>JAYKKT010000091.1:17460000-17775000 GCA_036023115.1 Brasenia schreberi | reverse complement strand
TACTATTATATTCAATATTTAGACATTGTGAAACCATATATACCAAACTTAGTTGCTTATACTCATCATTTTTTATTTAGAGATTACGTGCATCGTTATGGATACCTTTATCCCACATTGAGCAATTACCCTTCAACATTGAGGACGACATATTAGGTAAAGCAAGTTTCTTATTGATTTTTCACATTAAGGCTTATAAAATGTAAAAGTTTAAACTTTTTTCTATGTTTATTTTTTGTAATGTCTTGCTAATGTTGTGAGGACCGGGAAGACCTATGATGTAGATGTTAGGTAATATCCACATCTATTGGTAGTGGCATTTAATATCGTAAACCTCCTTAATGATTGTTACAAGTGTATTTAGGTTGATGAATTATATGCCCATCAATGATAAGATTAGATGTATGTGGGATTAGGATTTTGTCATTGATTGTGCATGTATATAGTATGACACTAAAGTACAACACAAACTCAATTGGTTGCCATTTTATTAACAACAAGAAATTTGAAAAAATACTAAACATAAAATAGTTTATGATGATTTCTCTTTGCACAAAGTTGTACGCTTGCTTCATTTTCTTTGGACATATTTATCCTTTTTAAATAGCCATGCTAGGAGATAAACCTAATAGTAGTATAGTTCAGTGTCTGCATTATCACTTGTATGCTTGCTTCTTATCACTTGTCAGAAGCTTCTGACATACTAAACTTTTCCTAATAAGTTATTGACTCTTCACATTTGTTACAGTCGCCTGGACAAGAATCTATGAGTGGATCACCATCATCCGACCATAGTAATCTCACATGTATAAGTGAGTTGCTTGTTCCTACTTAACCAATTCACGGCTTCATTAAACTGCTTAATTGATGGTCTCTTAAATCTGTCATCTAATTTCACATATTAGAACAATAACTTAACTGATCCATGGATAACTTCCACATGGTTGTCCACTTTGTAGTCACAAATCTGTGAGTTTAGTTTTCATTCCAATTTTGTAACTTTGACAAGCTGGTTTCCTGTCCAACATTGTTTTTCTATGGTTGCAGTGCCATGGATTTCACATATCAGGTTATAAACTTATATAAGACGGATCAGTTCACTCTCACGGTTCTGTTCCTACTTTGCAATCACAAGATTCTTTTTCTATTAGAACTGAGCCAAACCAAACCATCGGTTTGGTTCAGTTTTTTCAGTTCCTCAAACACCGCCAATGGCCACGAGATTCACTATGGAACTTAGTGAGGGATTGACAAGCATTCTCCGATGCAACTGCGAGGGAATATTACCATCACAAGAAGATTTAAGCAAGGGAAAGTTCCCTAGCCAATCGGTAGCTATTGCGCCAAACGCAGTTGGTGAGAGCAAGAGTATGACGAGAGAACTATCCTGGCTATTTTCAAAATTTATTAGTCCTGTTGATTGACCTTTTTTAAGCTGCCGCTATACTCTCTCTCATCTTCTTGTTGTTGATTGAAAAGGTTATAGATAAAGAATAATAGATACCACAAACAGGTTATCATGACATGACCCACCCTGTTCGGTAAAAAAACTTGCTCGCTCTCCACAGAATTGTGTTGAAGAATTGATTTTTGCCTCAACGGCATTCAACTCAGAATGAGCTCTTGCAGTTCATGGGGAATGCTGGGTCGCCAGGTTGTTCCGTCAGGACCATCCATGACTGCGATCCCCTTCATCGCCAACTCTTCTCTGATCCTGTCAGATTTCTCATAGTCTTTATTGCTCCTAGCAAATGTTCGTTCCTGAATTTTTCTCAAAACTCCCTCTTCTGTCAGCCCAGCTCTTCGTAATGCTGCGCTCCTCAATTCCTCTAAAACCTGTTCACCAAAACTCAACACAAATTCGATCTACATTAACAGATAAGAAAGCAGGGATGGGACACTAATAGAGAAGTGAACGTGCGAAGCGAAACATTTTCAGAATTCCTTGAAGAGGGCAGCGGAAAACAGATATACAACAAAAACAATAATCAAGAAAGAAAAATAATAACATACTAGATTAGATGGGGTCAGCTACATGGGATTATTTGTTTTCATAGAGCTTGACCATGTGGCGACCTAACAGCTAACTCAACATAAGCTAGATATTCTTTATTGTTTCCTTTCAATACTTTTATGGTCTTCCTTTTTCTCTTTTAACATTTTCATAGTATAGTTCTTCGTACTTTCTTACCGGAGCTTCATTTGATCATCTTTTCACATGTCCAAACCATATTAAAAGATTTTCCCTCATTTTATATCACCTTTCCACATACTTTCATTGTATTACCATACATCCATATCAACATGTTCATTTCTGTTATTGGCATTCTTTTATATGTTGATGGTTAACTACCTAAACTGAAAACAATATAACATAGTAAGTCTAATTAAGGCTCCATAATACTTACCTTTCTAACTACCTAACGCTGAAAACCATATAACATAGTAAGTCTAATTAAGGCTTCATAATACTTACCTTTCAACTTTAATGATATCTTCTTGTCTAATCAAATACCTAATGCACCTCTCCATTTAAACCAACCTATACTAATTCTACACGTAATATCTCTATCAATTTTTTATCGTTCAAAAAAATTGACCCTAGGTACTTAAGTCTTTCCTTACGAGAGATGAAATGTGTGTCAATCTTAATTTCTAAGTCATCTAAGTAACTAAATAATCAAACTTGTATTTCATATATTATGTTTTTGTTCTACCAATTCATAAACTTTTACTTTCTAATTTATCCTCATATAGTTCCAATTTTCTATTAATCTTTTTCTTAGACTCACCCAATAACAAAATGTCATCAACACGAAACATGCAAAGGTGCTTCATCCTAAATATATTTTGTTAACTCATCAAATACCAATATAAATAAATATATAATTAAAGGTTGATTCTTGATGTAATCCAATGTTAATTTTAAAAAAATCTTCCATTTCTTTATAATTGTTTAAATATATTTGTATACCATCATACATGTCTCTTATAAGATTGATATATGCCAATGAGATACCTCTCTTTTTCAAAGTTTTCCAAACAATATCTCTTCGCACCCTATTGTAAGCTTTTTTAAATTAATAAATAGCATATGAACGTCCTTGTTTTTGCTCTAAAATATTCAATAACATGTCTCAATAGGTGAATAACCTCAATAGTATATCTCCTTAAAGGAATTCAAATTGGTTCTATGATGTACTCGATAGTCAATACTTGTCTCAAACTACACTTAATAATTCTTTCTTATGACTCAACAACTTGATATCCCAATAATTCGCATAATCATGAAAATCTCATATTCTTATATATAGGTATAACTATAATCTTCTTTCATTTCTTAGGTATCTTTTGGTTTCTTCATATTTCATTAAATATCCTTGTAAGCCAAGTGATACTCGTCTCTCTTAAGATTTTTCATACTTCTGCAGGAACATTGTCCAGTCCTCCAAGTTTATCAACCTTTATATGTTTAAGAGCTCCTTTGACTTCATTCTTATGAATATGTCAGTAAAAATTATAATTTATAATCTCTTAAGCTAATACTAATACCTATATTTTTGTTAAAAACTAATGAAAGTAATTTTTTCATCTATTTTTTATATCATCACTTACCATTAAAATTTTCTCATCCTCTTCTTTGATGCATGTAACAAAAGTAACCTCCTTAGTTTTCTGATCTCTAATCTTAGCTATTCTAAAAATATATTTTCACATTCTTTTGAGTTGAACTTTTTATATAAATCCTAAATTTTGTTTTTTTGCTTCAATGACATACTTTTTTGCTTCTTTCTTTTGTCTTTTTATAAACTTTTCAAGTTTCATTAGTTTTGTTGGCATAATACAATTTGTAACATATTCGCTTCACCTTAATTTTATCTTGTTCCACTTCAATTCACCGTCAAGCTTCATTTTGTGCCAATAAGCTTTCTTTTGATTCAAATAACTTATCCTTTATCACTTTACTAATATACTTGGTCATATTGTTTCACGTATTAAGTGTACTTACATAATTTTAAGCATCTCTTTAAAGAACTTATTGTCTAAATATATCTTCTTTCTCATTTTTTAGGTTCACCCTTTAGTTTGAGTAGTTCTATATACTCTCATCTCTTTGTCTACTTTCTTACTTGCAAATCTATAACTAAAATTCAATATTAAGTTAAGTTTTCTCTTAGAATTATCTTTCAATCCTTACAATATGATTTATCTTTCTCTTACAAACAAAATAATCAATTTGAATTTGAGACAAACCACAACTATAAGTAATTAAACGTTCATCTCGTTTTTTGAAAATAGTATTGGCTATAAAGAGATCACGTGCCATAGCAAAATTTAAATTTTTTTTACCTTCATATCCCAATACCCTCAAAATACCTTATGTATGCTATCTTCTAGTCCTACTTAAGGTACATAGACACAAACTATATTAAAGTGTTTTCTCTTAACACTAGTTTTATCATCATAATTTGGTTACCATATTGTTGTACATCTACTACACTATCCTTTAAATTTTTATTTACAATAAATACCAACTTCATTCTAAGTTTTTTCTCTTTTATGAGTACCATAATTTAAAACTAGTATTCTCAATCTGTTTTGCTTTTTCTCATACCCACTTTATCTCTAAAATGTGAATCCTTCTCTAAATTATAGTACCTACTACCTCCGTTAGCTTGCCAATCAATATTTCAATATTCTAAGTATTAGTGTGAATCTTATTATCTAAAACTACCTTCCTTACCCCTCATATCCATCTATGCTGAAAATAGAGATACCCTTTATATAACTTGTTTACTACGTGTAACATGACTAACTTCTTTACCCACCCATGAAGTAGAAATCCTCTCTTGATTCAAACGAAGGCATAAAAGCTCTTGCTCACTTTTCACTACATTTATTCTCTATAGTGCGTCACTAAGAGGGGATGTCCCAATGAAATGCTCATAGTGTCTAGAATCCATTATAGTAAACCCAACAAAGTTTTATGCCAGCTGTGGGAGACTTCACACAACCTTCCTCCTTTCATATCCACGCTTGTGACCAGCCACAACGGAGTTAGTCAAGACAGAAGAGAAAACTAAATTAGAAATAGAAAGTGAATCAAAACAAAACGTAAGTGAAAATATATATATATATATTCACATTATAGTTATCTCTAAAAGTTCATCGTATGTACTGCCTTTCTAGAGCCCTAATGCATTAAATTTTGATCTTTAAGTTGGTGCATTGACAAGAAGCATAAGAAAAACACAAACCAAGGTTTGCAAGAACATTTTTAAGGAAAAAGCCTCCCCTTCCCACCTAGAGTAGAAGCTTCCAAGTCTGGATTTTTAGATAAAAAAGAAAGTGTACGAAACGCCAAAACATGGTTTTCATTGTCCAAACCTTAGAATAACTAGATGGCATCAATCCCAGAATACTTAAGGCACGATGAACTTCCTTTTTCAGTGCTTGAAGAGATTCAATTCGCAAGGCCTGCTTCTTCCCCTGCATGACATTGCAGAACAAGCACAATTAGAAGGCATGAGAAATTGGTTTTCCATCATCCGACAGAGTAGAATCACATACTTTACGTGTATGGAGAAGATCATTTATGGCCTTCAGTGGCTCAGTTAAGGCAGCCAAAGCGACATTTGTGTGCAGGTCATCAGACATAGAAACCTGAAATGCAGCTTGAAACTTTTTAATGCAATCTTGTGCCTCAACTGCAATAGCGTCCTTCAACTTGGTTTCTTCACATGCGGCCAGTACCTTTTCACAATCATATAGACTCTGCAACAAATTTAGAAGCAATGACTTACTGACAAAAATCATGAATGTTCCACTGCACAGACGGAAAGTAGTTAAAATGGTAGTAGCAGACCTGATAGATGTAAAAAGCACGATCTGATGCACCCTCGAGTTGCAGATTTGAGTAGTTAATCGGAGAACGGTAATGTGCACTTATCAAGAAAAGTCTCAAAGCTAGTGGGTGGTACATGTCTATCACCTGCAACAGGAATACATTGTCACAAAAGTAGGAATGAAGTAAAAACGAGAAGAAGTCTTGCAAAATTTGTTATAGAAAAATGTCTACATGTAATAAGCTACCAACTGAGATTATATTTGAAATTCTTACCTGACGGATCGTGAAAAAATTTCCTAGTGACTTGGACATTTTCTCGGAGTCCACATTTACAAAGCCATTGTGTATCCAGTAGCCAATATGGCTTTGAGAGCAAGCTGCACAACTCTGTGCAATTTCATTTTCATGGTGTGGAAACACAAGGTCCATTCCTCCCCCATGAATATCAAACGAATGACCAAGATAAGTAGCACTCATAGCACTACATTCAATATGCCATCCGGGTCTCCCAGGGCCCCATGGACTCTCCCAGTATGGTTCACCAGGCTTTGTTGACTTCAATCAAACAAAACTAAGTCCTTATATTGGTGCTGGTAAGTTGGTAAGAAAGCAAAGAAAATTCATGAGACAAAATCAGAGAAAAATAAAATCAACGGTCATACTCTGACAACTCACTTTCCACAAGGCAAAGTCAGCTGGGTTTCGCTTTCTTGAATCGATGGAAACTCTCCCACCTGCTCTGTTGTCCTCTAACTTTCTTCCAGACAGGTGACCGTAGTCAGGATACTTGTCCACAGAGAAGTATACATCACCTTCAATTACATATGCACAACCATTATCCAGAATCTGTCAACAAAGAAGTTTCATAATCACAATTGCCTTCATCGCGAATGAAATTAACCAACTTATAACATCTTCAAACACACAGTTTTGGATTAACAGCCCGCAGAGCTAGAGTTAGCATCTTAAAACTGAGTAACATATGCAGGTCACACGAGAGACATGAATATAAGAAGCCAACAAGACCACCTTATATCTAAAATTGACATTTCATGAACTTTTGGATAGTCAGGGAAAAACGTTCTTTCCTAAATAACTGATGATCAGCTGTCTTACAAAAAAAAATATTCAATGTTCAGCTTGTGTTATTTCAAATTAGGTCTCTATTTGACGGTCAGCAAAAGTGCTGGTCAAGCAATAAAGTTCCTGAAAATCAATCAGTAGTTGAAATTTTTCCACAGTATGGAGCTCAAGGTGGGATTTCTAAAAGCTGTGCAATAAACATGATGGCTATGTCACACGGGTGCAGCTGCGGGATACGGCAAATTTCAAAAATTTTGAGTGCGACGACATGGCTAGATATATAATATTATATATAATATTCAAGCTAGAACAAGTGAGACATCAATTAACATAAGTATATGACAATAACAAGTACACAACTTTACATTAAAGCAAAACACATAAACGGTAAACAACTACTAATTTCATCATAATACACAAATCAATCTTCACATATTCAGACCCATTTATCTAAAAAGATCCAAACTTCAAAATCGGTACCAGATTTGGAAGCGTGGAATATCTATAAAAGGAAGTGAAGAAGGTCCACGTTGAGATATTTTCTTATGTTCATCAGCGGAGTTTCATGAGAGATGACGGAAGATGAGTTGAAGGAGCATTTTGGAAACTATGGTGAGGTAACTCAGGTGGTGATCAAGGGAGATAAGGTAACGAGTTGACTAAGAGACTTCGGTTTCATCGTCTTCACGGATCACTCCCTCTTTGATTGGGTTCTCCAGGATAAATACACCATAGACGGCAAAACCGTGAGTTACCTTTAAAAAAAATTGCATTTTTTTTTGCGATGCTGCACCAACACAGTGTCGGTGTCGCGCCCGTGTTGAGGTCGACACTCCACCTCTTAGAAGTGTCTATGTGACTTATCATGATGGCTAGGTTAAAGAGATATCCTATTCATAGTATCCAATGCAAATAATATATTGGCTACCTCCCAACAAAAATTAGGAGAAGGAAAAGAAGAGCACAAAAGAAAACAAGTTGTCTAATCAGTTATCAATAACCCTATAGCAAGCATCAATCCAATGAAATTCCCTACACTATCCCCCTAACCAAAGCCAAAACCAAGCCTTTTCACAGAATAAGTGGGATCGGCTACATATAGTTACCACAAAGCTCCATCATGTGCCATATTAGCATCTACCTCCAAAAAGGCAAGATCATGTTTTATTCTTTCCCTTCCAACACTCTAGAGGCCTCTCTCTCTCTCTCTCTCAAAGTGTTAACATTAACCAGTTTCTATACAGCATCCAATTGCCTATACGAGCAAACCTTTCAGTAAGTTCTGTCTCGAAATGTATTACTGATGCTTGTGAATGTGTACCAGATCAAGAAAATAATATGTTGTTTATTGTTTTGATCTTCTAAAAGCGACAGAACTTCAGGACAACCATATTCAAGAAATACTGTTATGGTCTTCCAGGAGATTCACAAAATAAAACACTTGATATGATTGTGTTGATGAAAATTTGGGCATGCTAACAATGAGAAGTTGAGTATCATGAGACAAGAGCCGCATATGAATCTCTCATAACAAGACTTCTTTAAGTATATCAAAAACAACAGGATTTTCTGATTCTTCAAATACATACTCCACCTCAATAATTATAAGCTACACTAATTCACATGAAAATGAGTACTTGCGCAAGAAAATACGATTTACTATTCCAGAAGAGATACTCCGGACAGAGGAATACCTTGTTAATCATATCAATGATCTGGTTGATGTGATTAGACACACGTGGCTCCACAGAAGGAGAGAGGCACTGAAGAGATGCCATGTCAACAAGAAACTCATTGCAATATCTGTCGCTTAATGATAATGGATCTTCTGCCAACTGATTTGCTCTAGCAATTATCTACAAAATTCCAAAGTTCCAGAAGGCAATTGCATAAAACCTGATGCTTAACACATGGAGAGAACTACTGTATGTTTGTCAAAGCTTCAATATCCCAAATACTTTAAAACCATTTAAGAAACTTTCTTTCAATCAAAGCCTGAACTTGGCTATATCATCTGATTGATGTGACCTTGCTAAAAGCACCACGAGACTCTACATATATCACGATATCTTTGAAGTGAGCAAAACGGTTGACAATAGAGCTCTATAAAGCATCATTCAACATCATACTCAAGATGGATTTGATAAACTCTTCCCCCTGCATCACACTAATGACCTCACCGTCATTCTACATTCACTTTATCCTCGCTGTAAACAGATGACCAACAACTACCCCTTCAAAAGAAACCCCTAGTATTTCTACAGGGGTCGAAATCCGGATCACGGCTAGGAAACTCAAAAAGGAAAAATTTACTCCAACAATTTTACTACGAATGGTTTTAAACACTGGCACTAACATATCCAGAGTTATTGATTCGCTAATACAAATCGTACTCACTGACCTTGTCATCAACATCCGTGAAGTTTCGAACGTAGCAAACATCAAACCCCAGGTGCCTGAGATATCTAAGCAACAGAACGGAAAAAATGAGCAAAACCAAATTGGATAGAACCTCCACCGATTTTCCACATGAATTAAAACGACAAAGAAAATAGATTTTTCATGTAGAATGGAGAAGTGGGTACCTACCTATATAAGACATCAAAAGTGACATAAACGCGGGCATGGCCGATATGGCTGAGATCATAGGTGGTGACCCCACATACATACATTGAAACTTTACCCGGAACCTTTGGCCGGAACTCCTCCGTCTGCTTGCTCATGGTGTTGAACAAATGAAGCCGGGGAGTCGGAAAAACGCTATTCTCATCGTTACCAACAACGGACGAGGACGAGGATAAGGGGGAGGACGCCGAGCAGCGGGTACTGGGAATGGAATGTAGATTTGTGCGGAATTGCTTCATGGGGTTTCTTCTACAAATGGATTTAAGGGTACCCAACTGTGATAGAGGGGGAGACCGCAGGCAGTGTGACATCAAAGGAGGAGGAGCCAGGCACCACCGTCTCACCAACGTGCCCATTCTCTCCAAATCCAAAGGAGAGTTTGGGGACAGAAGCGTTCGCGTCAACAAACTCGTTTTTTGTTGGTCAGTATGAATGTTCTGCACAATCGTTTCATGTCACGTTTGGAAGCGAACGAAGTAGATCCATTTAGATTTAGGTACATATTTTGAAATGGGTCGGATCCGATTCGATCCGTTAATGCTCATAAGTAGCCATGTCATTATCTATAAACACTAAGGGTACAATTGGCCAAAAAAGGATACCTAAAACCCTAGGGCGCCCTTCTCTTGAAAGCGGAGAGAAGAAGGGGGTGAGGTGTTCCATTTCTCGAGCTCTCTGTTTTCGCTGCTTAGAGCTCCGGCGGAAGGAAGGTCTGCGGCTAGGTATGGACTTTTTTCCGTATAAATTCCTATTGTGAGGAGAGTCTCTCTTATTCGGCCAGGAAATCGATCTCCGGCCAAATGGGGGAGGGTATGTGGTCGTTGCTTACCCTCTTCGGACGATGAGGGAAACTCAGGGATTGATTTAGTACTGCGATTATTCTGGCAGTCTGCATTTGATCTTGTTGTCTTACTAAAATTTTCTTCATGTTCTTGTTCTCGTTTCTTTAGTATCTTTTTCTTCTGATGGAACTAAGTCTCCGTCCATCCCACTCTCTTGTTATCATTTATTGTTTTTCTTCTGTTAAAGGGTATTTGTTTTCTTTCTCTGTGATTGTGGTTTGATTTTGTTGTTTCCCTACTGATTTGAAATTTGTGGTCTTATTATGCGGTTTCATTATGTTTCGATATTTACACTCGAGAAAAGATTTATTCTAAATGGCGTTACTGCCCTCCTTTTCTGTTCTTACTCCCGCTAGTGCACGAGAGTAACTTTTTGGTTCTCGTCGTTGATTAAAGAATGCATTTCCCTCATTACTCATTTATTACTTTAGATCCTGTTGTTGCCGTTGTATGTAAACGCGAAGAATTGCTGACCCTCTTTTCGCAATTGTCTGGTTGAATAGTTATACCATTACATGTGTTTCATATTTTTTATCCTAGCCTCTTAATATTCCCATTTTTATGGGTTTCAATAGCTGAATTGGCATTTCTTTTTTTAGGCTCACAATGTCTTCTTGTTTAGGTTCATGCCAGTCTCTTGGCATGTTGCTTTTTTTTCTTCCGTCTTAGTTCCTTCATGAGGGCAATTGCTATGAAAGAAGTAGCAGTGGCCGAGTTTGCAAAAGGAAGTATACGACAGCGTTGATGCCTGTGTCTCCATAGAGAAGATAGAAATAAACGAGTGATGCTACAGCCACCAATCTTTCATTTCTTTCTTTTCTTCTGGTCTTGTTAGGGATGTGCCTTCTGTTGCAATGGTATCTAAACATAACTTAACAGGTGCTAAATAGATGACAGAAGACCATGATTAGTTCCCTCCCTGTTTTGTACGTATCACTCAGGTCCCTGCATTTGTTAACTGTCAGTTGGTTGCGAATTAACTATTTTAGTCTTTTCCATTGCAGATATTTATGCATGTTATTGGATGATATAGGCATGTGTAAAATGACCACCTGTTCTATTTGAATTTTAGCTTCTTTATCTCATATATTTTATATTGTGAGTTAACTTCTAACATGGCACATGATAGGGCTATGTGGAAACAAAGAATCCATGTAGCCGACCCCGTCTAGTATGGGAAAAGGCTTAGTTGTAGTGGTAGTATCTCATATATTTTATTATCAGAAATCATCTTATATCCCCATGTCTTTGATGCTTCTCTTAAGGAAGAGATGAATGCATGAAGATCTATATACTCTATAGTCAATAAAATATGATACTATAACCTAATTAATAACGTCGGTACGGAGAAGGCTATGGCTGCTGCTAACTGTTGGTACCAGTGTTGTCTGACGCGTATCGTATCGTGTATCGTTGGGCTCCACGATACAGGCGTATCGTAGCGTATCGTACTTTAATATTAAAAAATAGAAAAATATTTAAAAAACAGAAAAATAGTAAAAAAAAAATCAGGAAAAAGTAGGAAAAATCTGGTAATTGCTTTGAATTCAGATAATGCAAAGTTTAGTACAGATTGAGCATTCAACATTGAATAATTGCATCCCAATTTACATATTTTGAAGCAAAAAATGAAATACATTTACATTTTACAAATTGTAATAAGGATCATCAACTAAATAATCTTCATCTTCTCCTTGCTAAAGATCCTCATCATTGTCATCATCAGCACCTTCTGCTTGAAAATCAAAATCTTCATCTCCTTGATAATGTTGTTGTGCTCCTTCCAAATTAATCCATGCAATGTCTTCTTCAGTTAGGAGGGCATTTTCTTCACTATCTTCTATAATCCAGTCTTTTAATATATCAAAATTTTGGATCAAATTGGCTTTCTTGTCTATTTATTTTTTTTAATTGCCTACAACAAAGAAAGATAAGCAATTAGTAAATAATATTAATAATTGAAGTCAAACAATTTATTGAATTTAACCTTTAAGTACTAACTAATACAACATTATCTTTCGCGAAGCCGCATGTTACAACAAATAAAAACTAAGTCATTCAGTCGCTTATGTTCCAACCTATTGCATTTTTTTGTATGGATGTGTTCAAAGACACTCTAATTCCTTTCACAACCCATTGCACTAAAGGTTTGACTCAAAATACTAATTGCAAAATTCCTAAGGTTTGGCCAATCACTTCCAAATCTATTCCACCAAACATTTGTAGAAAAAGGCAAACATTAGAGACATAATCCACAATAATATAAGATGTATTGATTTAATAAACTTAAATACGAAGATAAATAATTTACCCAATGTTGTCTGACGCGTATCGTATCGTGTATCGCTGGGCACCACGATACGGGCGTATCGTATCGTATCGTACTTTAATATTAAAATAATGCAAAAATTAATTAAAAATCAATAAAAATTAGTAAAATCCGAAAAAAAATTAAAAAAAAATTAGGAAAAATCTGGTAATTGCTTTAAATTCATATACTGTAAGTTTAGTACAGATCGAGCATTCAACAATGAAAATTTCAATCCAAATTTACATATTTTGAATCCAAAAAATGAAATACAGATTACAAATTACAGACACAGTTACATTTTACAAATTGTAATCAGGATCATCAACTAAATAATCTTCATCTTCTCCTTGTTGCATATCCTCATCATCATCATCAACGACACCTTCTTCTTGGAAATTAAATTCTTCATCTCCTTGATGTTGTTGTTGCACTCCTTCCAAATTAATCCAAGCAACGTCTTCTTCAGTTAGGAGGGCATTTTCTTCAGTGTCTTCCATAACTCAATCTTCTAATATATCAAAATTATCCAAACTTATTTGATTGAACTGACTTTCTTCTCTATTTACTTTTTTTAATTACCTACGACAAACAAAGATAAACAATTAGTAAATAATATTAACAATTGAAGACTGAAGATAAACAATATTGAATTGAAAATTTGAAAGTAATACAACATTACCTTTCATGAAGGCGCATATTACAACGAATATAAACTAAATCATTTAGTCTTTTGTGTTCCAACCTGTTGCGCTTCTTTGTATGGATGTGTTAAAAAACACTCCAATTTCTTTCACAACCTGTTGCACTACAGGTTTGGCTTAAGACTCTCACTGCAAAATCTCTAAGGTTTGGACAATCAGTTCCAAACCTGTTCCACCGAACATCTATAGAAAAAGATAAACATTAGAGACATAATCCACAGTAATGTAAGATGAAACTTAAATATGAAAATAAACAATTTACCTTGATGCATCGTAACGCATCGTAGTGCGGTTGTGAATTGCAACAGGCAAACCCATAAGTGAAGAGCATTATCATATATCTCCATCTCTCGATGTATCGCATCTGCTATGCTCTCATCAGGGACTAATCTGTCGATACATTTAATGATTCCTCAATTAACCTCATCGTTCCTTTTGAAGGTTGCTGAGTACTTGAATGATGGGTTTAGATAGTAGGCTGCTGTAATTGTTTATTCCATCTACTATCAATTATTTTCCACACGGGCACATAATCTCTCTTTTTTCCATTAAAGTTATTTTTGATGGCTTCTTTTGCCCTGTCCATGCTTCATAAAGGTAGCCCATAGATGGTTTCTCCTCGCTGTCAGCCAATCTCAAAACTTTCACTAAAGGACAAGTAATTTTTAATAATCTGACATATGCATTCCAAAATGAACTTCTAAAAACTGTTTCTGCAATCTCATTAACTTTCTATTTCTTCTGTTTTGAGGCAACTCTGCAAATTATTGCCACTCATCTGAGGAGAACATTCTCTTCAAAGCTTGCTTCTGTCTCACAATACTCTGTACAGATAAGAAGTTTGTTGCGAACCGAGTTGTAGCTGTGCGAAGAAGCTCTACACCTTCTGTATATCTCCTCATCATACACAAAACAAATGCATGGTTGTAAATGAATTTTGTAATATCTTGGCAACACTCAGTTGTTGCCTTTATTTCATTCATCTCACCAATGTCCTCGAGGATGAGATCTAAACAATGGGCTGCACATGGTGTCCAGTAGAAAGTCCCATAAATATCAGCTAACTCCTTCTCAACTGCTTTGTAGTTAGCTGTATTATCTGTAATCAATTGGACTACATTTTTTAGCCCAACCTCCTGTATAACCTTATCAAATTTCTGTCGTAGGATTTCTACAGTGTGCCTCTCCTCTGACATAACTAGAGATCTCAAAAACATGAGTCCTTTTGGATAATATACAAGAAAGTTTAGCAATGTCCTTCATCGCCTATCGATCCATCCATTTGCTATGATAGTGCATCCCGTTTTCTTCCACGATTGTCTCAAAGTCGAACAATATTGTGTCACTTCAATGACGGTCTGATCTAATATCTTTCCTCTCAACTTCTGATAAGAGGGCATCCTGTATCCTGGATCAATGTTAGCAATTGCATCTGCCATTGCTTAAAAATGAAAACCATTTACTGCATTAAATGGAATGCATGCATCATAAAACCATTTTCCCACTGCAAGGTCTGCCTAATCATGCAGTTGTTCTAAAGCTATAGCAGCACGAATTCCAAGTTGAGCACAAGGTGTAGTGGAAGGAGGAAAGAACGAATGTATGCTAGAAGAAGCTCTTCCTCTACTCCTTCCTGAACTTCTTCTTCTACCACCTCCAAAGTCTTCAGTTGTAACCCTCTTTCTCCTGTTAGGTGCTCGTGAACTGCTACTACCAATATCTGTTCTAGCATCTAAAGGCAAACTATCAGTGAATCCAACTATCAGCTTCTTCACTCATCTGAAAATCATCCTTTTGTTGTCTCCTTTCCTGTATGCTCTCAATCATCTGCAGGCATTGCCATTTAATACCTTCTGACAAACTTCTAACTCTGCCTGTGCATGGAGCAACTTATTTCCTAGTTCCTGCTAGGTGGTGTTTCAACCTTGAAATTCTACCACTAACCACCTTTTCACAAAATAAGCATATGATCTTTAACCTCGAACTCTCAATTGGTATACCCCACTGTCATGCCGGATCATCAGACCGATAATGGGAGTCTCGACCACCCCTTCCTGCCATCTCAATCGAGTACTTTAATTCAAACAAAAACCTAAAAATAAAAGCACTTCGTAAATCCCCTAATCTTCAAATAACACTCAAATGGAGTGTCTCCCACTTCATGAATGCAATAAAAATCATATACACACTTAATAATTTCATATTTTGTCATTAAAAAAATAAATAACACAAAAAACAACAAATATAAATGAAAAAAATTGAAAAAAATATTAAAAATATACCTAAATCCGAGTTTGGAGGCTTGCACGGACATCGTACGGCATGATTTTGGAGCTTTGAACACAAAAGAGGCGAAAACCGGCTCTCAGGGAGCTTGAGGAACCCAAAAGGAGAGAGGAAACCCGCGAAAAATCGCGGGTTTTGGTCGGTCGAGGACCCTTTATAAGAGTCCCAAGGCGTATCGCCCGTATCAAGGTGTAGTGGAAGGAGGAAAGAACGAATGTATGCTAAAAGAAGCTCTTCCTCTACACCTTCCTGAACTTCCTCTTCTGCCACCTCCAAAGTCTTCAGCTGCAACCCTATTTCCCCTGCTAGGTGCTCGTGAACTGTTACTACCAATCTCTGTTCTAGCATCTGAAGGCAAACTATCAATGAATCCAACTATCAGCTTCTTCACACATCTGAAAATCATCATTTTGTTGTCTCCTTTCCTGTATGCTCTCAATCATCTGCAAGCATTGTCATTTAATACCTGCTGGCAAAACCAACCAGTCGTCCGCTGGTGTTAAGAATGTCACACCCAGAGGGCCAGAACAGAGGCCAAAGAGAGGGCTAGTATTGGGGACTAGGTTTCACTCTTACTAGGGATAACCCTAAAAATTTGTTATTTGGATCAGGTCAACCTAGTGTTATCTGTACCGATACGATGCAATCTGTATCATGGCCTGTTACACAATACGATACAGGCTTTTGTATCGCGCAATATGGCCAAAAAAAATTTTTGCAAACTTTTTTGTTTTCAGGTTTTTAGCCTCTATTCGCCTCTCTTAACTTCTCCCTAATGCATCATCCGATATGCTCATTTGGGAGTGCAAGCTGCATGCGTGTAACATGTAAATTCGAGTTAGTTTATAAGAATTTTATTGAATAATAATAATTTATAAAAAATAACAATTGTGACAAAATCATTTTCCTTTTTGTTGCCAACTGTTACGTATATTTCTGCTACCAGTTTCTAATTTCATGAAATCGCAAACAATGAAGAACAATTTGGTTGCCTCAAAGTTTTGCATAACAATATTTCCCTTCTATTCCTTTTGCAAATAAGAGAGATGAATTTTGAATCACTTAATCCTCTAAGCCTACGAGAATGTCCGTAAAAACTCTTTTACAGATATTGAGAGCCTTTATAGAAGAAGCATAACTCTTTGATATAATTCCTCAAAGAGATACAAACTCTTAACATATTATGTCCTTAAAAGCCATAGTTCTTCCATATAGTTGCCATTTTGAAAGGGACACAACCCTTTGATGTATGAACATCAATTTATTGAACGGGAAGTTGTACGCATGCACATCAGTTCATTGAGTGGGCATTTCACAGCTTCACTATTTTAGGGTTCACCTTACACGACTTCCATTAAGTTGAACATGATCACCATGTGTGAGGCTTAGCTCAGCTTGTGAAGTGAGCATGTCATCATAGTTACACATTGAAAATTCCTATTTCGATCAAGCAACTCAGAAGTAATCAAATGACCTGATTTTTATCCACAACATTCATCCATCCATCATCCTTCTATTTCAAACTACTTCAAGTATTAGTTAAAAAGCTAGTATCTAGTAAGAGAAAAAGAGGATACCATCAAGTAACAATATCACATCACTGTGGTGTCATAGACTCAATAATCAAAGAAATGGAGCTCATCATTTTGCTCACATATGAAAATGAGTAAATGTGCCAACTACATGTACAAAGATAGCAGTTTGCTAATTTTGATATATTAGAGGAGTGGATTATGGAAGATAATGAAGAAAATGCACTCCTAATCGAAGAAGTCATTGCATGGATTAATTTGAAAGGAATGCAACATCATTAAGGAGATGAAGATTTTGATTTTGAAGCAAAAGTAAATGTAAATGTAGTTGATGATCTTGATTACAATATGTAAATGTAAATGTATTTCACTTTTTGCTTCAAAATATGTAATTCTTTTTCAATTGTTGAATGATGAATGATGAATATGTACTAAACTTTGTATTGTATGAATTCTTTGTAATTATCAGATTTTTTCTATTTTTTCTTATTTTTTAGATTTTTACTAATTTTTTAGTATTAAATTATGATACACTACGATACGATACGTATCGTGGACCAAAACGATACACAATACGATACGTGTCGAACAACACCATCAACCCATATCCATATGGGTCATCCTGATCCAATACATACCCGATACGAGTATTTGGCATACCCAACAAAGGGTACGTGAACTGGTAGTGCATACGTGTACCAGTATGTATTTTGTGGTATGGGTACATTCCTAACATACCGATATGCATACATGTACCAGTATGTATCGGATACGGGTACGATGCCCTTACAGGCGTACAAGTGCATCATATGTTCTTTGTAGCTTTTTGAGAACATTGCTTCAATCTACAGATTTTAACCTGTTTTGTGAGTCCAAATTCTACGTAACAATCATTATTACAATGTCCTCTGGGAACCTGGATATCTTTCTCTTTCTTAAGCACGGCCTTCTCAGATAACTACATCCCCATGAACAGTGATATTCTGACACATTTTTATTTGCTGACGGTTTGGTTGTTTAGAAGGAATGTTATTTAAGGGGACCTCATTTTCTTGTCGTATTCCATTATGTTTTTTCACTAGTCTTTTTCTTAGCATGCTTTCATGAGTATGTGAAATCAGTTCTGTTGTACTGATGTTCTTCTCTGATAACTAGCTTTACTGCAAAACATGTAATTAAGGTCCAAGTGATATGATATGTATCATAACCTTTTCTTCTAGAAAATATGCTAGTGGGTTGATTTTATGTGGCATGTGTGGTGGATCAGGATTTTGTAAGGGTCAACATGGCCCACAGTATATTTATATATGTATATATATACACACATAATTAAACATACTAAGGTCATTAAGAGTTAAGACCATTTATATCAAGCCTTAACTAAGAGGCTTAACTTACTTGATAAACTTCATATAATTCACGTACGTTTAGCAATGAGCCTCTCCTCACTTTCTAAAATCCTTAGATATCTAAACTTCTCCATTGGAGAAGTGTAGTCTCAATTTAAGGATTTTGAGGAGTGCAGAGAGGCTTACCTAAGTACATGAATTATATGAAATTTATCAGGCTTAACATAAAAGGTCTTAGTGACCTTAAATTTTCTAATATACTTTACTGGATCATATATAAAACATATTCAAGATCTACTTAATTAGGATCTTTATAAAAAAAAGTTTATAAATCATGGTGGCTTGGGCATGGTGGGTTTATAATGGTGCTGGTATGGGTGTAGATTTTGGACCCATTGAGGGGGGAGGGGCTTCAGACCTAAACCTATAAATAGGTTGATGCCTCTTCCTTACCTGCCCACTGCATTCTTATGTGATACAGTGCACTCAGGTTATTTTTACGATGTACTCCACATCTTACAATACAGTGGGATACACCATCGGAACAATACAGAGGCATATATATTATGACATGGTGTATTTTCTTCTTGAAAATTGTATTGATATGATGCATACGGAGAACACTTTTTGGGTCATATTTTCATCCATTCACTTCTTTTTTTAGCTAGTAGGGCCAACGGTTGATGCTGTAAAGGTCTTTCCCTGAGGATCAGCTTTCACGTTTTGTTTAGTTTGGATTTTGTCGGTCATTGTTGTTTCTCATGTTTTAGGACATTCTTAATCATGTTTATTTTGTTGATTTATATGACCTTGGCAGAACACCTGTCTTATTGGTGCTGCTTACTTGGCATGTTATTTTCTCCTTTCCAGGTAAGCAATGGTTAAGCATAACAATGCTGTGCCTAATGGACATTTTAAGAAGCACTGGCAGAACTATGTAAAGACTTGGTTCAACCAACCAGCTCGGAAAACAAGACGTCGGGTTGGTATGGCTTCATCCTGTCTATATTTGCTTTTTCTCTCTTGCAGAGTCGGGTTTACTTTTGTTCGAAGAATGGTATTTATATGCCAGCGTCAGATTGCTTATTTCCTTTCCCTTCTCCCAGACTTTTGATGTGTTATTCTGGTGACTTTTGTGAGTACAGCTCGACAGAAAAAAGCAGTAAAAATTTTCCCAAGGCCAACTGCCGGTCCCCTTAGACCAATTGTCCATGGTCAAACTCTGAAGTATAATATGAAACTTAGAGCTGGAAGGGGATTCTCTCTTGAAGAGCTGAAGGTTTCTTCACTTATCTCTTATCTTTGATCTGCCTCTAAGTGTTGAGAGTTTATACCAATTTGCTGTGCGCATTCTGGTGCCTTTTTCTTCTGTGAAATATGATCAGTGATTTGTCTCTGCAGGCAGCTGGAATCCCCAAGAAACTGGCTCCTACAATCGGCATTGCTGTGGATCATCGCCGCAGAAACCGCTCCTTGGAGGGTCTTCAGGCCAATGTCCAGAGGCTGAAGACCTACAAGGCAAAGTTGGTCATCTTCCCAAGGCGTCCTCGTCATTTCAAGGTTGGTTCGTCATTCATCATCACAAGAGACATGGATTTGACTGTTTTTTCTTTTCAAACTGTGTTATCTAATGTCCCTTTCTTCTGTCAGGCTGGCGATGCTACTGCTGAAGAATTGGCTACTGCAACACAAACCCAGGGTGAATACATGCCCATTGAACATGAGAAGCCAACGGTTGAGTTTGTCAAGATAACAGATGAAATGAAGTCCTTCAAGGCATACAACAAGCTTCGTGTGGAGAGGATGAACAAACGCCATGTTGGTGCGAGGTTGAAGAAGGCTGCTGAGGCCGAAAAGGAAGAGAAGAAGTGAGCACTGATGTGCCTCTGTCCTACCCTGAGCTAGGATTTTCTACTTTCAGTTTCCTATTCTTCGTGCAATTTTGATATACTGCTATTAGTTCCTGATAACGGACAATGCATGTGCAACCTGTTATTTTCAGAAGTCATTGTGTTCTCTTTTTTCATCATATGTAGGGAAGATTTATCATTCATGACATATGAGAATACTCAAGGTTTATAACATGCTGTAGGCGCCTCATGGAGCTATATTAGTATGTTAGGTTTGACTCAGCTATGGTTCTGTGACTACTGGCTACTTCAATTCAGCCAGTAGTTATTAGAGTAACGTTTTTTTTTCTTTGTTTCCTTTTGTTATTTCAAATTTCAGATACAACGGGGAGGCTGACGCCAGATGCATGCCGTGTATTGAACTCAAGTAGCATTTTTTTCTTTGTTTCGTTTTTCTTTAAATTTTCGATTGACAATCTTGTCTTAGATAGGGCCCCTATCAAGTATGCACGTGTTCTTACTTTGAGGTTCTTGGTGTCGATCCTCCCTCCAGGAGAAACCTAGCTGTGTCGGTATTCTCTTATTGTTGCGGACATGTTCTATGATTCTAAAAAGGGGTGCAGTATCTCCATGGAGTATTTTCACTAAAATTTCTCTTAGAGGGGCCTCGTTCTCAGGTGGTCATGCCTATCATGTTAATCTGCTCATTCAAACTGTGTCACAGTAAGAGAGCTTCTCAAGCTTGAGTTAGTTTAAGCTTGTCAATGTCAAAACGAATAGCAGATGGTCATGCTTATTATGTTTTGAGCAATATTTGAGAATCAGCTTAAATCGACAGATAGGCTGGAATTTGGAAGTTTAAAAATTATGAGAGCTAAAAATATTACAAGATCATGTAGGTTAGTTAGGATTTAAAATAGCTAATAGCTTTCCTGAGTCTGATTTCAGTGGCCTTTGTCCAAGAGCCCCAAATGTTTCCTAGTGACTGTTTAATGTATAGTGAGTGCTCTGTTCAGCGTGTTGCACAATACTGGAGAGTGTCTTGGGTGAGTGTAACACTCGCTCCCCTTAAGCAGCGGTTTGGAGTTCGAATCTTGGGAATGGAGTAAACAAGGGAGAGCATCAACCTTGCAGTGGTCCGACTCGCTTGAACCAGATTAGTTGGGGTCCTTTGGGCTTCCGATGATCTACTACTTCAAATACACACATTTTCTCTCAATTTTTTCGTTTGCAGAATCTTGACCTCTGTTCCTACGTTCAGCAGTCACCCCGCATTTTAAGATAAATTTGGTCTTTGCATGTCAAACAGTGGTATTTTAAATGCCTAACTTTGTCCTTGTCATATTATATCCTCATTGACCTTCTCATGTCTAATTCAAATATTTCGCTTTTTTCACATTGAATGAATAAAGTCGGCCAAGTTAAACAAATTTTGGCCATTGTCGCCCTCTCATCCTTTCCTTCCCTTCCTAAGTGCAAGTTTCAGCCTTTTAGCCAAAATACCGAACACTGGTCTTTTTTGAAGGCTTATGTGACGTTGGGTCTGTATCATTGAATGCCTATATCTGTCTTTCATGTTGACTAGCAGATTCGACCTTTCTCGGCCACCACGGCCATTCTAGCCAGGCTGAGAAGCCATTTAGTATGAGCTGAAATTCTCTAATCCAGTCGGACCGGACTGGCCCCACAGGCTTGGCCCATTTTGATAACACTCCAATTGAACGCCCTACACCAGAGCAAATATGTGTGTTATTCTAAAAGTAACTATTTATGTTCAAGGTATATGATACATATGTTCGCTCTTATACAATTGTGCCTTGGGAAGATTTGAAAGAGGTATTTCGATCAATGCTGCCAATATTCATCCACAGAACTGTTGATGCTAAGACCTTTCGTAGGTTCATTTCCCTCTTATACAAACCCCACATATTCATCTTTATACAACTCCACTTCTTGAAGGTTACGATATACTCACTCGCTATGATTTTGTACTTTGAGAACATGAGGCTGTGCCTGAGCGGGTGATCAATCTAAAGAACTTATGTCATCGTTGGATCCGGATACAGATGCAGTGCTCCATCATATGGTCGTACTATACAGATCTAGATCGTGCATACCCAGTTTGCATTTGAAATGGAGCATGCTCAATAATCAGTTTCACATAAATTTGGATCGGATAGACAACTTATTACCCAGAACCAACATCCGCTTGAATCTACTTTATTCGTTTTACGACATGCTGAAGCTGCTAAATTCAAGTGCATGTTGACAACAAATTTTAAATTATGCAGCAAATTGCCGGTCACTTGAGAAAGAATAAAGATAGCCACGATAGATAGAATCAGTGTGTTTTCTTCTTTCCCTTTTTAAAGTGAAAATGATGTAAACCTGAATAGGGAAGGAAAGAATTTTATGCAAAAGTGCGAAGAAAGAAGGGAACTTGGGATAAATATCTGTTGTACATAATCGGATGCCGAGTTACAGAACATCCTTATTAGATAGTTTTATTGTATATCTAGCTAACATATATAGATAGTTTTATTGTATTTTTAGCTAACATATACATATATATACAACAACAACAACTAAGCCTTTTCCCATACTAGACGGGGTCGGCTACATGGATTCTTTGTTTCCACAAATCCCTATCGTGTACCATGTTAGCAGTTAACTCCCAATAAGCTAGATCATTATTTATTGTTTCTTTCCAACACTTTTGTGGTCGCCCTCTATCTCTTTTAATACTTTCCAAATTTAGTTTTTCTAACCTTCTTAAAGGTTCTTCTTTTGATCTTCTTTCTATATGTCCAAACCATCTTAAACGATGTTCTCTCATTTTATCCTCTATTGGTGACACTCTTAATTTATTTATAATAACCTCATTATGTATACGGTCTTTTCTTGTATAACCACTCATCCATCTCAACATCTTCATTTCTGTCACAGACATCTTTTGTACATGTTGATGATTAACTGCCCAACACTCATAACTATAAAACATGGCAGGCCTAATTGCTGCTCTATAATATTTACCTTTTAATTTTAATGGTATATTCTTATCACAAAGAATACCGGATGCTCCTCTCCATTTTAACCAACCAACATTAATTCTATGTATAACATCTCCATCAATTCTTCCATCACTCTGAAAAATTGACCCTAGATATTTAAAACTTTCCTTTTGGGGAATGCAATGTGCGTCAATTTTAATTTCTATGTCCTCTAAAGTAACCAAATGATCAAATTTACATTCCATATATTCTGTCTTTGTTCTACTAAGTCGGAGGCCTTTGCTTTCTAATGTTTCTCTCCATAGTTCCAATTTTCTATTAACTTTTTCCTTAGACTCCTCCACTAATACAATGTCATCTACAAATAACATACACCAAGGTACTTCATCTTGAATATGTTTTGTTAACTCATCCATCACCATTATAAATAAGTATGAACTTAAAGTTGATCCTTGATGTAACCCAATATTAACTTCAAAGAAGTTTGTCATTCCTTCTGAGTCCTCACACATGTTTTTGCACCATCATACATGTCTCTTATAAGGTTAATATATGTCAATGGGATACCTCTTTTTTCCAAAGTTCTCCAAAGAACCTCCCTCGGTACCCTATCATAAGTTTTTTCTAGATCAATAAATATCATGTGAAGGTCTTTCTTTTTTGCTCTAAAATGTTCCATAAGACGTCTCAAAAGGTGAATCGCTTCAATAGTAGATCTGCCTAGCATGAATCCAAATTGCTTCTCTGTTGTACTTGATACTTGTCTTAACCTACATTCGATAATTCTTTCCCATAATTTCATAGTATGACTCATTAACTTGATACCTCGATAATTCGCACAATTTTGAATGTCTCCCTTGTTTTTATATATGGGTATAAGTGTACTTACTCTCCATTCCTCGGGCATCTTTTGGTTTTTCTATATTTCATTAAATAGTCTTGTGAGCCAAGTGATTCGTATTTCTCCTAGTATTTTTCAAACTTCTATAGGAATATTATCTGGTCCTACTGATTTACCATCCTTCATATGTTTAAGAGCCTCTTTGACTTCATTCTTTTGAATACGTCGGTAGAAATTGTGGTTTATATACTTTTCTGACTTGGCTAAATCTCCTAAACTTATACTAACATCTTTATTTTCATTAAAAAGATTATAAAAATAGTTTTTCCATCTATTTCTTATATCATCATTTGTCACTAAAATTTTTTCATCCTCATCTTTTATGCATCTAACATAATTAAGATCTTTAGTTTTCTTATCTCTAGCCCTAGCTATCCTAAAACTATCTCTTTCACCCTCATTAAAATTAGGGATATCTCTATGCCCTCTTTGCCTTGATTTTATTTTGTACTACTTCACTCTACCACCAAGCTTCTTTTTGTGCCGGTACACCTCCCTTAGATACCCCTAACACATCTTTTGCCACTTTTCTAATATGTATAGCCATATTGTTCCACATATCACAGGGTGTGCCAACATAATTCCAAACATCTCCTTGAAGGACTTTTTGTTTAAATATATCTTCTTTCTCGCTTTTGAGGTTCCACCATTTAGTTCGAATAGCTCGATGCACTCTTTTCTTCTTTGTCCATTTTTTTATTTGTAAATTAACTAAAAGTCGATGTTGGGTGGTTAAGGTTTCTCCTGGAATTACCTTACAATCTTTACAACACGCTCTATCTTTTTTTCTACAAATAAAGTAATCAATTTGTGTTTGTGATAAGCCACTCTTATAAGTAACATATACATTATATATATATATATATATATATATATATATATATATATATATATATATATATATATGCATACATACATGTGTGTGCGAATTATTTGAATATGTATGGGTAATAGATCTTGAAAAGAATTATTGCAACAAATGAGACCAAGAACTATGATCCCATCTATCAACAGAGATGGAAGAAAACATGAATTATAAAATAGATTATAAAAAAATTAATCTCATAGAATCATTTTTTCCTTTCTCTATATAAATTGTAGACTTGACGATTGACACATTTGCCCTTGAAGGTCAAATGGTAATCTCTTTTGCTCGAAAATCGTAGAATCATTTATAGGTGTCATTAAACTAGAAGGAACCCATTTGTAATAAAGATCAAGAAATGAAAGGTGCCTTCGACCAGTTTATGGCAAAGTGAGCTCATCGCTGTAAAGATATTCCGTTTATATATTCTGTCAATAAATGCATCACTTTTTCATGGTTGACAAGGAGAAGCCTCTGTTCACAGGGATCATTTCAATCCTTTTTAAGATTGATGCTGCTGCACGAGAGAGAGAGAGAGAGAGAGAGAGAGAGAGAGAGAGAGAGAGAGAGAGAGAGAGAGAGAGGAGTCTTGAACGGGCACTAGGCCTTTTCTTTCCCTTCTCTTTTTGGTAGGAAGATGATGGCTGCAGCCAAGGGGGTGAAGTCCTGCGAATCGACTGATCAGTCATCTCTTTCACAGAAAACACATTGGCATTTGAAAGATTTGTAATACGCCACCGCAGAAGACCTTGCATATGTCCATTTCAATATTTATGTCGATCGAGGAGCTCATTAATCAACCAATGTCCATTAGCTTGCTAAAGTTAACATCCTGATAAAGAAATTAATGGGCACGATACTGGTAGAAGCATATAGATAGAGAGGCTTTACTAAAGCATGTCAAATTAATGGATGTTGGTGGTAGGATATAATGTTTACAAAGTTCATTACAACAGAGATATGCATGCAAATTACCCTTTAAGAGTTCAATTATTGATCCACACACACACACACAATGTTTCACACATCTATACATTCATTCGTTCTTATATATATATATATATATGTGGACAAACATATACACACTTAAATGCATTCATATATACATATATATATACAAACATATACACACTTAAATGCATTCATATATATATATATGTGTGTGTGTGTGTGTGTGTACGTGTGAGTGTGTATTGTTGCATATACATACATATATACACAGCATAATTTATTGGATGGTTGGGAATATGACTGATATCAAGCATTTATGCTTATGGGTAATTTTTTTAGCAAAAGCATGTCAGAGTTTTCATATTTGAGTGCAAGGAGCTTGTTGGGGTCGCATCTCTCTGGACGTTTGTGCTCCCGGGATCCAAGTGTTACAACACCAACTATAAACCCGTAGACAAAATAGGAAAAGAAAGAGAGAGAAGAGGAACAAAGTTACCCGCAAAGGGTTTTTTCTGGAACAAGGCAATGTGTAACATCACTTCTGGAACAAGGCAATGTGTAACATCACTTCTCATTTTTTGTATTTTATTGTATATACCTGGATTTTTCTTCTTCTGAGTTTTTCTCTCTTAGCTTCCTGTTAAAAGTCATTTCATGTTCATCCGAGAGATGCCTAGGACTTTTTCAAAAGCAAAAATAATTTTTGAATAAAGTTTATCTTTTTCTAAAAGCAACTCATGAAATTCGGGAAGAGGACCCTTCTTCTCGCATTTCAAGGTTGACATTAGTATTGGGACTGATAATGGCCACCAACTACTTACATCTCCCACTTCGCCACTTGAGCCAATCTACGATACACTGGTTTTGCCTCCCACTATTTTGGGGTTTACCAAGTTGAATCATTTATCTAGTTGCAAGTAAATTGTAAGTTTTATTTGTTATACGATTTTTCCATAATTAATATATTTTTTCTACATAACACGCAACAAAGTGTATTTTCTACATTTATACTCTAGGCATATCTCAAACCCATGTAAGTTACATGTTTAGTAAAAAGTTTTTCTAAGATGCCTTTTGTTAAGGGGTCAGTCAACATATCACCTGTTTGCATATAACATATACTTATTTTATTTCTTTTGAGTATATCATGAACATAGTGATATTTAACCATTATATGATTGCTTTTTGAGTTATCAGTTTCACTTTTAATAAGAGTAATTGTTACGTTGTTGTCACAATAAATGACAACTGACTCGTTGGTTATGTTAAGCTTCAACTCACGTATGAAACGACTTATCCAAATGGCACTCATAGCAGTCATACTGGAAGTAACATACTCACTTCTTATGTATGCAACACTATACAACCTTTTTTCTTGCAAACCCAATAAATAGAACCACCTCAAATAAAAATATTTGATCAAAGGTTGATTTGTTGTCATCTTTGCTCCCAACAAAGTCAGCATATGAGTATCCTATCACTTTCAGTTCATCTGCTTGAAAGCAAAGTTTCAAGTCTTTTATTTCTTTGAGATATCTTAGAATCCTTTTAAAGCTATCCAATGCTATCATCTAGGATTACTTTAATATTTGCTCACAATGCTAACAGGAAAGTTGATATCATGTCTTCTACATAACATTGAATACATCAAGCTACTCACAACTTGTGTATAAAGAATATTAGACTTATCGTATCCTTCACCAGAACAATCATTCTTACTCAATTTAACCCCTTTTGAAACAGATGTAGATAAAGACTTGCATTCACCCATTTTAAACTTCTTAAGGATATAATCGATATCTCTCTCCTGACTTAGGCGTAAGAGTTTAGATTCTCTGTCTCAAGAAATCTTCATACCAAGGATATATGATGCTTTCCCTATATCCTTCATTTCAAACCTTGAGTTTAACCATGACTTGGTTTTGGCAATTATCTCATTGTCATTCCAATCAACAATATGTTATCTATGTATAACAATAAGATAACAAAGAGGCTCTCATTGTTCCAGATATATACACAGTGGTCAAGTTCATTAGCTACAATCCCAAGTTCGATAATGACATTTTGAAAAGTCAAATACCATTGATGAGATAATTGTTTAAGGCCATATAGGGATTTTTTCACCCTATACACTTTATTTTCTTGGCCTTTAACAAATACCCTTCTGGATATTGTATATATATGATTTCCTCTAAATCTCCATTTAGAAAAGTTGTTTTTACATCTAACTAATGTAAATCAAAATCATAATATGTTGATATTGCTAGTATTATTATTATGAATGCAAAATTTACAATAGGAGAATGTGTTTGAGCATAATCTATTCCCTATTTTTGCGAATTTTTTTTTACAACCAACCTCACCTTAAACTTGTCGATAGTCTCATCGATTTTATATTTCTTTTTCAAAACCCATTTAAAGACTATTGTTTTTCTTCCTCTTAGAAAATCGGTCAATTTCTAAACTTAGTTTTTCTCAATGGATTCAATTTCTTCATCCATAGCTTTTTCTGAGGTTGTAGATTCAGATGAGTCAATAGTTTGTTGATATATCAAGTTATCAGTCAGTTCATCTACATATATTGAATTACATACTTCCTCTAGAAGGTAAGTATGATAATCCTTTAGCTAGGATGGTGTGACCCTAGGTCACTTGTGTCCACTTAAAGCTTTAGTTTGATCAGGAAGATAATCTATAGGTTCAAATGATAATTGATGTAGATCTACTAGATCATCAACATACTCATCATCATTTTTAAGGATATCATTCTTAGTATCCTCTAAGAATTCAACATCCCTACTTTCCATCAATCTATGGTCCTTTTGATAAAATAAATATCCTTTAGATTCTTTAAGATATTCAATAAATATATATTTCAATGACCTACTGTCTAGCTTGTCTCTAGACTGGTCAAAGATCTTCACATGAGTGATAGATTCCCACCTCGCGAGATGACCTAGGTTTGATTTTCTTTCAAACCACATTTCATATGGTGTAGAGAATACAATTTTACATGGTATTTTGTTGAGTATATATATAGTTGTACCTACTACTTCTCTCTAAAATATCCTTAGTAGAAAAATATTTATTACCATAAACCTTGTCATATTCAATTAGGTCATGTTATATCTCTCTACTACACCATTTTGTTGAAGTGTCCTGAGTATTGTATTTTGCTTTACAATACCAAAATCTTTACAGAATTCTGAAAATTCTGTAGAGGTGTACTCTCCACCTCTATCTGATCTCAGGACTTTGATTGTATGCCCTAATTGATTCTCAACTTCTTACTTATATTCTTTGAATGCTTCAAGTGCCTTAGATTTATGTGAAAAGAGATATATATGTAAATCTTAAGTAATCATCAATAAAGATTATAAAATAAACATGTTTTCGATGTGATCTTACTCTAAAAGGTTCACATAAATCAGTGTGAATAATCTCTAGTATGGTTTATACCCTAATTATTTTTTTGAGAAATGATTTTCTAGCCATTTTCTATTGTATACAGGCCTCACACTTATTAAAAGTGTTTTCATGAAAGTTAGGCAATAAGTTAAAGTTGGTTAATTTTTTCAACTTCTTTAAACTTATATGACCCAAACGTTTATGCCATACATTCACATCAATCACATAGACACTATCAATATAAGTAGAAAAAGAACTTTCATTTTCATTTACATTGAGTTTGAACAATCCATGCCCAACATCAAATAATTAAAAAAAAGTTATCCTTTCATACTTTCCTATAGTGACTTTACGACGAATAAACCTAACCTCAAACTCTTTATTTAACAAGACAAGGACCGATACAAGATATCGCCTATTAGTGGACACAATTAATATATCAGTAAGTATAAATGGTATGCCTTTTATAGAAATTCTAAATGACCCAACCTTAAGAACATCAAAAAAAGTATTATTTCCCATATAAACCCGATGTTCGGTAGATTTGTATTTCATCATATTCATTGCTCCTTTTCTCTTTGACATATGTTGGGTTGATCTTGAGTCGATCCACCAACCATTCATTTGGTGGTCCATCTAAAGGCACTCAGAAATGACGCAAATTGTGTCTTGCTTCTCTGTTGGGCCGCATTATTGATTGTTTTCAGGATTGTTCTTCTTGTTGCGGTAGTCCCTTTTGTAGTACCCTATCTTCTCACAATTAAAGCACTTTATCCGAGAAGCGGATTCCTATAATTTCTTAAAGTTTTGACTACCCTACCTTTTATTCTTACCAAATTTCTTATTTGATTTTCTATTATCCTTTTTATTTTTGGAGCTAGATCTTAAATCATCTTGAGTAACTAGCAATCTTTTCTTTTTCTTTTTATTGATATGTTCTTGTTTAATTGTTAGTTTTAATAGGAGTTCAGAAAGAATAAAATCTGGTCAAAGTCTAAGTGTTGTGATTACCATATTCTAGGAACGGGTACACTATTTAGAATCATGGATATCTGCATCGGTTGAGGAATGACTGACTTCGCTACAACTAAATCCCTAGCCATTAGCAACATTTGGTTAACATGTTCAACTATATTATCACCTTCTTTCGTTTTATAAGAATTATATTTTTGAATGAGTAATTGGATATGCAGCTTAGCTGTAATATTATACTTTATTATTAAAGAGTCAAATAACTCTTGAGCTGTCTCACATTCTTCATAATATTCTTCAAAGACTTTAATCAAGTCATCTTTTATGTATGTTAACATTATGGCCCTACCTATGATATCATCCCTTAGAAATATCTTGTACTTGTCTTTTTCTTCATTTGTTGCAACTAGAGTAAGGGGTAATATTGTTTTTCTAAGTACATAATCAACTCCCTCTAAAGTTAAGGCCAGTATGATTCTTCTCTTTCATATTTGGAAATTTAAGTCATTTAATTTTTTGGTCTTTGTGAATTCAGAAATACAAATTCTAAGTCATTTTTAATAATTTAGCAGAGACAACAAGTAGAGGGTCTGTATATTTTTAGATTGAAAAATATAAAACATGCATCAGATGAATAGACATAAGACATTTTATAAATAATCAATAACAAAAAAATAGTTAGGCATATAAATGTAATATCCATAAATTTTAAGTACTAAATTATAAATATTTCCAAGCATTGTACTGCAGTTTATTTAACACACATGTACCTTTATGAAAACATCATAAAATCAGGGACATAACAATAAAAATGGTTGTTCATAGTATTTCTCAGAAAGTACAAGGGCAAACTTGTATTTTTTTCAGGTGGCATAACGAATAATATGTCAAATAGTGAGGGTCATTTCTGTAAAATCACCTAGGACAAAACTATAAAACTACAAGTTTGTGTTTCATAATTTTATAGTATGCGAGAGTGAAGAAAAAACCTTTCAATTATAAAAAGGTAAATCAGTCTTTTAATATCAAGATATTTGGACATTTCTATAATTTTGTCTTATGGTATTTCATAATTTTGAATTTCGTATTGGGGTAGAATGGTTATTTTACTAAGAAAATGCTTCACAAAACCAGCGGTTTATCGCCCGCATTTTTGCAAAAAATTGCGGGTATTTAAATGGATGAGAGAGAGGGAGAATCAAAGAGAGTGGGAGACCGCCAACGATTTTGTCGTCACTAGCCTAACCTTTGCTCCTCTTTTTTTTTCTTCGGCTATTTTATAGAGGGAGAAAATAAGAGAGAGAGGAGGCCGCCAGAGCGATTCTATCGCTGCTAGTCTAGCCTTCGTTCCTCCTCTTCTTCCTCTTACCTGACTTTCATTCCTCCTCTTCTTCTGCTTCGGCTATTATAGAGAGGGAGAGAGACATAGAAAGAGGAGGCTACCAGGGCAGTTCTATCGCCGCTGGTATAGCCTTCATTCCTCCTCTTCTTTCTCTTTAGCTATTTATAGAGAGTGAGAGGAAGCCAACAGGGCGGTTCTATTGTCGTCGGCTTGACCTCCTCTTCTTCGTGGTTTCTGCCGACTACTTGGCTCACCCCTCTCTCATCACCGTCTTTCCTTTCTTCAATGACGTTCATGCCATCTAGATGTTTTAGGCCTGCGACTTTGCTAAGTTCGCCTTCGATGGGCGACTTTCGGATGTCGTTTTCCACAACCCTACGTACTAAAACCCTCTTCTTTCATTTTGCTCCAATCGGATTTTGCTCCAATCAGATCGGGTTGGGTTGGCTGGAACAAGCCACCAAACTGAGCATGAACACTATTATCTTATGCTGAAACCAGCTTGAGAATGCTTTGATCTTGGACGTGGGAGTGACAGATTCCTATATATAATATTTTTCTTACCATTTGCTTCCATTTCACACACACACACACACAGAATCACTTCCCCACTTTCTATTCTCATGTAAATAGCCCAATTTAGCTACCATCAAATACCATTCACATCAATATAGTTGGGCTACTCCAGCGCACATATGACAACATGGATGTCGAGAGATTCAATACATCATCCACATACGACTCGACTTTCAATTCAATTACTCGGATTTGGATATTCAATACCCGGTATAAACGAACACCAATCGAAATAGGATTTAGATTTTTTGTATCTACATATATCTTATACACATACCAATATCCAAAAAATATCATATTGTAGTCCAATTTTATTTGATTTTAGATTTTTATATCCACACCTAAATCACTTTGAATCCAACTATCCTGTTGTCCATTTAGTTAGATTTGGTAGACGGATCCAACCCGACCTGTTTACATCTGTACCCGCCCCTAAACACGACTTGCCTAAAAAGTTGGACACAATCTCAAGACCTCGACACCTTCTACTGTAACGCAAGGCCTATCGACACGTGGCGACTTAATCATTTGTTGTCTTGTTAGTAGCGTCCTCCCAGCAAAATTTTATGCATACAAAGGAAAAGGTACGTCGGCTGTTCCAGAAAAAGAAATTTATTGTCTCCCGAAGACAAAATCTTGAAAACGAATCGGAACCGTTAGAATATTTTCGGGGAACGGACGGTTTAGATGGTAATCCATGTATTCTACTCTGATTGGTGAATTGTCTGAAGAAGATTTCCCACTATAAATATGAGGCGGTGTCAGGAGTTTCCGTGAATTCTTGCGCTTCGTGGCTCTCTTGCTTGCTCGTCCTCTGTTGCAGGTAAGAGGAAGGAGAACTTAAAGAGAATATGGCGGGTCGTGGGAAGTCTTTGGCAGCGGGTGGATCCAAGAAGGCGACTTCCAGGAGCAGTAAGGCCGGGTTGCAATTTCCGGTGGGTAGGATAGCTCGCTTTTTGAAGGCTGGGAAGTATGCTGAGAGGGTAGGTGCTGGTGCTCCTGTCTACCTTGCTGCCGTTCTTGAGTATCTTGCTGCTGAGGTAAATTTAATTCTTCAGTTCTTATCTCGAAGTAGCTTGTGCTCTGGATCATTTCTTATTCCGCATCATTGTTTCTCCATCTTATTTCCGTTCCATGGAGAAATAGAGAAATAGAGACATTAAGTGATTTTGCTTTGTTTCTTTTGGGATTGGTTCTGAAGTTGGCTAATCATGTATATTTTTGTTTCTTTTCTTGATTGTCCTTTTCATTTTTCTCGCTCTGTTTTGAATCCGTCATTAAATAACTTTTGTTGGATTGTTGAAGGTGTTGGAGCTCGCTGGTAATGCCGCTCGTGACAACAAGAAGACGAGGATTGTGCCTCGCCACATTCAATTGGCCGTGAGGAACGATGAAGAACTCAGTAAGTTGCTGGGCGAAGTTACGATTGCTAGCGGGGGTGTGATGCCCAATATTCATAATGTTCTGCTTCCCAAGAAGGTTGGTTCGTCAGGGTCTGCGAAGGTCATGGGAGAAGACGATGGTTGATAAAAGGGGGACCATTATGTTGATCTGTTGGTGGTGGGGTACTGAATACGTTGGGTTTTTTGCAAGTTTCTGTTGGTGGTGGGGAGCTCAAGAAGCTTCTGGGTCCGTCTTTTTTTGTTCCACTGTCTTCTCTTTTGGGAGTTCTTTGTAGATAACTTTTAAGGTTTAATGTAGAGATCGATCATCTTACGTCTTGCTACTGTTGATTGTGGCATGCGTCTGCTTTGTATACAATTTAGTGAGAACACCCTTTTCGTGGTTAAACTGGTGTTCGAATAGCGTATTGAGCTATTTTTGGAATGTGCCGGTGTTGAGATTCTTTGTTATTGTCTCCATATCTGAGGCATTGACTAGTGAACGAGGTTTTATATGGCTTGGGTTCCGAATTTAGCTACTTGTCTCGTGGACGCTAATCGTATGCGTAAAATGAAGGAGATGGTTTCAAGAAGGATGAGGATATTGGTGTTGATAACGCACATGCATATCCATCCTTGTTAGAATATACAGTCAGCGATTGCGATGGGACGCGAAGCTGTTGTCTAGGTGCCTGAAATCTTTCATGGCCAGAATCTCTCTCTCTCTCTCTCTCTCAGCATGAATCTAAGTAGCCCTAAGAATCGACCTAGTGGCGGGTACTTTGTGTGCGTGCGCGTGTTTTCGTCTAGTTTTTCCTTTCTTGGTGCATGGGGATTCAAGGAATCATCAGTTGAGTTGCTTTGTAGGGGTGGGGATCGTTGAGTGAGAATAAAAAGGGCCTTTGTTTATTAGATTGGCTGACCCACCACATCCCCATCAGCAAAAAGATAGAAAGCTTCGAAATATTGAGAAGTGCGCTTCACTACAAAGCAAGGAACAGTCGGAAGTGGGTCATCTAAAGATTTACTTTGTCTCTTTCTTTGATCTAAGAGAAGAGTAGATCCCGTATTGGTTTTAGAAAGGAAATGGAAACAAAAAGAGGAAATGGTCGATTTTGGATCCACATTGCTTGGGTCCAATGTGACCTGTTTCGTTTTGTCTAACTATACACCTTTCCAGTTACTTCGTTTAGTGGTGACGGACCCAGAAACTATTATTACTCGCCATTGACTCCTCCAAAAGGTGGTGAATTTTCTAGTATAGTTTAGATCCTGTGGTAATCTGTAAATCTCGAGGGGAGAAACCTCTTGCTGTCATGATGATTTCTTACAATGCCCCTAAATAGATGCACCGTCAGCCTTGTTTTAGCTGTGATGGGCGGTGTTTGCAATGGAAAGTGTTGGAAAGATCTTCATAAAAAAAAAAGAAAAGGAGAAGGAGCGGGTGATTGTACATGGTTTTTTCCAGATGGTTTATATAGAAAAGATATTTTATTTTTTCTCAGTTCTGTTTTTATTGTATTCTTTATACAATATTTATAAATAGCTTTATCTTCTTGGTTTTTACGTTTCGGCTTTTTGCTACGTGATGTTTTGTGTTTATAACGTTTTTTGTTTAATTTGTGTAACATTATTGTTTCTTTATTCTCAATTAATGTTTTATAGCCTAAGAATGATTATTTTTTGTTACATTTCTCATTTTGCCATTCGAGTCAGTATTCTCACATATTGGTTTTGCCTCCCACTTTTATAGGATTTTCCAAGTAATATCATGTATGATTGTCATTTCAATCATTTCTTGTTGTGTGGTTTCTTACTTACACAACATTTAAACATATCACAAACTCAAGTTTGTAACATGTTTTGAGAAAAATCTTTTGTTATGCCTTTAGAAGGGGTCTGCCAACATATCATCTATTGGCATATATGAGATGGATATTTTCTTCTCATAATATTCAAATCACGTATAAAGCAACTTATCCAAACAGTACTAGTTGCAGCAATACAACAAGCGATATACTCAATATGTTGTGTATGAAACACTACATAGCCCTATTTGTTGCAAACCGAAGAAACACCTTCACCTCCAAACAAGAATATTTGTTCAGAACTTAATTTGCTATCATCTTTGCTTCAAGCAAAATCAGTATATTAGTATGCTACCACTTTCAGTTCATATAATGAAAACATAATTTTAAGTCTTTTGTTCTTTTAAGATATCTTAGGATGCTTTTCATAACTATCTAATACTATCATTTAGGATTACTATGATATCTACTTACAAAACCAACAACGAAGCTCATATCAGGTCTTGTACATAACATAACATATATTAAGCTCCCCACAGCTTGAGCATAAGGAACATTAGGCTTATCATCTCCTTCATGAGGACAATCAACCTTACTCAAGTTAACCCCTTTTGCAACGGGTATAAATGCAGACTTACATTCACCCATTTTAAACTTCTTGAGAATATAATCAATATAACTTTCTTAACTTAGATATAAAAGTTTATATTCTCTATCTCAAGAAATCTTTATTCCCATGATATATGATGCTTCTTCATATCCTTCATTTCAAACATTGAGTTTAACCATGACTTAGTTTTGACAATCATCTCATTATCATTTCCAGTCAAATAATATGTCATTTACATATAATGATAAAATGACAAATGACTTCCACTGTTCCAAACATATACATAGCAATCAAGTTTATTAAGTAAACCCAAGTTCAATAATGACATTTTGAAAAGTCAAATACCATTGATGAGGTGACTGATTAAGGCCATATATGGATTTTTTTAACCTATATACTTTATCTTCTTTGCCTTCAACTCTGTAATGTTCAGGTTGTTGCATATATATGGTTTCATCTAAGTCTCCATTTAGAAAAGCAATTTTTACATCTTCTTGGCCTTTAACTCTGTACCCATTTAAACCCTATAACTTTTCTCTCTTTCGGTAAATCAGACAATTCATAGACTTGGTTTTTCTCAATGGATTTAATTGTCTCATCCATCGCTTTTATCTAGTTTGATGATTTATATGAGTCAATAACTTGCTGATATGTTAGGTTATCGATCAATTCATCTAAATCAACTGAATTGCATACTTCCTATGCAAGGAAAGTATGATAATCCTTTAATTAGGATAGAGTGACTCTAGGTCTTTTATGTCTACTTAAAGTTTCATTTTGTTTAGAAGGATCCTCTATGGGTTCGAATGATGATTGATCTAGATCTACTAGATCATCAACATTCTCCTCATTTTTCTCAAGGATGTCATTCTTAGTATCTTCTAGGAATTCAATATCCCTGCTCTCTATGAGTTCATGGTCCTTGTGATAAAATCGATATCTCTTAGATCATTTAAAATATATAATAAATATACATCTCAAGGACCGATTGTGTAGCTTATCTCTAAACTGATCAAGAATTTTTACATGAGTGATAGATCCAGTGACTAGGTTTGGTTTTCTTCTAAACCACATCTTACATGGTGTAGAGAATATCACTTTACACGGTACTCTATTTAGAATATACACAGTTGTACTCACTGTTTCTCCCCAAAATACCCTTGGTAGAGATGTGTCTATTAACATAGACCATATCATATTCAGTAAGGTCCTGTTATATCTTTTTGCTACACCATTCTATTGAGGTGTCCTAAGCATTGTATTTTATTTTGAAATACCAAAGTTTTTACAGAATTATAGAAATTCTTTGGAGGTATACTCACACCTTTCTATCTGATCTCAGGACTCTGATTGTATGCCCCAATTGGTTTTCAACTTTCTGCTTATATTCTTTAAATGCTTCAAGTGCCTTAGATTTATTTGCTAAGAGATATATATGTATATCTTGAGTAATCATCGATAAAATATACCTTCTCATGATGATATCTTACCCTAAAAGATCTACATAAATTAGTGTGAATAATTTTTAACAGGGTTGTTACCCTTGTTATTTCCTTAGGAAATGTCTTTCTTTTCTTTCTTCCTTGTATACAAACTTCACATTTACCAAAAGTGTTTTCCTTACAATAAGTTAAAGTTGGATAGTTTTCTCAAAAACTCCTTCTCTTTTGTTTAATTTGAACAAACCTTGTTTGTCATCCTTCATTCTGCTATTTCAAAACTAGCCAAGGAACGAAACTATAATTTTTTCCTTTATTTCGTGCCATTGTAATTTCTCAAAAAATTGAGGAGAAAACTAGGAAATTCACCCTTCTATCTTGGTTTGAAATATTTAAAAAGATTCGAGGTAGAATAGTAAAAAGGTAGTCGGTTTTTTGTAAAAATTGTGGTTGTTCAAGGGTAAATTGGTAATTATACCCTCATCCCGTTTTTAAATTTTCTTAAAAAGATAGGGGCAATGTTATCTTTTCTCACAATGGCAAAAATCTGGTAGTTTCGACCACCCACATTTTCACAAAACCGTGGGCGGATTATTCGAGAAAAGAGAGAGGGAGAGAGAAAAAGAGAGAAGGAGAGAGGGAAGATGAGAGTGACGGGGGAGAGAGAGAGGTGACGGGGAGAGGGTTATGACGAGGGGAGAGAGAGAAGGGGAGAGGGAGAAGAAGGGTTGGGCAGTGCCTCTTCGTCACTCTGTCTAGTCTTCATCGCTTTGCCTTTCGACTGAATCTGCCGCTCCGCCTCATCAGTTGCCTTCTAGTTGATCCTGTCTCTCTACTTTGGCGCTTCCCTTCTGGTTGAGCTTGCCACTCCGCTTGCCTCTTTCCTTCTGAATGAGCTTGTCGCTCCGTCCCGTCGTTTGCCTCTGTCTTTTCTTTTTGCTCTGTATCTCAGTTATTCTTCGCCTCTTTCTTTCTTCGTTTGATTTGTTTTTTCGGCACAACATCGCATGTCTTTCTTTTTTTTGCTCTACCTTTTCGGTCGAGCATCACCTGTCTTTTTTCTTTTGCTCTACCTTTCTGATAGAGCGTTGCTTGTTTCTTCTTTTTGCTTTGCCTTTTCGATCGAGCGTTGCATATCTTTCTTCTTTTGTTATGCTTTTCTAGTGGAGCTTCACCTCTATCTTTCTTTGTTTGTTCCCTTTTTTTTTGTTAATTGTTTATACTTGTGTGCAAGTTTCTCACAACTAGGTTTTGATACCAATGTAGGGCTATGATCGGCCTTGCTTCAATTGTGATTGTTGGAGTTTGAAGCGAAAAGTGTCGACAAGATCTGTAAAGAAAAAAGGAGAAGAAGGAGTAGGTGATTATACATGGTTTCCCTCAAATGGGTTATGTAGCAAAGATCTTGTATTTTTTCTCAATTCTGTTTTCACTATATTTTTTGCGCAGTATTTATAGACGACTTCATCTTCCTTGTTTTCACGTCTAGGCTTTCTGTTATAAGTCGTTATGTGTCGGTAACGTTTTTGTTTAATTTTTGTAATGTCACTATTTTTTTATTCTCATATAATGTTTTATAGCCTAAGAATGACCATTTCTCGTTACACACTCATCACAAATCACATGGGAGTTTCCGATAGTTATGAAGCACAATACCCAATCACTGATCGATCTATTTTAGTGAGGACGACTTGCAACATGCTCCTAGGCTAGAATCTTCCTGCGAAGGAGATAGAGCCCTACTTTATGTGGTTTGTTGTCCGACCTCTCTTATGCTTGCCACAAATTCCCTTCCCCTCAGACGAAAGTGCCTGATTAAGTGATGGAACCATAGGTACTTGAACTAATAGGAAAGGCATTACTCCCTAATATGTGGGCGATAATGCAAAGTTGGTTGTACCCTAGAAAATTCTTCGGCCCGCCCTCAAAACCATTTTCTAGATGGGTTGTCGTAGACATGACTGGTTCAAACTGAAACTGAAATGCTTTTTGAACCATTGGGAATCGTAACTTATCAAATCAGTTCTAGAACCGTAATAGGACCTAAGAACTCTTCGATTTGGTTATAGTTCATAGTTTTAAAAAAAACTGCCTGAAATTGGAGGTTTTAAACCGTCTATTAATAATATATATTTTTATAATTGTAATAATTGTAGATAATGACTAACCATTGTGCTAGGTGGGGGTTCCACACCTATGAGAGTAGTATTCTGCCATTTAAATTTTTTTAAACGGTTTTGAAACTGGAACTGAAACCGCGTGGAACCGGACACGCCTAGGTTGTTGCTACATGATTATGACTGCTTTAGTCAGTCACAAATCTAAAAGAAAATTACGTACTCGAAAAACCAACTGCTTACAACAAGTGACATGCACAATCGTATTGGCCAAATTTAAAGTATAGTGAAAGGTTGAGAAAGAACAATGTCTAGCACCTTTGAAAGTGGCTCTTTCTTGAAATAGGTTGTGCAAATTTAAAGGGGATTTGTGAGTTCTCAATTGGCCATGTTACTACAATTTATTTTGTATTTAACTCATTTAAGCCATTCTTTAACAAATTCAATAACTAAATAAACATAGCTAAAATGGGATATTGAGTTTTTTAAATATTCAGATAAGCTAAATTAGACTTGTTAATCAAATTTGTTTTTTCTTTAACTTCAACATCTTTTTTCTATTGATGAAGGAAGCTTTTTCATACAACCCTGTAAGAAACTCATTCCTTTGTGCACCCTAATAAAATCAGAAAGCCAAGCATTCTTCTTTACTAAATAGGGTCGATTGGATCAATTCCTGGTTATTAATATGTTTTATGAGTTTAGTGTTTGCATTCTTACTCCATACTAAAATTATGTCATTGATGAAACATCTGCCCAATTGAGTCAGCTTGAGCTCAACTAGATAAAGCAAAACTTTAGTGGTGCAAGGATCCGAACTTTTTCTGTTCATAGAAACCCAAACTTATTTTGAATCTCGAGAGATTGGTCTGTATATCCCTAACTTATTTGGGTTATTTTGAACTTTAAGAGATTGGTTTGTATATTCTTAACTTATTTGGGTTAAAAGTTAACCAAGTGTTTACTTCGGTTATTTGAAAAGACTCCCAAATTTTGAGGACAATGTTTTGCCACCATCTACAACACCAAGAACAAGAGTCTTCAGTTTTGAAAGAGATGGAGGAAAAATGAAAAATCAAAGATAATTTTTGGCTTAGTCATCAACCATTAGCCAATGATAATTTTTTATAATTGCTATTCATATACCCTTTTTACTAAACATACATCTCTTTTCTAAAAAAACTCAATTTACCCTCAATAAGCTTTCCTCTCATCCCACACTCTCTTCCCACAACTCTTCACTCTAATAGTTTCATTGTCGGTTCTACACCATTGTCGGGGTCACTGGAACCCCCACATCAGTTCTACACCCCCATTGACAATGTTTCCCTCCCACATCAGTGTTTCTCTTATATCACTTTAATCATAGTTTTCAATATATTTTCATTAATTTTGATCTATTTTAAACCTCTTTCAATTCCCACACCCATTGAAAGACATGCCTGGAGACCACCTCTTTCTTGATCGATAACACTCATCTTGCCCGAAACTTGATGAAAACTTCATCTTTTTTATCCCGCTATGGTAACTCACTATATATGCAACGACTCTCTTTTAAGATAAACGTAACCTGGGCACATCACAATCGTATTTCTAGACATACATAAGATGTGTTATTCTGTATTTTTGTTATGTTAACAACATTATTCTTAATGTGTAGGATAAATGAATAAAGTGAAAATGTTTATTGTCATATAGTAGACTCTACATATACTACATACAACAATATTAAGATTGATGAAAGTGAACAGAATGATCCATTTGTTGATTGGTTGAGTGATGATATATGTGACGATTCATTTATTGACTGCGAGGATGATGAACTTGATTATGCATTTATGTTTACCACATTGTAATGTTTTGCAGTAAGGATGATATGGTTAAGAGATATTAAGAGAAAACAAAATAATGTTATCATCATTCTCCGATCAAAAACTAAAGGTGTGAAGAAAAATATGACTTGGGTGTAAAAGAAGCAACAAATACAAATGCAAGAAAGTAGTTAATGTTGAAAGTTGTCATTGGATTAATATAAAGAAGGTAAAATACCCATTCTTACTTACATGCAAGAGTGAAACTGATGGCTTATGAAAATACATAAACACCCTCTAGCATTGTATTTGGAAGGATAGATTGAACGATGAAGAGATAAGCAAAAGTCATTGTAAGTCAAATGCTTTATCACAATTGAAGTGTCTTGATGATATAAATGTTAGTACTGTAAAACATGTTTACAATACAAGAATGGAAATTAGGAGAGAGAGAGAGAGAAGAAACCCAATGCTTTAGCTGAATATCGTTCTTTGGGTCTCTAAACCCACACATCTACTATAACAAGTGACAGACATATTCCAAAATAAAACAAAATATATTAAAGATTAAAACCTCTAATTAAGAAATGGAAATTCAAAGCAAATCGTAGATGCAACACCCCACGTAAGGGGAGAAACAAAAAACAAGTTCAACCCATTTCTTTTCTTTGGTCCATGCATCCAGGTTTCTCTCCAATGGGTTACGCTGATGGTTGTGGTTAGATTGACAAATATGTGGATTGCCTCTTAACAAAGTCTAGTAAGTCCCCTAGTTAAGGTAAAGGCTTGGGGTTCCTCTTGAGATAGTTGACAACTCTAACGATACTAGAGATTGGTAAAGAGGGATCTTTATCCAAACTTGCAAGGCAGGGAGGAGTTCGCAACAATTACGTACAAATGATGGCGATAAGTGTAATAAAGAGGGAGAAATGAAGACGTCAACAAACTAATGAGAGGCCTTTCCCGAGGTCTTAGGCATCTTAGAAGCAAGTTCCTATAGTGAAGAAGAGACAAGAGTGTTGGGGCATGGACATCTTTGAGGTAATATCCTTTGATTCTCTATCAAAAATGGCATAAATAATTGAAAACCCTCATTTCTCATATTCGATAGTGGTTTATAAATTGGTTGTAATGTAATTGAAAAAGAATCTCTAATTGGTAGAAGAGGAGGATGCACAAACCTCGTGTAACAAATCCCAAGAGCATAGGAATTGTTGCCACTCTAGTGAAGAGATCTGAGCAGGTTGGATAACCTTCCTCACATCTGTTGAGTTACATATTTTCCATAAGTAAATAGATGAAAATTGGATTTATTGTCAAACTCTAAGTTTATTAAGGCCGATTGAGAGTGCCCTAGTTTAAGATCGGAGTTTCAATAAAACTCCATCTAGATAGAATTCTTGTTATTTAAGGTTAGCAAGTCGGTGACAAAGAGAAAGAAGGTGCAATCGGAAAAAGTATAGGTAATCCAACATTGGAGAAACCACCAAGGATGAGAAGCTTTGTTGATTGTTTTTCATTAGAAAGCTAGGAAATGAAAGCATGTATACCTCAAAAAATGTACTAGAAAAAGAAACAAAAAATAAAAGATTATCAGCGAATAAAGACTTAAAAATGATGCAATATTCTTTACTGATTACTGTATCATTAGGGCATATGATAAACTTGCACGAGAAAACTAGCATGTTTGTCCTAAGTTATCTCACGTATGCCACATGTTCACCTCTAAAAATCCTTTGAACAAAAATTTTTTGAAAACAAAAGAGAAATAGAAAGAAGAACCTAAAGAATGAAGTTTAGGACCATCAAAATGAAGTCTAGTCATGACATGAGCATGTAGGAGTGTAAGACCAATCAAACCTAGATTAAGAATAAAACAATTGATTTTGATCAACCAAAAACCTAAGAAGGTAAAAGGAAGATTGAGGTCAATAGGGAAGACAACTTTAGACAACTGTATTAGGTCAAAAATTCTCTACATGTACCAATCATCAACATGCATAACATTCACTTGGTCCAACCACTAGATATATTCCTTGGAGGGTCTACGCTAGGTGCAAAGGTTCTTGCAAAAATTATCATACTGATACCAATTTGCATAGAGTCGAATGGTTTCAAGGGTGGTCATCTCATCGATGATTCTAAAACCTTCTATAGCACATACTTTAGAGTCAAGAAAGAAATAGTGAGAGTCAACAAGTTGCAACACATGCTAACCCAAGGTCGAGATCTTCGATGGAGTCAGATTCTTGAAAGTCATGAGAATATAGGTTAAGGAAGAGGCTTAAGATGTTTTTCTCATAGAAGCTTAGGTACAGAAAAGGGTAGCAATTTTTCATAGAAATATATGAGAAATAATAGGACTTCTGGTCATGTTTTATAGTGGAAGGAAGTGATGTCTCATCAATGCCAAGTTGCATTACATCATGTGGTCATTCGACTCAAAATTTGAACTGATGATGGATTTAATAAGTAGGCAACACAAGATAATATACACTACTAAATGACATTTTAACTAGCTTCGATGGATTCCTCAATAAAATGAAAGTGAAAGACAAAAACATAAAAGAATGAAATGATAGATTTACTCATAGAAAAGATTGAATATTTTATATCAATCATTAATGACTAGAAATGATGACAAATCACCATTGTGACATCTCGACCTACCTACGTAATCTAGCTCAACATTTTGTGCAAAGTTACCCTCACACTCTCCAAACATTCCTCAAGGTTGCTATGACCGATAATGTTGAATTGTGTAACCCTATTGAGAGCTTCATGGTTGGAAACTAATGTATGATGCTCCTATTATTCTCGAGCAAGCTCTCAAGAAGCCTAAACTTCTACATCTTGAGCAACGATCACTCAAGATTGTAGGAAGTTGAGATCATGTTGTATTCGAGAAGGTTCGACTAATAATTTATGGTGAAGTCGATAAAGAACTTTGAGTTGCTCTTCGAGGGATAAAATCTCAACCTGAAGAGTGATTTCTTATTCTCAAAGCTGCGTGTGAGGATATTTCTACCAACCGAGTAGTTGAACTGCAGTGAAGTTCTCCAGCATGAGCAATCTATCGAGAGAAAGAGCATATATGCTCTTCATGTTCATTAATAAAAACAAGTTGGGACTAGGCTATGATTCAGTGGTTCTGACATGCGCCAAGATGTTTGTGGATTTGAATGTAGATATGAGAGGCCTCTCCCTAGCTAAGAAGAAAGATTTATATCATACCAAAGAGTTTGTATCACGTGTAGACCATGACCAACTCATTCATAATAGAAGGAGAAAGATGAGACTCTATATGGAGCTACTGAATCATGGAGGTTATGATATCCTAGAAGGCGATGAAAGAAGACCTATCCAACATGGGCAAAGAAGTACTAGAATATGCTACCTATTGCTCGGGATGCTATAGATGGAGATTGTTACATGGTTTAGAAGAGAATGTAGACCCCACACTAGCAACTCCAGCATGTAGTTCTCAATATCATCAGCTAAGTCCTTTATTATGACAAACTTAAATGACATATTCCTCATTTTTTGTCGAGTTTTGCTCTTAATAGTTATGGTAGAGAAAATACATTCTAAAGCCCTTTTCGTGATAGGAGAGAATAAGTTAATAAACTGGAGGGACCAGTTGAAGAGGTTAAGGAATGTATAGAGGTACGCTTGCATTAGGATTTGAGATTATTGTGAGTAACTGCATCCATGCCATAATCAGTGAACCTTGATTTGTAGTTGTTAGTTGAGTCCTTGGTCATCTCTGTGTGCATGGTTGTTCACCAAAAAGAAAATTCTAAGTTCTCATAAGGACAAGGATATTAATCAAAGAGTATGAACATGGGTTCTTGCTGATGTTTTCAAGCAGTTCCATAATAACTGACAAGCCTTGATGAAACCCTAATTGTTGGGCTAGATAGTGTGGGTAGTATGACTGAGTAATGATTGGGATGAATTGGGAGGATTGATAAGCACCACAAAATAAGAATCAAGGAGAATGGATTCTTGATAATCTAATTATGTAGAGATTTTCTTTGAATTCGATAGTGGAATTAGAATCAGGAGAGCAAAAATACGAAGGAAAGTAACCTCATTGGAGCTAATAAACTATAACCAAGTAATGATCTCTATCTACAAAGCCGAGGTTGGTGGAATAAGGCTTAAGATAGGTAGCATATAGATAATGAATTGTTAAAGGGAGGCATGAAAACCCGAACTTAGAGAGGCATAAATGAATCCAAAATTGGAAAAATCACAGTGGACTCCCTACAACATGGGTAGAGGACTATCATTCAAAAGGCCCTAAAGAATAAAATTAGTTGAAGGATAAATCATAGTAAAAAAAGGAGGCTAGTGAAAGTTTAGTACCAAACATGATAGCGAAAATGTATTATGTGTACTCACCCTTAACTTTGGTTCGACGAATGCAAGTGATGTAATGGAAAAAACGGAATAGTAGGAATGCATGTTGTTCATCATCCATTACTAGTTTGGTACCTGAACGGTGATGAATAAAGTTGTCCCAAGAAAGTTGTAGTGAGAGTTTTTGGTTATACAAACCGCAATCTACTAAGACGATAAGATCAATACCATTGATTGGAAGACCCGTAATTGCTTGAACATCTAGAATGGTAAAGACATCATTCTGAAAGGGATTTTAAAGCAATTGTGCTGGGAAATCCAAAAAGATACAAAGAATAGATGAGGTTACCATCAAATTATATGACCGAGCAGGATAACATGATGAGATCATGGATACCCATTGTATCTTGAGATAACATTTTTAGTCTCTAACCCTATCTATCTAATCGACATATAGTTGATTGGTCATGGGCCAAAGATGTAAAAAATTTGAACAATGGGACATCATAAACCCAGATTAAGGACAGTTCCCAGATGTGAAAATAAGATAAACTAAGAATTGATTCAATAGTTGGAGGTAGGACAACATGCAAAGGCAAAGCCATGAAAATATAAATACAAGAAATTCTAGCAAAGATTGTTAAAAAATGGTCAACAAAAGCACGAAAGGGAGTTGTTGGATTTGTGTACCCTAATGGTGAATGAACAAAATCCCATGAATCACACTAAAGACACAAATGTGTTAGTTTTTTTGCATGAAATTAATTTGGGTATCGCTCATATCCTTGATAACTATGGATATAGAGTTGTAGGGGGAGTGTTGACGTCAAAAAATGTAGGAAGGTTCGTGATAGATGGTTGAGAGTATTAAAAAAGGAAGGGACACTTGACTTATGAAAGATCGAGACCTTGAATATGTGAAATCAACATGTCACCTAGAGTTGATATAACGAATCATGGGTCCGTTGGTACACTCCAATAAGTGTGGCAGAAAAAGAATGACATGAGGGTTATCGAGGATCATGCCCAAAAATTTTAGCATGACAAGTAACATTACAGTCTCATGTAGTCCATAGGCATTAGAAATCAATAATAAAATTGCAGTTCTTTCTTCCTTTACCTTTCTTAGGAGTAGAAGTAACATAGTCCTGTTATCATCCCAAGTACACTCAGTGCTCTCTCTTTTTAGTTATCTCTGTTGACAACCGAGATACTTATAGTTGGATTCTCAAACACCCATTCCATCGCCTAATACTTTATCTAGCTTTCCCCCTTAGGGACAAGGCTTAGATTTCTCTGGAACACCTTTTTATTTTCTGGCATTACAGTCTCATGTAATGTGCTTCGTCATCATGTGGAACCGTCAATTGACAAGGCAACATGATCAAAGTTTTGTAATGAATTAATTTAATAGAGTAGATATATACTATCTAAATATGCATTAAATATCAGATCTTGTATATGGCAGGAAGAATGTATAGACTTCCTAAACCAAACTCTGTTATTGGACATTGTTGATCAATGAAATGATCCTGTTCCTCCATAAAAAGAGGTTCTTTTCATGTTTATTAAGAGGATTTATTTATTGAGATAGACATAGAGATGGCAATGGGGTGCAGCGGGGATAGGTATACCTATACTCGGTTTTATACTTGAATCTTAATGTCGTGTCCTACCTGTCTTATTACCTGTGGTTGGATATAAGGTTTGGCCTATTTTTGGTAGGTAATTGGGTAGATTTGGTTGGGGCATGATAGTGTTATCTATTGGTGAGTTTGATGTTAAAATCTTGATTTCTTTAAGTTGCTCTGTTTGGTGCTTGTTCTAGTGAAAAGAGTACTTTGTGTCATAAAAGAATATTTCTCAGTGGCTTAAGGTAAGTCTATCTCGTGCAATTATCTCCAATAACTTATCTTGTGCAATGTATATCTCAGAGAAAGGTGAAGAAGTGAATCACCTTGACAAATGAAGAAGTCCTGGACCTCCTCATTGATTAGTTATCTGTCATACTGGTTGGTACTAGGAATTTAAGGTTTTATTTTTTCAGGACAGGGAGTGTACTTTTCTGTTCTAGTCCATGGTCTGTTCCTTTAGTCTTCATGGTTTGAGACTTTTGATTGTCACTATTCAGTCATGGCAAGAAATCAGCTCCTTCTTGATTAGTCTACAATAGTAACTTTTCTGTTGCTTGTATCACGTTGCATTATTTCCGTTTAGAAGAGTGTAATTCATTCACCAGCCAAACGTTAGTTCAATGGTATGTTGTGGATACTCTCGGAATATTCTAAATGTTTTCTGAAGCCCCTAAGGGTTATGACGATCCCTTTTGCGTTGATTGTATTATTTGATAGGAAACCAAGTCCTATTTGAAGAATGAGTGATTTGTTCTCCTTACAAACATTCAGTTCGATGGGATATTGAGCATGTCTTAAAATGTTTGTAATTTTTTTGAAAATAGCATTAAGCAATGGAATGATAGTCAGTAACTTGCCTGTCATGAATGGTAACCATCAATTTTCATGTTTTACTATTTGACAGCTTATGTAGGGTTATTGAGTATAATTAACTCAAGGCGATGCATGTAACAACGTCTTGTTTGTTGTTAGTAAGTGATCCGTGTTTAGCTCGAACTTCTAGGGTCAAATATATAGTTTTATTATGGTATTGATGCCATACGAACTTGGGGAACCTTCATTTTGCAGATTGGTTTTTCATTAATGATATTGCGAAACTTTAAATAGTGGTTCATCAACAATAATCATTAATTTGTCCACTGGTTTTACCTTTTGGCAACTCAAATAGGATCTCATATGATACATGAAACATGTAAACATTATCTCTTGGTGATGGTGAAGCATCTGTTTGCTCTTTTTTTATTGATAAGCTTGGGGAGCATCAGATCAAATAAAACCACTCTCGCTGCAAATTTTCTTTTGATGTAGGATCAAGCTTCCTTCAGGATCAAAGAAGATTGTCCCAAGTGGTTGCAGAGCCATGATCGGTCAGGTCGCAGGTGGTGGTAGGACTGAAAAGCCTATGCTCAAGGCAGGTAATGCTTATCACAAGTGCAGAGTGAAGAGGAACTGCTGGCGCAAGGGTCGTGGTGTTGCTATGAATCCTGTTGAGCATCCTCATGGTGGTGGTAACCATCAACACATCGATCATGCCAGCACAGTCTGTCGTGATGCTCCTCTTGGCCAGAAGGTTGGTCCTATTGCTGCAAGGAGAACCGGTCGGCTCAGGGGGTAGGCAACTACTACTGTTGCCAAGGCAGAGAAGGCTGCCAAGGGTGCGTTCCTTACGTAGCGTTTCCTTTTATGGTTCGGACTGTTTCTTCAAAGCTATTATTCCTGATGACTGCTCTTTGTGGGTGCTGGAGTTTTTTCTAGTTTATTTCATCGATGGTGTTCTCACAATTAAGACCGGGATTACTATTTACACACTTTTCTATTATCCACACACCTCTTATTTTAAAATATTTTAAGTAATTTCTTTCTTCTTTTCACACCTAATTTTGGCATTCTCTTCTTTTTAGTGTGATGACCGGCATTTCTATGTTGAGAGTTATTGTTGCCTTTTTTACAACTAATGAATACATGATTATTTTTGTTTTTTTAGGTTTTGAGAGGTTGCTTTTTATTAATTTTTTAGGTATGTCATGTTTTTTCATTTTTCTTGGTTGATATTTCACGGTTTTGGGTTGAGTTTCGATTCAAAATGTGACACGTGTGTCTCTCTTCATCGAGAGACATGCTTGGTTTGTGCAGCTAACCCGCATCTCTTCTTTAAGGAAGAATGTACATGATTCATGCCTCTTCCTTAAGAGAGGACGTGTTTAGCCTCCATCTCTCCCGAAGGTACCATCAACTAAGTCATGTGTTATGTGTTATATATGCTTCAAACCTAATATTCGTTTATATATTGGAGAATGACAAACAACTTGAGTGAAAGGACTTATGATGGAATCATTTTTGAGAATATCCCTTTTCACGTATCATTTACAGTAACCATGATTTGTTATTGGTGAATGTCATTCAAATAATATTTCTATATGCGATTCACTTTTTATGTAGATGATATATAGCAAAAGAGATTGAAGCATTTATTATAAAATTGATAAAGAATAAAGAGATGACGAGTATGTTTGGTGCAAGTCAGAGGAAGGTCATCCACTCATAAGATAAGACTAGTTTACAAGGAGATAGTTGAGGTAATGGAATTGAAGTAGAAATTTTTTTTTACTCTACTCTTTTATGTTTAAGAGCCGTAGTTGGACTTATATAATGAGATATAAAGTGTTAGAGGTTTGTATGTATCTGTTATTTTGAATATAAAGGAACATGTGATCAAGTTTCCTCTTCCAAAAAGTCATGTGTTAACGCATTCATGAAACCAAGAGTTTTGTATGTAATAACAATTTATCATTATCAAACCTTGTTGGCTATAAGTGAGGAAAGAAAATAATATGGACCAAATCCAATGGGAAGGCTAAAATTTTCACCGCTTAGGTAAGCGGTTCTTAAAACTTTTGACTGACTTAGGCAAATACCATTCAATGGGAAAAAGGCCCGCCAATCTCTATACATAATCATTGATATCGAAGTAAAAATTTGATAAGAATGTGGACTTGGGAGCTACATTGAGTTAGGTGTAGAGTTGTGTCCCTAATAATCTAAACTAGTGTTGTTTGACAAGTCTCGAAATGAAGATATTCTATAACTTCCTTGAAATGGATAAGCACATCCACAATTCAGGGGCCTGATCTTCCGGGGACATGTCACTTGGCCACAATGTCAAAATATCAAGTGTATTCAAGTTGATCATTGCATACAAGATTTATAACAAGTCTGCAATGTAGGAATGTTCATTAAATTCCTAATGAAATATGCAGTAAGTTGTGGGGAAAATGCTACAGATAAGAGAAATGTATGCTTACAAAATTAGGGTTTGGATAACTTACAAGATTTGCAGCTGGTAAGTGGACCAATCCCATCAAATGAAGTAGCCTCAAAGATTTGTGAATGATAAAGATCCATAGAGCAGAGAACCAGAACATGAAAGATGAAAAACAATATGCATAGACATAAGAACAAAACCTTAGTACTCAAAAAGAATTGAACCGAAACACTAAACATAAAAGAGAGAGAAGATGAAGGATAAACTTAGGTGAAACAGAGGTACACTTGAAAAAGATTGAATGCACCTAGGGTTACAGAACACAAGCATGGAAGCAAAACAGAAGAAGATGAAGATGCATTCGTCTTCATACACGGTTACCCTCAATGGGCTTTTCCTAGAGAGACCTTTTTATTTTGTATATCATAAGTTATCATAAACAAGCATAACCTTGTTTATATAACTAGGGTTTTCATTCCCCGTAATTTCCATTCTAAGCTTTTTGTTTATACATTTTTATTTGTTAAGATGTTTGTTAACTTTAATAAAGTAAATCGGTTTTTATTTAAGACATGTTATCTTTTGAAAAAGGCATCTAAGAAAAGTCGGGAAGAGGGTCCTTCTTCCCCGATTTTCCAAGTGCATGTTATATGAGTCTCAAGAGGCTACACAATAACTTATATCTCCTACTTGATCATTTGAGTCAACTTATGATACACTGGTTTCCTCTAACTATTCCATGGTTTTCCAGGTTGTACCATTTTTAGTTGCAAGTGAATTGCAACTTAAACAAGTTATATAGTTTTTCGTAATCAATACATTTTGTCCCGAGCTATTTCTAGTCATATATCAAACTCATGTGTGGCATGCTTTATAAAAAGATCTTCTAAGATATCTTTAGTCAAGGCGTCAACTAACATATCATTAGTTGACATATAAGATATAGATATCTCATTTCTTTTAAGCATATCATGAACATAGTGATATTTAACCATTATATGCTTTCTTTTAGAGTTATCAACTCCACTCTTAATAAGAGTAATTGTTGCTTTGTTGTCACAATAAATGATAACAAACTCATTGGCTATGTCTAGTATCAAATCATGTATAAAACATCTTATCCAAGGTCACTCGTTGTAGCTATACTTCAAGCAACATACTCACTTCTTACGTATATAATGTTACACAACCACGTTTCTTACAAGATTAAAAATACTACCACCTCAAAATAAGATTATTTTATTATAAGTTGACTTGTCATATATTCTACGAACAAAGTGAGTATTTGATTATCCCATCACTTTTAGTTCATATACTTGAAAGCAAAGTTCTAAATCTTTTGTTCCTTTAAGATATATTAAAATCTTTTTCATAGTTATCTAATATTGTCAACTAAGATTACTTTGATATTTACTCAGAAGACCAACAACAAAGCAGCTTTGTCTTGTAAACAACATAACATACATGAAGTTATCATAACTTGTGCATAAAGAACATTAAACTTATTTTCTCTCTCACCAGGACAATCATCCTTACTCAATTTGACTCCTTACGAGTGTATATGTAGGTTTGCAATCACCCATTCTGAACTTAAGAATGCAATCAATATATCATTATTAACTTAAACATAAAAGTTTAAATTCTCTATCTCAAAAATTTTTTATACCCAAAATATGGGATGCTTTATCCACATCCTTCATTTCAAACTTGAAGTTAAACTAAGAATTGGTTTTGACAATCATCATATTATTATTCCCACTCGATAAAATATAATCTACATATAATGATAGAATAACAAAGTAACTCTCATTGTTCTAAACATATACACAATGGTAAAATTCATTAACCACAAGCCAAAGTTTAAAAACGATATTTTGAAAAGTCATATATCATTTACGAAGTGATTATTTAAGGACATATAGGGATTTTTCAACCTATATACTTTATTTTCTTGGTCTTCAATAACATATCCTTCTTGTTGTTGCATATAAATGATTCCATCTAAATCACCATTTAGAAAAGTATTTTTTACATTGAACTGATATAAATCTAAATCATAAAATACAGAAATAACCAAAATAACTCTGATAAATGCAAATTTTGCAATAGAAGAATATATCTCTTAATATTTTATACTCTCCTTTAGCGAAAATTCCTTTAAAACCAACCTCGCCTTAAACTTATCAATTATCACATAGACTTTATATTTCTTTTTAGGAACCCATTTGTTATCTATGACTTTCCTTCCTTTGCAAATCTATCAATTCTCAAACTTAGTTTTCTCAATGGACTCAATTTCCTCATTCGATGCTTTTTCTTAGTTTATTGATTCAGATGAATTAATAGCTTTCTACTTACATATAAATGATTTCTAATAGAGTTGTTGCCTAATTATTTCTTTAAGAAATGATTTTTTAGTCATTTTTTCTTATATAAAAGTTTCACACTTATTAAAAGTGTTTTTCTAAACCTTAGGTAATAAGTCAAAGTTGGCTAATTTTTTTGACTTATTTACATTTATATGGCATAGCCATTTATTTCATACATTCACATCAATAATAAAGAAATAATCAATATAAACAAAGAAAGTTAATACTTCATTATCATTGATGTTTAGTTTAAACAAATCATGCTCAAAATAAAAAAGCTAGAAAAGACTATTCTATCATGTTTTACCACATTAACTTTCTCAAAAACATATTTGAACTTAAACCCTTTTTTCACTAAGACAAGCACAAACATCATATTGCGTCAAATAAAAGGCACAATTAATATATCAGTAAAGACAATCGATGTGCCTTCTATAATAATCCTAAAGGACTCAATCCCTTGATGTTCTCCAAGCTTATATTCCTTTAGGCTCATAGCTTTCTCTTTGTTGTTGGAGATGTACCAGGTAGTTGAAGAATTGATCTACAAACCAGTCATAAGGCGGTTTTAAAAATAATGTAGATTATATCATGCTTCTCTTTCATGCCATAATGCTAGGTGTTTTCACCATTGTTTCTTTTGTTGTGACAATCCATTTTGAAGTATTTCATCTTGCTACAATTGAAGCACTTGATCTGATAAGCGGGTTCCTACAATTTCTTAAAAAATTGACCACCCTTCTTATTATATTTGCCAATTTTTTTATTAGAATTTCTTTTATTTTAGTTGTTCTTCGAGTTAAACCCTAAATTATCTTGAGCAACTAACAATTTTCTCTTTTATCCTTATTCATATGTTTTTAGGGAGTTTAGAAAGGGTAAAGTCATATTCTAGTATAAGGGTTGTGGTCACTATATTCGATTAAGGAGGAAGACTATTTATAATAGTGGATATCTGCATGGGTTCAAGAATAACTGATTTCGCTATAAATAAGTCGTTAGCCATAACTAACAATTAATTTACATATTCAACTATATTATTTTCTTCTTTTATTTTATGGGAATTATATTTTAAAGGAGTAGTTGAACATTGAATTTAGTTGTAGTATCATATTAAGTTGTTATTGAATTAAATAGCTCTTTAACAATTTCATATTCCTTAAAGACCCCAATAAAATCATCCTTCTTGTATGTAAGCATAATAGTCCTAGCTATTGTGTCATCTTTTATAAAGATCTTATATTTTTTCTCATTTGTTGTATTTGGTGTAGGGATACTATTGTTTCTCTAAGTACATAATCAACATATTCTAGGGTCAAGACCAACAAAATTCTTCTTTTTCATGTTTGAAAAGTTAGGTCATTTAGTTTCTCAGTCTTGCCAACTCAGAAATACAAATTCTAGTTGTTATTTTTAAATATTTGACAAAAATAAAAACAAGAAGGTTTATATATTTCAAATGGAAATCAATAAACAAGCAACCGATACAAAGAAATAAAATTAATTTCATTAATTAACTAATATAATTTACCTAGGCACTAAAATACAATATTAGAAATATCCATATACTAAACTACCTAAATATTCATTCCATGCGCCTATCTATGGTATCAAACAAACTATCGGTACCATTTTAGAAATAGACATTAGACATATTTAACAATTTCATAACAAGTTTGGTGATATTCTAGTAATGTTCTCCCTCTATCTGCTCCTATAATTTTCTGTGTAGCAAATAAACATACTTGTAATTTTAACTATTTATCTATTTCAGTAATTTTAGCAAATTCTTAGGAACAAAACGTAAGATCAAGTTTTTGGTTATTCTATAAATTTAATAAACAGTTCAAGGTAGAATTGTAAATTTGCATATTGTATTTTCTATAATTTTGTAAAATATTCATGGGTAGAAATGTATTTTTGTTAGATGGTAATTTTGTGAATTTAACAAACAAATAGGAACATAAAAGTAAAAACATTGTAAACCGAATTTTGTAATTCCCAAAATATATAGGAACAAGATTGTAAATTCATAATCACCGCATGCCCTCATTTTAACTAAATGTCAAAGGGAAAAAATGTATTAACACATGCAAGGTATTACAAACATTTAACTCACAAATGTTAGGACAAAATTATAATTTTAACCTTCATTAGGGGCTAAATTATGATTTTAGCTCATCAATAGGGGCAAAAGGATCTTTTGACCTATAACTCGAGTTTCACTCCTAATTTTGCAAAAGCTAGGGGCACACTTAGTCTTTGGTTTTCTCGCACTAGAGAGAGTGAGAGAAAGTGGGAGGGAAAGAAAGTGAGAGTGGGAGAGCGAGAGAGAAGACGAGAAAGCAGGGGTCATCGGTTCTCTCTTGACAGCCTCCGACTGTCTCTTGACTTAGAGGCTTCTCGTGTCAATGCTATTACTTTTGGGCGTCTCAGCATATATTTTCATGGTAGAGAGAGAGAGGAGAGATGCTTTTATTATCTAAAATAAATTGCATATGACAATCGATCAAAAGGAGGCTTGTAATCTTGCAGGAACTCGATAGAGAAAGAAAGTGTTTGTGTGCTTCTATTACCACACTTTTTATCCTATTATGAGGCCCATCTACGACCACCAACAGGAGTGGGCCGCCGAGAGGCAATCATCGGATCTGCAGCCAGTCCTATCCGTTCACAACAGACGAAGATCCACATAAAGCCGTGCTAAAATGGACCAGGGCCAACAGACTAAAATGGCGCCAACGAGGGCTAGTAACAAACTGAACACGAGCTTCTCATGTGCCAGACAAGCTAGATCTTGTCCTTTATTTCACAAGGAGCCGACTTTGGACATACTAAGCCGAATTTAAACTCGTGTTTGTGTCAGTTGCAGCTCGTGTTCAAAATGGTATCTTGGTGTTGCCTACATGAACATGCATCTTTCATCGATAAACATGAATATCACGACAGGTTTACACGAGCTTATTGCCACAGGAATCATTTACAGATGATTAATTTTCTGTTTGGCAAAGGCAAATCTCGTCAATTGAGCTCTGCCAAACAACCACTTTTTTTGTTCAGCTGAGTTAAGGTCATGAACCGAAGATGAACGAATTTGGCACGAGCCGAACTAAGCTGATCTACGAACAGCTTAGCAGACCTAACTTCGCCCTCCGTGTCTGTAATTTCAACAATGAAACAAGGACAAAGCGGGAACTATAGTTTCGGAAAAAACCCTAGCTTCATCCTTCGCAATTGGCCCCCTCTTCACTACCCGGCTTCTTCTTCCTCCCACATCCTCGAGAGAGAGAGAGAGAGAGAGAGAGAGAGAGAGATGGGCCGCGTGATCAGAGCGCAGAGGAAGGGTGCGGGTTCTGTTTTCCGGTCGCATACGCACCACCGGAAGGGGCCGGCGAGGTTCCGGTCGCTCGACTTCGGGGAGCGGAACGGCTACCTGAAGGGGACGGTGACGGAGATCATTCACGACCCAGGGAGGGGCGCCCCGCTCGCCCGCGTCACGTTCCGCCACCCATTCCGCTACAAGCACCAGAAGGAGCTCTTCATCGCCGCCGAGGGCATTTACACCGGCCAGTTCATCTACTGCGGCAAGAAGGCAACCCTATCCGTCGGCAACGTCCTCCCGCTTCGCTCCATCCCGGAGGGAGCCGTCGTCTGCAACGTCGAGCACCACGTCGGTGACCGCGGCGTTCTTGCCAGATCCTCCGGCGACTATGCCGTCGTCATCTCCCACAACCCCGACAACGGCACTACCAGGTCCAATCTTTTATATTCACTTCCCCGATATGGATCTCTTCTTCGATATCTTCTTTCTTGATTTCACCTTCTGGTTATGTTCCCACCTTGTGATCTTCATCATAAATGTTGAAGGAATTCCGCTAGTTTGTTATAGTTTTCTTTTGTTTCATTTATATGTTGGTGGTTTCAGAGGATAGTGTTGTGTTTATAGTCTCACGATTTAGGGTGTTTAAGGATTTTGAGTGATTTTTCATTGTATATTCTTCCTGTGTAAATTTTGGGTTGTTACTTCTCCATAGTTGTTGAATATTAGCATTGTGTTGCTATCTGCATGGCGCCTTTATTGATTATTTTGTTTTGCACGATTTCATCTCGTTATGCCAAAGGTTGGTTTTTGCCTTTACGTTTTCGCTGTTAGCTGAGCGTGATGAATGCTGATCTCTCAGTTTGTAGTGGTATTATTTAAATGTTTCTTGCATGAGGAATTTTCTTATCATGTGCATTGTGTGTAGAGCTTCAATATAGTTTTTACTGCTTAATATATAAGTTTAATATATGTACAAATGCCATGTAAGCCACCAGTTGCTTTTTATTAGGCAGTTATTAAAATAAAACAATGGAGTGAATAATGTTTTAGCCAAGGATAGAGTAAGAGCAATACATATAGCATAGCGTAAGTTATATAGTGCATAGCGTACAAATGTATGAAAACTTGAAAATTAACAAGAATTATGCCGAATTGCTAACAATATCAACAAATCATGAAGAACATCTATAGCATATGAAAAACTTACTTGCAAAGAATCACTTTATTCCAGTGTTGTCTGACGCGTATCGTATCGTGTATCGCTGGGCTCCACGATACGGGCGTATCGTATCGTATCGTATCGTATCGTACTTTAATATTAAAATAATTAAAAATAATTAAAAATTAATAAAAAATCGAAAAAAATCGAAAAAAATCAAGAAAAAATCAGGAAAAATCTGATAATTGCTTTAAATTCATATAATGTAAGTTTAGTACAGATTGAGCATTCAACATTGAACAATTGCATCCAAATTTATATATTTTGAATCCAAAAAATAAAATACAGACATAGTTTACACTTTACAGTACACTACAGTTACATATAATGTTACATTTTACAAATTATAATCAGGATCATCAACTAAATAATCTTCATCTTCTCCTTGTTGCAGATCCTCATCATCATCAGCCACGCCCACACCTTCTTCTTCAAAATCAAATTCTTCATCTCCATAATGTTGTTGCGCTCCTTCCAAATTAATCCAGGCAACGTCTTCTTCTGTTAGGAGGGCATTTTCTTCAGTGTCTTCCATAACCCAATCTTCTAATATATCAAAATTATCCAAACTTATTGGATCGAACTGACTTTCTTCTCTATTTACTTTTTTTAATTGCCTACGACACAAACAAAGATAAACAATTAGTAAGTAATATTAACAATTGAAAACTGAAGTTAAATAATATCGAATTGAAAATTTGAAAGTAATACAACATTACCTTTCACGAAGGCGCATGTTACAACGAATATAAACCAAATCATTAAGCCTTTTGTGTTCCAACCTGTTGCGCTTTTTTGTATGGATGTGTTCAAAAACACTCCAATTTCTTTCACAACCTGTTGCACTACAGGTTTGGCTTAAGACTCTAACTGCAAAATCTCTAAGGTTTGGACAATCACTTCCAAACCTGTTCCACCAAACATCTGTAAAGAAAATATAAACATTAGAGACATAATAATCCACAGTAATGTAAGATGGAACTTAAATATGAAAATAAACAATATACCTGGACGCATCGTAGAGCGGTTGCGAATTGCAACAGGCAAACCCATCAAGTGAAGAGCATTATCATATATCTCCATCTCTCGATGTATCGCATCTACTATGCTCTCATCAGGGACTAATCTGTCGATGCATTCAATGATTCCTCGATTAACCTCACCGTCCCTTTTGAAGGTTGCTGAGTACCTCAATGATGGGTTTAGATAGTAGGCTGCTGCATGAATAGGCTGATGCAATTGTTTATTCCATCTACTATCAATTATTTTCCACACGGGCACATAATCTCTTTTTTTTCCATTAAAGTTATTTCTGATTGCTTCTTTTGCCCTGTCCATGGATTCATAAAGGTAGCCCATAGATGGTTTCTCCTCGCTGTCAGCCAATCTCAAAACTTTCACTAAAGGACAAGTAATTTTCAATAATCTGATACATGCATTCCAAAATGAACTTCTAAAAACCGTTTCTGCAATCTCATTTAACTTTCTGTTCCTTCTGTTTTGTGGCAACTCTGCAAATTGTTGCCACTCATCTGAGGAGAACATTCTCTTTAAAGCTTGCTTCTGTCTCACAATACTCTGTACAGATAAGAAGTTTGTTGCGAACCGAGTTGCAGCTGTGCGAAGAAGCTCTGCACCTTCTGTGTATCTCCTCATCATACATAAAACAAATGCATGGTTGTAAATAAATTTTGTAATATCTTGGCAACACTCAGTTGCTGCCTTTATTTCATCCATCTCACCGATGTCCTCGAGGATGAGATCTAAACAATGGGCTGCACATGGTGTCCAGTAGAAAGTCCCATAAATATCAGCTAACTCCTTTCCGGCTGCTTTGTAGTTAGCTGCATTATCTGTAATCAATTGGACTACATTTTCTAGCCCAACCTCTTGTATAACCTTATCAAATTCCTCTCGTAGGATCTCTGCAGTGTGCCTCTCCTCTGACATATCTAGAGATCTCAAAAACATGAGTCCTTTAGGACAATATACAAGAAAGTTTAGCAATGTCCTTCCTCGCCTATCGGTCCATCCATCTGCCATGATAGTGCATCCTGTTTCCTTCCACGATTGTCTCAAAGTCGAACAGTATTGCTGCACTTCAATCACGGTCTGATCTAATATCTTCCCTCTCAACTTCTGATAAGAGGGCATCCTGTATCCTGGACCAATGTTAGCAATTGCATCTGCCATTGCTTGAAAATGAAAACTGTTTGCTGCATTAAATGGAATGCATGTATCATAAAACCATCTGCCCACTGCAAGGTCTGCTTGATCGTGCAGTTGTTCTGAAGCCATAGCAGCACGAATTCCTGGCTGAGCACCAGGTGTAGTGGAAGGAGGAAAGAACGAATGTATGCTAGAAGAAGAAGCTCTTCCTCTACTCCTTCCTGAACTTCCTCTTCTGCCACCTCCAAAGTCTTCAGATGCAACCCTCTTTCCTCTGCTAGGTGCTCGCGAACTGCTACTACCAATATCTGTTCTAGCATCTGAAGGCAAACTATCAGTGAATCCAACTCCAGTGGCAGTAGCATCATCAGCTTCTTCACACATCTGGAAATCATCCTTTTGTTGTCTCCTTTCCTGTATGCTCTCAATCATCTGCAAGCATTGCCATTTAATACCTTCTGGCACACTTCTAACTCTGCCTGTGCATGGAGCAACTTCTTTCCTGGTTCCTGCTAGGTGGTGTTTCAACCTTGAAATTCCACCACTAACCACCTTTTCACAAAATAAACATCTGATTTTTAACCTTGAACCCTCAACTGGTATACCCCACTGCCATGCCGGATCATCAGACTTTGAATGAGAGTCTCTACCACCCCTTCCTGCCATCTCAATGAGTACTTTAATTCAAACAAAAACCTGAAAATAAAAGCACTTCGTAAATCCCCCAATCTTCAAATAACACTCAAATCGAGTGTCTCCCACTTCATGAATGCAATAAAAATCGTATACACACACTTAATAACTTCATATTTTGTCATTCAAAAAAAAAACCCGAAATAACACAAAAAACAATAAATATAAAGGAAAAAAAGGAAAAAAACATTAAAAATATACCTAAATCCGAGTTTGGAGGCTTGGACGGACACCGTAGGGCACGATTTTAGAGCTTTGAACACCAAGGAGGCGAAAACCGACTCTTAGGGAGCTTGAAGAACCCAAAAGGAGAGAGGAAACCCGCGAAAAATCGCGGGTTTTCCTCGGCCCGGGACCCTTTATAAGGGTCCCAGGGCGTATCGCCCGTATCGTACGATACAGGCGATACGCACCGTATCGTGCGATACGGGCCGTATCGCACGATACGGTGCGATACGCCCGCACTTGCGATACGGGGGCCCGTATCGTATCGTGGTGGCCCACGATACGATACGTATCGCACCGTATCGTACGATACGGTGCGATACGGACAACACTGCTTTATTCCAGTGTTGTCTGACGCGTATCGTATCGTGTATCGCTGGGCTCCACGATACGGGCGTATCGTATCGTATCGTATTTTAATATTAAAATAATGTAAAAATTAATTAAAAATCAATAAAAATTAGTAAAAACCCGAAAAAATCGAAAAAAAATAGGAAAAATCTGGTAATTGCTTTAAATTCATATATTGTAAGTTTAGTACAGATTGAGCATTCAACATTGAACAATTGCATCCAAATTTACATATTTTGAATCCAAAAAATGAAATACAGATTACAAATTACAGACACAGCTACATTTTACAAATTGTAATCAGGATCGTCAACTAAATAATCTTCATCTTCTCCTTGTTGCAGATCCTCATCATCATATCAGCGACACCTTCTTCTTGGAAATCAAATTCTTCATCTCTTTGATGTTGTTGTTGCGCTCCATCCAAATTAATCAAAGCAACGTCTTCTTCAGTTAGGAGGGCATTTTCTTCAGTGTCTTCCATAACCCAATCTTCTAATATATCAAAATTATCCAAACTTATTAGATCGAACTGACTTTCTTCTCTATTTACTTTTTTTAATTGCCTATGACAAACAAAGATAAACAATTAGTAAATAATATTAACAATTGAAGATTGAATTTAAACAATATTGAATTGAAAATTTGAAACTAATACAACATTACCTTTCACGAAGGCGCATGTTACAACGAATATAAACTAAATCATTTAATCTTTTGTGTTCCAACTTGTTGCGCTTCTTTGTATGGATGTGTTAAAAAACACTCCAATTTCTTTCACAACCTGTTGCACTACAGGTTTGGCTTAAGACTCTCACTGCAAAATCATTAAGGTTTGGACAATCAGTTCCAAAACCATTCCACCAAACATCTGTAGAAAAAGACAAATATTATAGACATAATCCACAATAATGTAACATGAAACTTAAATATGGAAATAAACAATTTACCTAGACGCATCGTAGTGCGGTTGCGAATTTCAACAGGCAAACCCATCAAGTGAAGAGCATTATTATATATCTCCATCTCTCGATGTATCGCATCTGCTATGCTCTCATCAGGGACTAATCTGTTGATACATTCAATGATTCCTCGATTAACCTCATCGTCCCTTTTGAAGGTTGCTGAGTACCTGAATGATGGGTTTAGATAGTAGGCTGTTGCATGAATAGGCTGATGCAATTGTTTATTCCATCTACTATCAATTATTTTCTACACGGGCACATAATCTCTCTTTTTTCCATTAAAGTTATTTCTGATCGCTTCTTTTGTCCTGTCCATGGCTTCATAAAGGTAGCCCATAGATGGTTTCTCCTCGCTCTTAGCCAATCTCAAAACTTTCACTAAAGGACAGGTAATTTTTAATAATCTAACACATGCATTCCAAAATGAACTTCTAAAAATTGTTTCTGTAATCTCATTCAACTTTCTATTCCTTCTGTTTTGAGGCAACTCTGCAAATTGTTGCCCTCATCTGAGGAGAACATTCTCTTTAAAGCTTGCTTCTGTCTCACAATACTCTGTACAGATAAGAAGTTTGTTGCGAACCGAGTTGCAGCTGTGCGAAGAAGCTCTGCACTTCCTGTGTATCTCCTCATCATACACAAAACAAATGCATGGTTGTAAATGAATTTGTAATATCTTTGCAACACTAAGTTGCTGTCTTTATTTCATCCATCTCACCAATGTCCTCGAGGATGAGATCTAAACAATGGGCTGCACATGGTGTCCAGTAGAAAGTCCCATAAATATCAGCTGACTCCTTCCCAACTGCTTTGTAGTTAGCTGCGTTATCTGTAATCAATTGGACTACATTTTCTAGCCCAACCTCCTGTATAACCTTATCAAATTCCTGTCGTAGGATCTCTGCAGTGTGCCTCTCCTCTGACATATCTAGAGATCTCAAAAACATGAGTCCTTTAGGACAATATACAAGAAAGTTTAGCAATGTCCTTCCTCACCTATCGGTCCATCCATCTGTCATGATAGTGCATCCCGTTTCCTTCCACGACTATCTCAAAGTCGAACAATATTGTTGCACTTCAATGACGGTCTGATCTAATATCTTTCCTCTCAACTTCTGATAAGAGGGCATCCTGTATCTTGTACCAATGTTAGCAATTGCATCTGCCATTGTTTGAAAATGAAAAATGTTTGTTGCATTAAATGGAATGCATGCATCATAAAACCATCTTCCCAGTACAAGGTCTGTTTGATCATGCAATTGTTCTGAAGCCATAGCAGCACGAATTCCAGGTTGAGCACCAGGTGTAGTAGAAGGAGGAAAGAACGAATGTATGGTAGAAGAAGTTCTTCCTCTACTCCTTCCTGAACTTCCTCTTATGCCACCTCCAAAGTCTTTAGCTGCAATCCTCTTTCCCCTGCTAGGTGCTCGCGAACTGCTACTACCAATCTCTGTTCTAGCATCTGAAGGCAAACTATCAGGGAATCCAACTTCAGTGGCAGTAGCATCATCAGCTTCTTCACACATCTGGAAATCATTCTTTTGTTGTCTCCTTTCCTGTATGCTCTCAATCATCTGCAAGCATTGCCATTTAATACCTTCTGGCACACTTCTAACTTTGCCTGTGCATGGAGCAACCTCTTTCCTGGTTCCGTGTTTCAACCTTGAAATTCCACCACTAACTACCTTTTCACAAAATAAGCATCTAATTTTTAACCTGGAACCCTCAACTGGTATACCCTACTGCCATGCCGGATCATCAGACTGATAATGGGATTCTCTACCACCCCTTCCTGCCATCTCAATGGAGTACTTTAATTCAAACAAAAACCTGAAAATAAAACACTTCGTAAATCTCCAATCTTCAAATAACTCTCAAATGGAGTGTCTCCCACTTCATGAATGCAATAAAAATCGTACGCACACTTAATAACTTCATATTTTGTCATTAAAAAAAAATGAAATAACATAAAAAAACAACAAATAGAAAAGAAAAAAAAAACATTAAAAATATACCTAAATCCGAGTTTGGAGGCTTGCACGGACACCGTAGGACACGATTTTAGAGCTTTGAACACCACGGAGGCGAAAACCAACTCTTAGGGAGCTTGAGGAACCGAAAAGGAAAGAGGCAACCCGTGAAAAATCGCGGGTTTTAGTCGGCCCGAGACCCTTTATCGCGGGTTTTAGTTGTGCGATACACCCGCATTTACGATACGGGCCCCCATATCGTATCGATACGTACGGTGCGATACGGATAACACTGCTTTATTCACAGTAATTCATAACAAGTTCAAAGTTTTCATTTAATAATGAACAAATAACTTATTCTAAACCAAGTTTGCAATCACATCAAATGAAAAAATAAAGTGTGATAAAAATAAATGTTATGGAACCTACCAAGTGCCCATATTGTTGCAGGCTCCCTTAGTGTGCCAAAACCAAAGTTGCGAACCAACAAACAAATTGCCAACAGTCTATAGGTTGATATATCGATTCATTATAAATGGTAAGGCAGACATTCCAAATTAACATATTATCATGAACTATGACAAACTTCTCCATAAAGAGATAAAGAGTATGATAAAGAGATTGGTATGTCATCTGTAATTGATATCCCAACCAAAAGCATAGGAAGATAGCAAGCAAAGTAGACGAAAAGCAATAGAAAATTTAAAGAAAAGAATTAACTATGATCATGGACTTGTTGAGATAGAGTTAAAATGTGTAAGACAAGTCCTTCAGTAGAGCGTCATCATCACTATCTTTAGAAGCATCATCATTGCCAAACTTGTCACCATCATCAGAGTCATCTACATATTCCACACGATCTTCTTCATCTTCATTGTCATTTTGCTTATCAATGCTTTCCCCTTCATCTTCCATTATATTCTTTTCTTTTCCTTTTATTACTCATTGTAAACATGTGAAATATATATAAAATAATGAAAGCATACCTATAAATTATAATTGTCTTACATTTTATTCTTTATATGTCAAAGATAAAAGTATAAAATACCTTGGGAAGTTGATATAGACTTTCTTTTAGTAGGTTTGCTTGAAGACCCTTTGCGAGCAATGAGCTCTTTGATTGGTATATGTTCCACTGGACTTGTAACAAAATGCCAACCATGAATCCACCAACTAATTAGGATGTGAAGGCAATCATGAGTCTTGCTTCTCCATGGTCCATTCATCATTAGAGTCAATATGATCTAAAGATTCTAAACATATACGGTCTTTATTGGCAACTCTTAATGTGCCTCTCTCTTTACATGACAAAACTGGAACATTCATCTTTTGTTCTTAAAGTTGATTTCTTCCCATTGAATGCACCTAAAGAATTCATATATTCAATTTCTAATTGTCTATCACAAGTAACTACAAATAACATTTCTAAAATGATAAACAAAATTATAAAGATAAAGTATATAACATTGCAACAATTGCATTCACATCTTAATGCACTGCAAGTTAAATTCAAAATCCTAATTACAAAGTTTTTCACCTTAGGGGTTTTATGTCTAAAAGAACTCCACCATTCAGCTAATGATAGAAATAAGATAAATCAATTACATAATTGCATTATGAAATATGAAGAATAAAGAGAATGTAAAAAACAACAACAACAACTAGAACAACAACTAAGCCTCTTCACATACTAGACGGGGTCGACTACATGGATTCTTTGTTTCTACAGAGCCCTATCATGTGCCATGTTAGCAGTTAACTCATAATAAGCTAGATCATTCTTTATTGTTTCTTTCCAACACTTTTGTGGTCGTCCTCTACCACTTTTAATACTTTCAAAATTTAGTTTTTCATACCTTCTTACAAGTTCTTCTTTTGATCTTCTTTCTATATGTCTAAACCATCTTAAACGATATTCTCTCATTTTATCCTCTATTGGTGCCACTGCGAATTTGTTTCTAGTAACCTCATTATGTATACTCTCTTTTCTTGTATGACCACTCATCCATCTCAACATCTTTATTTCTGTCACAAACATCTTTTGTACATATTGATTCACTGCCCAACACTCAGAACCATAAAACATGGCGGGTCTAATTGCTGCCCTATAATATTTACCTTTTAACTTTAACGGTATCTTCTTATCACAAAGAATACCTGATGCTTCTCTCCATTTTAACCAACCATCATTAATTCTATGCGTGACATATCTCCATCAATTCTTCCATCACTCTGAAAAATTGACCTTAAGTATTTAAAACTTTCCTTTTGGGGGATGCAATGTGTGCCAATTTTAGTTTCTATGTCCTCTGAAGTAACCAAATGATCAAACTTACATTCCATATATTCAATCTTTGTTCTACTAAGTCGGAGGCCTTTGCTTTCTAATGTTTTTCTCCATAGTTTCAATTTTCTATTAACTTTTTCCTTAGGCTCCTCCACTAACACAATGTCATCTGCAAATAACATACACCAAGGTACCTCATCTTGAATATGTTATGTTAACTCATCAATCACCATTATAAATAAGTATGGACTTAAAGTTCATCATTGATGTAACCCAATATTAACTTCAAAGAAGTGTGTCATTCCTTCGTGAGTCCTCGCACAAGTTTTTGTACCATTGTACATGTCTCTTATAAGGTTAATGTATGCCAATGGGATACCTCTTTTTTTCAAGGTTCTCAAAAGAACCTCCCTTAGTATCCTATTGTAACCATTTTCTAAATCAATAAATATCATGTGAATGTCTTTCTTTTTTGCTCTAAAATGTTTCATAACACATTTCAAAAGGTGAATCGCTTCAACAGTAGATCTGCTTGACATGAATCAAAATTGGTTCTCAGTTGTACTCGATAATTGTCTTAACCTACATTCAAAAATTCTTTCCCACAATTTCATAGTATGGCTCATTAACCTGATACATCGATAATTCACACAATTCTGAATGTCTCCCTTGTTCTTATATATGGGTATAAGTGTACTTGCTCTCCATTCCTCAGGCATGTTTTGGTTTCCCCATATTTTATTAAATACTCTTGTGAGCCAAGTGATTCCTATTTTTCCTAGGATTTTCCAAACTTCTATAGGAATATTGTCTGGTCCTACTGATTTACTACCCTTCATATGTTTAAGAGCCTCTTTGACTTCATTCTTTTAAATATGTCTGTTTTAATTGTGGTTTATATACTTTTCTAATTTGGCTAATAAGCTAATACTAACATCTTTATTTTCATTAAAAAGCTTATAAAAATAGTTTTTCCATCTATTTCTTATATCATCATTTGCCACTAGAATTTTTTATCCTCGTCTTTGATGCATCTAACAAAATTGAGATCTTTAGTTTTCTTATCTCTAGCCCTAGCTATCTTAAAAATATCTATTTCACCCTCTTTTGAGTAGTTTTTTTATATAAATCCTTCCAAATTTTAGCTTTTTTTTCACTAACAGCCTTTTTTGCTTTCTTATAAGCCTCTAAAGTTTCACTCGTTTTCTTAACATAATGTAATTTGTAACATACCCTCTTTGCCTTAATTTTATTTTGCACTACATCACTCCACTACTAAACTTCTTTTTGTGCTGGTACACCTCCCTGAGATTCACTTAACACATCTTTCGCCACTTTCTTAATATGTATAGCCATATTGTTCCACATATCACAGGGTGTACTAACATAATTCCAAACATCTCCTTTAAGGACTTTCTGTTTAAATATATCTTCTTTTTCGCTTTTGAGGTTCCACCATTTAGTCCGCATAGCTCGTTGCACTCTTTTCTTTTTTGTCTATTTTTTTATTTGTAAATCCATAACTAAAAGTTGATGTTGGGTGGTTAAGCTTTGTCTTGAAATTACCTTGCTATCTTTACACCATACTCTATCTTTTTGCTACAAATAAAGTAATCAATTTGTGTTTGTGATAAGCCACTCTTATAAGTAATTAAATGTTCATCTCATTTTTTGAAGATTGTATTGAGTATAAAGAGATCAAATGCCATAGCAAAATTTAAAATCTCTCTACCTTCCTCATTTATATTCCCAAAACCAAAATTTCCATGAATATCGTATCTAACTCTTCCCGAAAAGCTGTGTTTATACTATCTTCTAGTCCTACTTGGGGTGCGTAAGCATAAACTATATTTAAAACCTGTGCTCCTAACACTAATTTCAACTTCATGATTCGGTTACCATATCATTTCATGTCTATTGCACTATGCTTTAAATCTTTATTTATGATAATACCAATTTCGTTTTGAGCATTTTCCTTAGTTGAGTACCATAATTTAAAATCTTTATCCTCAATCTTGTTTGCTTTTTCTCCAACCCAACTCTTGTAAACATAGAATATGAATTTTTCTCTGAATCATAGTATCTACCACCTCCATTAGCTTACCGGACAATGTTTTGATACTTCAAGAACCAATATGAATCTTATTATCTAGGACTAGCTTCCTTACCCCCCACATCCGTCCATATTGAAAATGCGGAGACCCTCTCTGGAATTTATTCACTACATTCGGGCGACAATGTAGCGGGACTAACTTCTTTACCCACACTCGTCCATGATATGGGAACCCTCTCTGCAATTGATTCACTACATTCAGGTGAAAATATAGTGGCCCTTGCTTACTTTTCATTGCATTCGGGCTCTATAGCTCGTCGCTAGACGGGAACGCCCCAAAACAATTCTCATAATTTATGTTATCCATGGTATAAAAATATAAAAATCTGACAAAGTTTTACGCTGGTTGTTGGAAGCCTAACACAACCTTCCTCCTTTATCAGGACTTGGGACCGGCCACCGGTTGGGGCCGAGCGGGACTGATATGCAAGGGTGATCCCTTACATGGGCGGAGTTAATAAAGATAATGTAAAGGAATAAATAAAATTAGATGTCTCCTCCTTGTATTCTTTGCTTTCCGTGATGCAATAGCCATTGCTCGGCCAAATAATCCCAGAGCATTAACAAATGCATCTTATCATGCGATAAATTTTCTTCGAACATCTACTTCTGGAACTAATTTATCTACACAATCATAAAAAAACATTTATTATTTCTCCATCTGCATTAAGATTGTCATCATACTGGAAATACAGATTCAAAAAGTATCATGCCACAAGGAGAGGATGATGGAGCTGATGATTCCACCTTTTGTCAATTATCGTTCAAATGGGCTTGTATCTTTTTTCAACCATTTGAAGATTGGAGGCAATACTTTCTTTTGCTTAATCCATTGCTTTGTTAAAGCCCATAGGATGGTCATTGGCATCTATTACAAAATGTTGCCTTCACTGCATGTATATATACCCAACGTCCAAAATTTATCATCTTTAATAACAATATCTGGTACCTTTCTTGCTTCTTCTAGCCTTGCACAATGACTAGCTCAAGATTTTGGAGATAAAAATAGAGCCTTCAATCCATTCTTGCAACACAACATGCTATGAAGAGTGAGATAAGATATAGCAAACTTTGTAACCATTGGTCGTAGAATTTCGTGATGCGTATCGGTCAATATCGTATGATACGGACTGTATTGTGGGATACGGATGCACGAGTTAAACTTTATTTTCCTTGAATTTTATGGCTTGGACTTACGAATAATGATGCAGGTTACCAAGAATCAGCGAGTTCCAAGGGCTGCGAGTCCCAAGCATAAGGGTTAAAAATAAGAATAAATTAGAATTAAGAGTCGAGACTTTCTAAAGTACACAATTAATATTTATAGAGTTCCAATGATTGGAGTTATTAACTCTTAGAGTCCCAAGCATGAATTTATTAATTGTTAGAATTAAGGTAGGAGTTATTAACCAAAAGATTAAGCAATTACATTTTCTTCCAATCTGTCTGTCCAACTATCGGACATGATACTGCATCAAACTTTTGGCCATGCTTTTTTAAGTACTTGTAACATTTTATACATAATGCCCACCTTTTCTTTTACTATTGATGTTCTCATCTCATGGTAAGAGGGTGGTTTTAGTTCTCGACCAAAATTGCCAACTGCTTCCAACATGGGTTGATGATAAGGACTGTTGCACAAACTGAAAGACAGTGCATCATCATAAAGAAACCTTTTAATGGCCTGCATACCTCTTTTCTCTCATTTCTTTTGACACTAATATTTGTGGTTTGGTGTGCTTCTTTCGCAGCGAATTGGTCCACAGATCCATAACTTCCATGTTGTTGCCACTACTAGGACTAGCAATAGATTCATTTTCAGCTCCTTAAGAAACTGAACCATAATAGGAACGTCTTTCCTTTTCAACCAATTTTTATTGCCCTGCTTGTTTGTTGGCTTGAGATAAACCAAAGCTTTTTGAAAATGCTCTTTTACATCATCAGGAACATCTTGAGAAGTTTCAACACCAAGGTGAGTCCCAACCAAATGATTTTTCAATCTTGTAATACGTCCAGAAATCTCTTTCTTGTGAAACTTGGATTTCACATGTTTTATCAACTTTGGATCTTTGTATGGGTTTGGAGTTTCAATTGCTTGTTCCCATGCTTCATCCCTTGTTTTTCTTAGCCTTGGGTGCCATGCTTTATTTTACTCCTGCAAGCCTACAATTTCATGACATTCAAAATAAATGACGTTTGCAAGTATGAAATGCCAATATATTGTGGGAGCATCATACCAATTGAAACAAGAACAAGTTTTATTTTTTAAGGACAGGGAGTGTAGTTTTCTTCTCTAGTCCATGATCTGTTCCTTTAGTCTTCATGGTTTAGACTTTTGAGTGTCCCTGTTCAGTCCTGGTAAGACATCAGCGCCTTCTTGGTTAGGCTACAATAGTCACTTTTGTGTTGCTTGTGGCATGTTGCATTATTTCCGTTTAGAAGAATCGTCATTCACCAGCCCAAACTTTAGTTCAATGGTATGCTGAGCATACTCTCAGAATATTCAGAATGTTTTCTGAAGCCTGTAAGGGTTATGAGGATCACTTTGTGTTGATTCTGCCATTTGATATGAAACTAAGTTCTGTTGAAGAATGCAGACAAACATTCAGTTCGATGGGATGCTGACCTTGCTCTTAAAATGTTTATGATTTTTCTGAAAAAGCATTAAGCAATGGAATGATAGTCATCAACTTACCTGTCATTAATGGTAACCATCAAATTTCATGTTTTACTATTTGACGGCTTATGTAGGGTTATTGAGTATAATTAACTCAAGGCGATGCATGTAACGTCTTGTTTGTTGTCAGTAAGTGATCCGTGTTTAGCTCGAACTTCTAGGGTCAAATGTATGGTTTTATTATGGTATTGATGCCATACGAGCTTGGGAAACCTTCATTTTGCCGATCGATTTTTCATTAGCGATATTGAAAACTTTGAATAGTGGTTCATCAGCAATAATAATTAATTTGTCCACTTGTTTTACCTTTTGGCAACTCATATAGGATTGCATACGATACATGAAACATGTAAACATAGTTCTTGATTATAGTGAATCGTCTGTTTGCTCTTTTTTATTGATAAGCTTGGGGAGCATCAGATCAAATAAAACTACTTACTGCAAATTTTCTTTTGATGTAGGATCAAGCTTCCTTCAGGTTCAAAGAAGATTGTCCCAAGTGGTTGCAGAGCCATGATCGGTCAGGTTGCAGGTGGTGGTAGGACTGAAAAGCCTATGCTCAAGGCAGGTAATGCTTATCACAAGTACAGAGTGAAGAGGAACTGCTGGCCAAAGGTTCGTGGTGTTGCTATGAATCCTGTTGAGCATCCTCATGGTGGTGGTAACCATCAACACATCGGTCATGCCAGCACTGTCCGCCGTGATGCTCCTCCTGGCCAGAAGGTTGGTCTTATTGCTGCAAGGAGAACTGGTCGTCTCAGGGGGCAGGCAGCTGCTACTGCTGCCAAGGCAGAAAAGGCTGCTTAGGATGCGTTCCTTACGTAGCGTTTCCTTTTACGATTCGGACTTCTTCGAGGCTATTATTTCTGGAGTTTATCAACCCAATCTCCTGAGAGACTATCTTGTATGTTTTGTTTGGATTTGCCATAGTCTAAGTTTTGAATGTATTGTTTGTTTCTCAAGGGTTTACTTTTTTTCCAAAGGAACCTTCCTCATCCTCGTCGATTTTCCCAAGCTTTTATGACAGAAGTAATTTTTCTAGTTTATATCATCGATGGTGTTCTCCCAATTAGGACCCCTTTGAACCAAAGTTTTCTAATCTTGTTTCTATCGTTGAAATAAGCACCGATTTTAGTTCTCTTGAAGTCCCACTGCTCGGTTCTCTTGGACGAGGTTCGGCCGTGAAGGAACATGAAAGCCTCGTAGAAATCTCCTGCCACGAATGTGGCTAGCCAACTTCTCATCCTTCGCTGTAGAAGGATTGTGAGTTGACTTTATTAGTTTCGATTTCATGCTATGGGGGAAGAATTGATCGAACGCTGGGAACTTTCCTCAAGCCAAAGAAGGGGAAGGGGTTCTTTTCAATGATGAGAGTTCACAAACGGAGCAATCAAATCACAATCTACTGGGGCGATTGATAACAAAATAGGCCACATAATCTATTGTTATTGTGCGGATTGATGGAATGATTATGGGGTCCAACAGGTCTACCACAGGTATGGAGAGAACTTGTTCTTTTTAAATCCTTTCATACTAAAGATCATGAAAGAGACTAAAAGGAAGGTTCTAGTATTCCAAAAAGAATCTGTTGGTCATCAAAGAATATGGAGTAGCGAGGCCATTCATGATCAAGTTTGATCATGAGGAATTCTGGAATCGCGATTGTATTTACCAATCAGATTGATTACGATGGGAATCAGCAAATTGGCAGATACTATTGTTAGGTGCATGTAAGTGGATCTCCATAAAAACAATAAAGTCGGATCTTCATAACAACAAAAAAGTCGAGATTAGAGTATGCGTTCATACCACGAGGCCTCCATGTTGAGGAATCTTTGTTCATATGGGTGTTGGGAGGGAGAAGCAATAGTTCTATATACAATATGAGCAACTTCTTGATTTCTGCTACAGATGGATTAATTGAGCATAGCTTGGATGATTGCGAAAAGGAGGAAAGCGGGGATAATCAGTTTGTTGAATGGATGGTTACTGTTGAATTGCTGAATTCAAATCCTATACTTAGAAAAGAATTTGATGGCAGGATGATATAAACAAACAGATGCCCACAATTAGCTCCAGGGAGCTCCATGGAGAACTCAGACAGCAATCCATTTCAGTTGAAATCTGATAACAAGTGGATAATCCTCTATGAGCATATATCAACAAGTCGCACCACCAACCCAAAAGAATCTCAATCGTCTGAGAAAGATAAAAACAGAGCAAGAAGTTATATCTCCACCAAAGAAAGTGAAGACAAAAACAACTAAAAAGGGGGAAACAATGGTGAAGAGCGACTTGATCAAGAAAGGAAGGAGGGAAGAACATAGAAAGTCAATGTAAGAAAAGGCTATTTCAAAAACTCCTGGATGATGTACAAGAAATGGTCATGGATGAGAACGGGGTTCCTTTAACACAAAATACCAACATTGATGGTAATATTGGTTAAGAAAGGCCTACTTTTATGGAGAACATACTGGCCAAGGTTGTTGAGGAACCCCGCCAGGAGCCATAAAAATGAAATTGGGTTGCTCCACTGGTTTAGGAGTGACAGCTGAAGGGTATATAGGTTCTTTGGAAGGAGGAAATAAGTATACAGATAACTAAATACCATTCTCGATCCGTATACTACAGTAAAAGATGAAAGGACTGATGAGAAATGGAGACATAAGCTTTTATGGCATATCAGTAACAACAAATCAGCACATTTTATGGCATTTAATCAGCTCAAGAAGATAATGATTTTCCTTGGGTCATAGGGGGAACTTTAATGAAATTTTGGATCAGAATGAAAAAACTGGGAATGAAAGATAAGGAACATAGGTTCGAGATTTCCGTGATGTTGCCAACGCTTATGGCTTGAAAGGTATTGGCTACCTGGATTGCTGCTTCACATAGTAGAACAATCAGCAAGGCAATGACAATATGTAGGTAAGATTGGATCCGTTTTAGTAAATCAAGATTGAATTGAACGCTGGTAAGAAGCTGACATGCACCATCTTATGTCCTCACATTCGAATCACTTTCCAATTTAGCTAATAACATATAGAACAAAATGTGGCCAGCAGGGTAATCGCAAGAGGCATTTCAAGTTTGAAAAGACGTGGATGCGAGAAGCATATTGTGAAGATTGTATTAGTCAAGGCAGGCAAAAGCAATCAACATCCTTCAATGACGCAAATGTGATTAATAAGGATCTATGAGTAGGTAGTGAAGAATGTCGCCGCATATCAATGAGCGATGAACTATATTTTCATGATTTAATAGGTAAAACCATGGAGATATACATCAATGATATTATGGTCAAATATGAAAGTTTGAAACAACATTTGTTTGATCTTTAGCAAGCTTTTTAGTGAATGCGGAAGCAATATTGGTAGACGAATCCTAACAAGTATGCTTTTGTAGTTTATGTTGGACATTTTTTAGGTTTACTAGTGGATAATAGAGGGATTGAAGTCGAAGGAATTACTAAGCTTAATCGGGCAGGTCAATTATTTTGGACGCTTTATTGCTAATGTGGAAGAAAAGATAACTCTTTTAAGAGTGCTACTTAAGTTGAAGGATGTGAACGACTTCATTTGAGATACAAAGCAACAATTGACATTTGAGAGAATCAAGAAATATTTAGCAAAACCACATGTGTTGGTACCCCGATTTTTGAGAAACCATTGAAATTAAACATAGCTACTAGGAAAAATTTCAATGGTGCCCTTCTAGTATAGGACATTGAGAACAATACTCAACAAACTATTTTTTATTTGAGTTAGTTCCTCATGTATGTAGTCCTAATATTCTCCAAATGAAAAGATATGTTTGGGCCTTATATCATATATGTATAAAATTAGAACATCATCTTCTTACAAGTGAAGTACATGTCATTAAGAAAAATTGATATTTTACATTATCTTCTTTGCCACTAGCTCTCTAGGGGAGGTTAGTCAAATGGGCAATCAAGTTATGCCCTTTTGTTTGAAATATTATCGTCTTAAGGCAGTGAAGGGTCAAGCAGTGACTGATTTCTCAACACATTTTTTATGTATCGAGGTCATTGACCCTTTAGACGTCGCACCAACATGATAGCCAAGCAACCTTGATCGATTATGTTTGATGTCTCAAAGTGCAATCGAGGTATGGGAATTGACATTTGTACCATCTCCCCAACTTGGAAAGTAGGTATGCTCTCAATGTCCCTGGAGCTAGGCCTTACTAGTAATGATGTTGAATACCATGCTTTGATTTATGGTTTAAGCATGGTCTTTATTGCTTGTGCAAGAAACATACAAATTTGGTGACTCCCAAGTCGTGCTAAGCCAATTGACGAGAAATTATCAATGCATTAGTTTGAACTTGCAACCTTTACATCAATACACAAATGGTTTGTAAAAAGTCTTCCTCAAAGTAAAATTATTGTATATTCCCATAGATGAAAAAATGTAGCAAATAATTTAACTCAGATTGCCTCGAGTAATAAGGTAACACATGTGCATGAGATAGCGATAGCCTTGATTTAGGAGACGAAAGAATCTCATAATTGGAGAGATTTATTGGTGAAATACTTGAGTCAATCTTTTCCAATGTCTAGATGTTAAGACTCAACATAGAGCGTTAATACGTTGTTGGATTGCATGTTGTATAAGTGAAGTAATCAGGGTTTACTTTTGATATGTCTGAGTAGGGTTGAAGTTGGAACGATAATGGTCGGGGTTCATGAAAGAATCTGTGGGGCTCATTGGTTTGGTCCTAAATTAAGTGGCTAATATATCGGCATGGGTATTATTGGCCAACTATGCATCAAGTTTGCATTAATTTTATAAAAGGATATCAACAATGCCAATATTTTGTCTCCTTATAGAAAGCGCCTACGACAAAATTAAATCTCATCATCAAACCATAGTCATTTTGAGGTTGGGTCATGAACTTAATTAGAAAGATCTATCCAAAATCATGAAAGAGAATACTTTCATCAATAGCAATATATTACTTTAACAAATGAGTTGAGCCTTACCATTGAAAGTGGTGACCTATGATGATACGATGAAGTTCATCAATGACAATGTTAGCTTTCAATTTCAAATTCCGCAAACGATTAAGGTCAATGTTTTATAGGAGAAAAGGTACTCAAGAGCTTCAGTGCTAAATTGGTACATTCAATCTCCTATTATGCACAAGCGAATGGTCAGGCAGAAGCTACCAACAAGGTAATTATCAACTTAATTAAGAAGCCCCTCGAGAACAATGTGTAGAAATGGTAAGAGGTGTTATCTGAAGTCAAGTCTCGGCGACTAGCATGACTCCATTTCAGCTTATATATGGATATGATGCCGTATTATCAATGGATTAATGTTAGATTTTTACGGGTTTGCAAGCAAAATCATCTTCAACACGATGGATATTTGCAGCCATTGATGATGAAACTAGATTTGGTGGACAAAGATTGTCTGATGGCATTAAACAATTTACTTGCTAATAAGCGGAAAGTTGCTTGAACGTACAACAAAAATATTCAAATGAAATAGTTACGAGAATGAGACTTAGTTTGGAAGACCATTCTACTAGTAGCCGTAAAAGACCTGCATTTCAGAAAATGGTCCCCCAATTGAGAAGAACAGTAGTAGCATCAAAGGTTCTAAGTGAATAGATCGGTAGAAATAGGTGGAAAAGAACATGTGATGCGTATAAATGCCAAGTACTTGAAGAAGTATTGGGGAGGACAATTGATTTGAAGAATTCAATGAATGTGAGTATACATCTATCAAAAGAATTACAAAGAACAAAAATAAGAGAGAGTTTATTATTTATCCTGAGGTAAATGCTTATCAAAGGCATAAATGGTTCCCAACCAAGTCAATTTGCCTTGAATTACAACCATCCAACACTACTCATACTCTCGTTCTAGAGCCCTAAGATTTTTGGTTGTCAATGGTTCTTCTTGTACTTGGTTCCTCACGAGGGACTCTAGGTAGGCCTCCTTGAAATCCCATAGTTTTTGTTGCTCCTCTTTGTAAGTTCCAATCGCAACTATCAATTCTTTATAACGTACGATCAAATAATCACTAAGAGAGACAAGTTGTGAATTTAGGGAAGCGGTTTCTCGAGAGAGCGAGAGAAAGTCACATCCAAGGAGGTCAATACGCTCACAAGCATCTTGACATCGGTCCATGCTATCTTACAATTTGGAAGTTTGAGACCGAAAGATACTAGGAGATACTCTTGATTGAGCTTGTCGTTGCATAAGATTATCCAACCTCAAACGCAGATCTGACATGTGTCGATGGTTCACTGAGATTTCTGGCAATTAGTAGATATTGATCTTTTGGAGATCAAAGCAAACTTATCAAGCCTGAAAGGTACATTTAGATTGATAGCTAGCATCTGAAGGATAGAAAAGAGAGCATCTTAGAGTCAGATCCCTTCTTGAGAGTCTTTACTAAATATGCTTCGAACGAACTCTATATAAGTATTGATTCTCTAGGGTGGTAGAGGCACTACTTGTATGAGTACAAAGTCATCATTTGGAACACCTGTATCGGCTAAAATTTTCTTTAGAGGAGCATCAGTGACACCCTCCGTAGGGGTAAATTCTAGTCTAGAAGTCGTGGTCATAGATGAATTGTCTGAGCGAGGTTGCTGAGTGCTGGTGGAAATAGGCATGAGAGCTCCCTCGAGTCTCGAAGTTGCTTAGACTTCAGTTTGAGTCTCTTTCTAGGGTCTCTCATTAGGAGCCACCTCGATGGGGACTTATGAGATTGGGGTTCTAGCGGCCGCTACCCAAGATGCTTCTTCTAGAGACCTCATTTACTTCAAGATTGTAGCATATTCAACTGAGTCTCTTTTCGAGAGCTGACTCAATTTTCGGAGGCAAAGCAAGCCTTCTTTTTTCTTTCGGGTTAATGCAACTCAAAAGAGGGCAAGATCATGAATCATTGTCAACTTCCTTCTAACACTTTGGAGGATTTCCATCTACTTTCAGTTTCACTGGAGGTTCATTTGGCCAACTCCATATATCCAAAAAGGGTGCCCCTCCTTTTATTTTTATCATACCAATTTTATTTCCGATAATTTCATTATAGATATGATCTGTCCTTTACGACCGCAACTTGACTCTGCAAAGTGCTACTGTAGAATGTTTTTCTCTAGATTCTATTTTCATCATCTGCTCATAAAAACTCCATACATACATCTCTTCTTTTTGCCAACTTGAGTTAATTTTGTACGTGACAGTCTCCATCGATTACATCGTCGGTTTATAATAACTTTAAGTATTTATAATTATCTTTCTTGAAATTCAATATTTACCAACTTTACTAAAGAACCAAATAAAAAGTTAATTTGAGCTAAAGTTATAAATAGATAAATCTTGCTAAAACTTTGTACGAAAGCCCCCGCAAACTGAAGCTACATCAATGATCAATGAGGATTTCTAGTGCCCACTTAATGGTCAAGAACAACTGCACCGCCAGTGATTAGAGAAACTTGTCGTGAGTTTTCTAGTTAATAAAACGTTCAATGCTTCTACAGGGAAACCACGTCCTAATATGTGCAAGAGTGGATCACCTACAATACGTTGAGTTCAGCCAGACCCAAGGTCAGTGCCTGTGTTCGGAGATGGTTAAGATATCCAAAATTCTCCGCTTGTTCATGCACATGGATCTGCATATTTTTTGTACAGATGGGTGCATTTGATGTAGTTAAAAGAACACCAAATTTCTTCACTGCCCTGATGAGAAAAAAGTACTAAAAGAATGGGAATTCAGATTCGGATCAAGGATCTGGAAGCTTCTTGTCTAATTGAGTTTGGATTCGGTGCTGTGAAAGTTTCCATAAAGGTCGATGATTGAACACACAATATACAACATCGCTTCAGATTCAGTACTGCTTTTAATCTAACTATGAAACCAAATCACTTACACCTAACAATTGGTCGATGTACGGTTGTTTCTTAACGAGTTTCACATGTAAGCACATCTGCATATCAGAATCTTTTCAACCTCTGCTGCGATGGCTGTTAGAGTTCAGAAGAGATACAAAATCAGCATCAGACATTTGACAAGTGCAGTTGGATCAATCACCGTCCATTTACCTTCGGACAGAAGCACACCATGTTCGACCTCCGCTGGTGTAGGTGTGGCTCCTAGCTTCGGGTGGTATGAGCCATGAAAAGACAGGCATCACATCCCACAGACTGAATTTAGCTCAAAGAGGACTTCTCGCCATTAACAAAGGAAAAGGAATAGAAAGTAGACACTTAAATTGCAAGAGGAGGGATGAAATGTCACACGGAAGTTGGAGCAGAATTACTGGTTCAAGATTTCGAAAATACAAAGCGACCTAAAGCGAAACACTGAAATAAGGCTTATCACTTTACATTCAGGTTTTAAAATTTAATCCTTCTAATTTTTTTAATTAAATTTTTATAATCAAGTTCTTCTAACATTTCCTTTCAATTGATAATATGGTTAACCCATCCAATCTTTCTTGAGACATTGTTGATAAGATTTTATTAATTTTAATTTTGAAAAACTTCTTTCAGCCGAGACAACTGTTATAGGAACCGTTAACATTATTCCATAGGCAATATATGCATTTGGAAAAATCATAGAATATATAGATTATAATATAACTATTATTTATATTAAGTATACAATCATTTGTATTGTACACTATAACTAAAATGTGAAGCCTAAAAAGATCGGATGCCTAAAGCGCTTGGTTTAGTGGCTTACCCACGAGCTGCCCCTGAGGGAGATCAGAGGATGAACCTGAATAATTATAGTGTCATCAAAACCACCGGAGAAACAGTGAGAATCAGAGGAGAGGGGAGTTCCAATCGTCCTTGGCTTAGATGATATACAGAAATAGGTTATGAAATCCCAGCTAGACCCAGTATATACAAATACCAACCCGAGAATGCAACTCATCAACAACCTTTACATTGCAGCTACTACAGTAACAGCAATATTAACACACAACTTTATGTTGAACGTCAGTGGTGGTGCCCACATTTCCTAGCATAAAAGCAGCAGTTCAATCTCTTCTCCTGGTAATCCTGTTTGAATATCAAAACATAAATGATTAAGAATAGAAGCAAACTTAACAAACACATTCAATCTAACAGAGCCTTGTTTTGAAGTTCTCAGCACTGACCTGCAAAGCGGGCTTTGAATGACTAAACTCAAGACACTATTAAAGACAGATAATGAACACCACAGCCTTGTGAGGGCATGACTGAAGAAACTTATGATGCAAGTTACTAAGATTATGTAGCCCACACTAAGCAGTTTGGCTATTAACGTTATACTGCTCTGACTTCATTAACAACTCCTACGTGGTTTAAGATCTACGTTGTCAAATGCGTGCATATGCGTCGTAGCAGACCCTGATCTCCTAAACAACTATCCGGTTATCTGTTTTAAGAAACAATATATCCTCCCACGCCTTTTTTGTCGACTCTCCACCTCCTATAATCTCTCTTTTCCTCTCCCCCATCTTTTTCTTGCATGCGTAGTTTCTCTCTTGCCATCTGGTACTTTTATAAGATAATATATTTAATTGTAATTTCAATAAATAGCTAGTAAGTTATAAATCAGGAAGTGGCAACTGTATGTATATGTTCTACAGAACGATTAAAAATATTAAATAATTAAATAAGTGATTATTTGTGCTTCACAATGAGCTTGGCAAGTTGCATATGTTTATCATTTTCTATTTAAATTGACTCATGTTCGTGAAATGTATTGATACACCCATATATATTGTCTCACTAAGTTCATATTAGTGGTGCTTATGCAGCGTTAGCCACATAAGTGGCTTGGTTGAATAAGCGGCACTAACCACCACTCACAACATAGTTTAAGATAATTGTGACTTAATCGGGTGATCCTCATGAATTTTTAAGAAACTCAGTTAAAGTCTTCACCTTCAAAATGTTTTCAAAGGAAACAAGCAAATTACCTGAAGCAATGTATATGAAGGGCACTTGTGATCTCATGGATGACGGACGTAGCAAAATGCACGTAGAGTGCCACTGGTCCATAGAAGAGAGAAGTGAGGTTGCTAAACTTCAGCTTGATCCAGCATGCAGACTGACAATGAAAAATTACTTTGTAATAAGTTCCACATACCAGTAAATGCACAATATCCAATAAAAATGAAAAACTCAATAATAAAAGCATTCCTGCAGAAAAGTTAGCATCTAATTCAGAACGGCTTGTATTTGCAAATTTCAAAAGTTTCAGTCTCTTAAAGCAACTCAAGTTATTCACCTGCCAAGAAGTCTTGCTGAGAGAACCTTTGCTATTGCAAGCGGGAGATATAATAATGACTGTGAAAGCACAACTTGTCAGTTTCATAAAAAAACTAAAAATTTTGAAGTGCAAATACAATTAAGGACGAAATACAAATGAAGTTTCTCTTTTCACAGGATCTCCAAGGAAAATGCCATCCCCAGCACTGGGACTTTTTCAGAGGGGACCCTATATTGTCATTTCCACATATGGTGGAATCTTTATCCATCCATCAATCATCTGTAAATAGATAGATGGACATATATATATATATATATATATATATATATATATATATATATATATATATATATATATATATATATATATATATATATATATATATATATATATATATATATATATATAAGAGAGAGAGAGAGACCTTGCACATTCCAGTTTTCAAGCCTTTTGGTTCATCACATAAATGCGCCAGAATCATCCTTCCCTGCCACCGCCAAGTTTGACAGTATTCGTGAACAAAGCCAAGGCTAAATAGGGTGTGAGACAGACACACACACACACACACAGAATTTTCTAATCTGTAGATCAGTCTTCAATTGAAAATATGGCAATAATAATTTTAAGACATTATCAACTAATACAACTTCACATAACATCAACTAAAACAACACATTCAGACATACTTTGAGTTCAAAAAATGTAAACTCTCGACTTCTAAGCTTACAAATATCAAATCTCTAGCATATATATGGAGTGTGCATAGGTCCCAACTCCCATTACATCCCTGTTAAGTCCCTCCAAGGATCATATCCATCTATATTTCTTTTCTAGATTTAATGTTCTATATAAAGCATGTTCTGAAGTAAGTATTTCACATGTTTATATGTGTTTCTAGAGAGGTGCCAGATTAACCATACACTTGTTCTGTTTTTTTTTTTATCACAATATTTCATCAAAGACGCATTGATTACTTTAGTTTAACAAAAACTCCATAGAAGTAGGGATGGCAATTTGGACCCAACCTGTGGGTACCTGCTCCAACCTGCCCCGTATGGGGCGGGTTTCCAGATCTGAAAACCTGTCCTGGTTGGGGTGCGGTCAGGTTTGCGGTAAACCCACCCCGGAGTATATAATATAGATTAAGATGAACAGGGTTTTTGGATTTTGCGAAGAGTGCATCAGGGAATCAGGATTAGTGGCAACAGCAGCAAGGAGACAAGTGGACCGCAGTCATGACAAGTTCTTCGGTAGTTTTGGCCACACTTCTTCATTTAATTCACTCTCTCTCTTAAGTGATATGTATCACAATAACATCGAGAAACCATGTAGACTTTTGTATCAGGAAGCTTATGACAATAGAAGACTGCATAGGGATATGGCTAGTTGTGGCATGTCACTACTTTCAACTATAAAATCTTCGCTCAAGAAACACAAACTCCTTTAAGTAGATAAGATTTGAAGATTCATAGTTGTTCTACCATGTGGAATGCCATCTTGTTGTTTTTCTTACATTGTTTGAAATCTGTTTGGATATTATTGCCTGTTTGTATAGTATTTGCATTGCTTAGTTAAATGAATAAATTTGGCTACGTGATCTGATTCAGTTGTGCATAGCCCATTTAGGTGTATTCCTTCCAACTTGGTTATATGTAATATTGATTGTATCAATTGTTTGTTGGCATGTTTAGAGGAAAAATGTGTTGCGACATTTGAATGATTTCAAACTTAACTATTGATAAGATTGAAAATATATTTGTTAGAAAACAATAACTTATATCTTCATGTATAATTGAGATCCATGTTGTTGGTCTTTTGTTTAATACCTTTGTGATTAAGGTGCTTCATGTTAGTGACCTTTTGTTGGAAATCAATTAATATGTGTAGATGCACTTATTGTTATTTGAGAACTAAAACTTGTTGTTGAATGAATTGAAAACATATTTGTTGACAATAAGTTGTATCTACTTGTATAACTAAGATCCATGTTGTTAGCCTTATTTGAAGACCTTTGTGATTAAGGTGCTTCATGTTGGTGGTCTCTTATTGGAAATTAATTGATATTTGAAAGATACACTTATTGTTATTTAAGGATTTGTAATCTTGATAACTTTAAGGTTACTTTTTATGTGATTATGATCTTGGCCTTTTGTTGGAGATGTTTGTTATTAAGATACTCGATGTTGTTGGCCTTTTGGTTGGAGAGTAATCAATATTGAAAAAGCACTTATAGTTATATTGATTAGCTTGTATTTGATAAAATTGTTTTAAGAAAATTGTGAGATAAACCTTGTGAGATCTTTTTGAAAAACATTAAGTTAACCCTTTTGACCTACTTTGATCACCTTAATGGATTGTCTTATTTTTGAAATCATATAATCACTTTTGAGTTTAAAGGATATTTAAGCTCCTTGAGAATTATATGTATAAAGGTTTTGAGTTTTTGCCTTAAAAAGCTTGTTTGGGTTCGAGTTTATCCTTATTATATGTATAAAGGTTTTGAGTTTTTGTCTTAAAAAGCTTGTTTGGGTTCGAGTTTATCCTTAAAACTCGGGTTTGAGCTTATCTTTAAAGCTTATTTGACTTAGCGGTTTTGAGCTTTGCCTTGAAAAGCTTGTTTGATATACCAAGGTCCCCTTACAATATCACAAGTTTATAGTGATTTATGAACTTATTTATTATAATACACAATCTTATTTGGATGATATCAATGTTTTCTATCAAATGATTTTCTTGAATTATATCAAATCAACTTCAACTCATTTGACTCATTTTTTGTTTGCCTTTTGGATTATATATTATAAATAGTCTTGTTGGTTTTAGAGATTGAGCAAATGTTTGCATTAATACTTAATTGATCTTTATGCAGGATTGATACCTTTATCGTGAAAAGATGATTCGGAGTTGTTTCGAAAGAATTTGTGGCAACTTGAATACTATTATTATGGAAATTCTTATCACAAGCAAACATAAGAATTAAACTCTATTTGATTTATGATCTTGTTAGACAAACTTTTGGTATATACACCATAAGTTTGAGGGAGGGTGTTAAAGCTGAATTGTAATAGAAGACAGGCCACTAGTGCCCATCAAACTTGGACTAACTGGCCTAGCCACTAGGGCCAGGGCCAGTTAGTATTCCTGGGCTCAACTAGCCGTTGGGGGTCAGCTGATGACCCCAACGACTAGTTCAAGTAGCCATTAGGCAGCTCCTCTCTTCCTTCTTCTCAATAATGTAAATGTTATATTTTATGCTCTATAAATAGAGCTTTTCTTCATTAATAAATGATGTTGTTTTGCAACTCTTTGATATTTGGTTTGTTTGGCTTGCTTTCTTTTGACTCAGTTTGTGTGGTTAAACACGAAGTGTTTGGTGTATTTGGCGCATTGATCTCTTGACGATTCTTGATATATGATTTGGTGAAAGCTCTTCAAGCAAGTTAAAGAGTTATTATTACAACCGACTAAGTCACACACACTTCTAAGAGGTGGAATGTCAACCTCGATACGGGTGCGACACTGACATAGACACCGTGTTAGTGCGGCATGACAAAAAAAATACAAATATTTTGTAACTCACGATTTTACCGTCTATGGTGTATTTATTTTGGAGAACCCGATCAAAGAGAGAGTAATCCGTGAAGACGATGAAACCAAAGCCTCTTAGTCAACTCGTGACCTTATGTCCTATGATGACCACCTGAGTTACCTCACCATAGTTTCCAAAATGCTCTTTCAGCTTGTCTTCCATCATCTCCCATGAAACTCTACCGATGAACATAGAAAAATATCTCAATGCGGACCTTCTTCACTTCATTTTGTGTGGATATTCTACGCTTTAAAATCTGGTATCGATTTTAAAGTTCAGGTCTTTTTGGATAAATGGGTCTGGATATGTGAAGATTGATTTGTGTATTATGATGAAATTAGTAATTGTTTACCGTTTATGTGTTTTGCTTTAATATAAAGTTGTGAACTTGTTATTGTCATATACTTATGTTAATTGATGTCTCACTTATTGTATCTTGAATATTATATATAATATATAATATTATATACCCTAGCCGTGTCGTCACACCCAAAAATTTTGAAATTTGTAGTATCCCGCACCCGCACCCACACCCGTGTGACATAGACAACTGACACCCATAGAAGGGTTGTGTGCTACTCAAGTGTGTTCATAATTGCTCAAGTTGATTTAAAGAAGCTTTAGAGAGATCATTGTTGCAAGTGTGGTAAAGAAAGAATCACTTTTTCGGCAAGTTTGAAGCTTGAAGTATCTCGCTCACAACATAAGGGGGTGTTGAATAATTTGTTGTTTTAGTATTTTTGATGGTTTTAGGTATTATCGTAATAGTCCTTATTATTAAGGGTATTTTAGTTATTTTATATTTAATTGTTGACTATATAATTATTGGACAGTTTGTATTAGGTTTAAGGGTTTCATATTAATAGAGAGAAAGGGAGGGGGGGGGGCTCCATTGGAGGGCTTGCCCCCTCCTCCAATCTCTACATTTTTCCTTCATTATTTTTCATTGTTTCTCATGTTCGATCATCTACTCAGCTTTCTCGTAAATTCCGACAAAAATTACAAAAGGCAAAAGATTTCAATAGAAATTATAAATACTGAGATTCTATCCTTAGAGAAAAATCAGACATGGGATATTGTGACACTACCTACAAATTGGTTGGTTGGAAGTAGGTTTACACCATAAAATATAAGACCGATGGAAGCATTAAGAGATATAAAACTCATCTTGTTGTCAAAGGTTACAGTCAAGCATATGGGTTAGACTATATTGAAACATTTGCACCAATTACAAAATTGACAATTATAAGATTATTCATCAATATAGCTGCAAATAAAGGGTGAAACCTTTAACAACTAGATGTGAAGAATGAATTTCTCTAAGGGAATCTAAATAAAGAAATCTATATGAACCTACCACTTGGGTTAAGTAATGTCTATGTGGATGATAGAGTGTGTAACCTAAAAGGGTTATATATGGATTAAAACAATCACCTCGTGCATGTATTGAGATACAACCGAAATAGGAAAAATAATAAATCAAGCAACAAATACTATCAAAGTATTGCAAGGAGGTATCTTCATCACCATGGGCTGCCACCCCGTCTCTCTCTTATTCCATTTCAATAGAAAAACATGGTATACTTTAGGGTTATTTATATGAGTTTATAACTTAAAAGGCCTAAATACCTCTGATTAATAAAACTAATAATACTTAGCCCCCAATGGATCAGATTCTGATCCATTGGGATCCGTATAATCCAAATATGAGAAATACATTCAAAAAGGCATTAGGATATCAAGGTATTCATGAAAACTTTGGTTTTGGGGATATAAATGAGGAAGGTATGGAGATTTTAAATTTTGCTATGACATTTGATCTCTTTATAGTCAATACAATCTTCAAAAAATGAGATGAACATTTAATTACTTATAAGAGTGGCTTATCATAAACACAAATTGATTATTTTATTTGTAGAAAAAAGATAGAGCGTGTTGTAAAGATTGCAAGGTAATTCTAAGAAAAAGCTTAACCACACAACATCGACTATTAGTTATTGATTTACAAGTTAAAAAATGGATAAATAAGAAAAGAGTGCATCGAGCTATTCAGACTAAATTGTGGAACCTCAAAAGCGAGAAAGAAGATATATTTGAACATCAAGTCCTTCAAGGAGATGGTTGGAATTATGTTGGTACACCTTGTAATATATGGAACAATATGTTTATACATATTAGGAAAGTGGTGAAAGATGTGTTAGGTGAATATAAGGGATGTGTACTGGCACAAAAAGAAGCTTGATGGTTGTGTGAAGTAGTACAAAATAAAATCAAGGCAAAGAGGGCATGTTACAAATTACATTATGCTAAGAAAACTAGTGAAAAGTATTGTTTGTGATAAGAAGATACTTACGATGTAATGGTTGTCTATTTTTAAGCGAGCGTAAATATATTATGGATCTGTTGAAAGAGACTAAGATGAAAGATTGCCATATATGTATTGTTCCTATTGAAGTTTGAAGAGAGACGGTTAGAGACTTTGAGAACCTATATGAAGATGTGGGCAGATATCAAAGATTAGTTGATAAACTCATATATCTCACCATTACAAGACTAGATATAAGTTTTGCAGTATGCTATGTAAGTAGATGGATGCACTCACTATCTAGACATCATATGAATATAGTGTTCCATATTATCAGATACTTGAAATCATGTATTACTTATAGTTTATGTTATACTCCTCATTCATCTCTCAATATGGAAATTTATTCAGATGCTGATTGGATTGGTTTTGTGGATGATAGAAGATCTACCTCTAGGTACATTGTACGATTAGAGGGTAATATTGTCTCATGAAAAAGTAAGAAACAATTAGTAGTAGCCAGATCTAGTGCTGAAGTAGAGTATCGTACGATAGCTCTTGGTATGTATGAGAGATTATGAATTTTATCGCTATTGGAAGAAATTGGTATGGGAAAGATTATTTTAGTTAATTTCTTTACAAATAGTAAAGTTGCACTTCAAATAGTTTCTAATCCAGTCTTCCATGAGAGAACAAAACATATAGAAGTTAACTGTCATTTTATCAGAGAAAAGGTTTTCTAAGAAATTTTTACTATCATCAATTTTCGTTATGAAGACCAGTTGGTTGATATTCTTACAAAATCAGTAGCTGCAAATGGATTAAATAAAGCTCTCACCAATAGTGTCAATGCCATGATCCTAACTTTGGAACTCAACCCAATAACCAAACTGTGACCATTTCGAGGTTGGGTAATGGATTTAATTCAAGAAATTCATTTAAAAATCCTCTTAAAGTCATTCATTCATTATAGTGGCTATTGATTATTTTACTAAGTGGATTGAAATCCTACATATGAAAGCAATTACTCAGGGTGATATGATCAAGTTTATCAATGACTATATTATATTCCATTCCGACGTTCCTCAAACTGTAAGACCAAAAAACAATTTTATAGGTGAAAAGGTAGTAGCCTTTATCAAAAACTTTGGTATCAAATTAGTGCACTTGATACCTATAAACACCTAATTTTTTTTTAAAAAGGGTTTTTTCAAAGTTCTCCTTTATATGCAAAATTGTGATCATTGATATTTTAAGGTCTTTTTCAACAAAGAACCTTAAGCGAGCTCATTTTCAAACCTAAAATTTTGTAAAAACCTCAAAATGAGGGTTATTTCAAGCCTCACCAAGAAAAATCGAATTATAACAAAATCCAAAAAATAATCATTTTACCCTCAAGGTTATACTAGTGAAATTTCATTATTTCAAGTGTATTTATTTCAAATAAAGGGTTGTAAAAGTTTAAAAAGGACATTTATAATCAAAATAAGTTCTAACTATAAAACATTTTCAAAATAACCATTTTACTCCTATAAAATATTCAAATTAAAAAGACGAAGAAAAGAATAAATAGGCTTAAAACATGACAGAGAAGGAGCGGGACCTCAGAATACTCAAATTCGGTGATGACTCAAGCTCAAGCTCAAACGTCAAGCAAAAAGTCTGAAATACCACGTCCAAGGGTGATCCTACACCAAACGACCCTACACCCATCATAAGGTTAAAGTGATTAAGAAAGGTTAAAGAGATCAACCTATGGAGTTAAAAAAAAAAATCATCAATCTAGAACAAGAAAACTAAAAACCCAAAATACCCTTAACCAAGGAAAATCCTAAATCACCAAAAGGTTAAAGGGGTCCAAAAAGGTTAAAAGAATAAACCCATATAGCAGACAAGGATAAAAGTATTACAATCGACTACTATGCATGCAACCACATACCTCTCATGCCACCATCAACCATTATAAACCGCTTGCAAGTCGCCATGCATTACCAAACAACAAGCATGGGCCCACCACATGCATGGCAAGGCCCCCTAGAGTATGGCAGGACCCTTTGGCACATGGGGACACCTCCATGCATGCCTCCTTCGTATCTTCCGATGAAATGCCTCCCACATGCTCGAACCTGCTTCAAACATGTCAAAATCGTGCACAGTTGTCTCCAACACATGGCATATGAGTCCAACTGCCCTTTTCACGCCCAACAACCTGAAAAGATTCGATTCAAGAAAATGCCTATAAAAGAAGGATGTAGGTGACTAAGAAAGAAGATTTCAGCCCAAGAATGATAAACCCAGCCAAAGAGGACGTGAGGGAGCTCATTCCTAACATAAGGAGGAGTTCATCTAAGGAAGAGAAATAGAAAGGGAGAGACCTAGAGAGAAAGCTTCTAGTTATCCTCTTCTACCTCTTTTTCTTATTTGTTCTTCTTGTAAGCTTAGAGTTATTTTCTTCAATCCTTTGTAAGCTTAAGAATAACAATCATTTTATAGAATATCATTGCAAAACAGTTTGAAAGTGCAAAAAGAGATGGTCATAAGTAAGAAGAATCCGCCACTTTCGTAATATTTTATTTTTTCTACTCCAATATACTTTGTATCTTATATGTTCTCACTTGTTCTATGCTTATGTATTATATCTTCACTTCTCTCTTTCTTCAATATATTGATTGCTTCTAATTCAATTCAAAAAGCTATTAGAGGAATATAGCTATCATGTTTACATATGATGACATGAGTATGTAATCATTCTTATGGTGGATTAATCACCCACAAGTTTGTGTTACATGAGGGCATTGAGTTAAGATCACATATATTTTCCAAGAGAGTAATCCTCCTCAAGAGAGATGTTTGTGGATTCATATTAGATAAGTTTCTCTCCAAACGAGCATTACTCATCAACAAAATTCTTTGAATGATTATTAAATGATTTAGATTTTAACCGGATGCATCAATAATTTTTATAATTTTTTTTTTATAGATTTCAACATATTGCATAAACCTTGTGTGGTATCTGAATTTTCTAGCTACAATCTCTAAGGAAAATATTGTCAAATTTTGTTCGTACATATATAGGTCAATATTTAGTTAAATTTTCGTAAATTTTGGACACGGATGAGATGGAAAAAAAAATCAGTAAGTACCAAACTCAACCCAAAACTGAACCTCTCTATTACAAAAATTTTGCAACAAATATTTAGTAAAGCCATTACAACTCTGTTTGTAAGTACTCAAATGCCTCAAAAAAGTTTATCCTAAAAGGTAACATCTATAGATTTCCAAATTGATAAGTTTAATAGAAATGAGAAGTTTACATACGGAGATACTGGTCTTTTACTAGGACCTTGAATCAAATTTGTTTTTAGATAATTGAACCAAGTGAAATCCATGTTGTTTTAGAAAATATTGTTTCAAATCAAAATTATTTTGAAAAAACTTTAGGTTCTAAAATCACTCTTCCTAAGTGTCTAGACTAACCCTTGAGTGTCGTTTCAAGAAGGTCTACATAAATAAGAACCTACTTTTACACAATCGCCGAATAGTCAGATAAATCTCTTTTACAAATTTGAGTAAACTTGTTGGCACACATGTGCATATTTTTAAAAGCAAAGTTTTAAGTCCACAAAAGACCAAAAAAATTTGTTTACAATCCTCCATATTATGTCCAAGCAAATGAGTAGGTTGAATCTACCAATAGGATAATCGTTAACTTGATCAAGAGGTTTTTTAACTACAATTCATGCAATAACATGAAACCTTGTGAAGGTTTTATAGGCCTATCGAAATTCGAAGACCTCAATGACATATTTAACACCATTTTGTTTGACCTACAAATAAAACATTGTGTTGCTATTGGATATCAATGTTAAGTCATTCTATTCTATGTGGCCAAACAAAATAATTTGCAATATGATTATTTGCAATCCTGGGCGATGAAGCTCAATTTAAAAGATGAAGATCACTTAATGATTTATACAACCTTGTTGCCAACAAGCACAAAGTGACCCGAGCATACAACAAACATTGACTTAAGCAATTTGAAGAAGGTGATTTTGTGCAAAAGGCACAGATCAATAAAAGATTCCCAACTCTGTAAATGGTCCCCAAATTTGGGGGTACCTTATATTGTGACAAAAGTGTTGTGAGGAAGTTCATATAGGCTAGCAAAGATAAAAGGAAAGAAAAAATAGGAGTATTCATGGAAAGTGTTTGAAGAAATATTATCATTTGCTTTGAGAATGACAATTTTTTTAATAATTCCAAAAAATAAAAGAATAAAAGGATTGGAGGATCAAAGGTTCATCATTTATTTAGGGGAAAAGCCTTCTTTGAAGGTAAAACAAGGTTCCAAACCAAGCAAACTTGTCTTTTATAATGGCCATTTGACACTCCTTGTCTTCTTTCTCTAGCACTTCTTGATTTTATGATATGAGTAGAAGGTCTTCTAGGCTAGCTCATTTAAGACAAACTCTGAATAAGCCTTTTTGAGGTCCTCGATTTTGTGATCTCTCCTTCAAAATTGGGTTGAGCCTCCACTACGTGATTAAAAAGGAATGTTTGTCACTTGTTCAGAGATGCAATGTTAGATATTACCCTATTGATCTTTTAAGTCACAGAAAAATGACCAAGGGTCTCTATCTTCTCACAATCCTAACAACACATGTTGCTTCTATCACACAGCCGAGCAACTAAAGAATGGAGCTTAGCTTGGTATGTCTCTACCTCTTTTTGAAATTCCCATCAACTGGTTCCAATTATTTCCATTAGATCTTCGCAAATCTATTTAAATAAAGGCAACACATTTTGATTGCATGCTAGACACTCCAGTGAGTTCAAGAGGGTTTCCTAAAGACCTATGCCTTCTCTAGGACCTTTGCCGAGCATGATCTTGATGAACCTCATATAGGCAGTGGCCCCGAGGGGGAGCATGGAACTATGCAATGCTGTCCCATCCTTAGGTGTAGCTGAGGCGAAGGCTTCATCTTCAATAGAGTTCACTATTATGACTCGATTTTCTTTAGAAGCAACAATTGAGGGAAGACCTTTTAGGATTTCCTCAGAGATACCCTCTCATTTTCCCTCACCGGTGTTAGGAATCTCCAAATGCAATGTATTGAGAAGAATCTCACCCTAGCTCAATTATAATATAAGAATGAAATCTCATTTTGTCCTTGCATGGGATTTGTGAGGAGTATTAGCCCGGTGCTCGAGAATAACACTTGTGTTTACCATTCTATGGGATGACGCTCCTATCCATGGGGTGGTGAGCTAGCAAAGTTACTTTGTGGCTACTTCCCAAAAATGCTTTTTTGTTTGTCATTAGGAAATTCACATGGTAAACATTTCATATCCCTCTTAGGACATAGCCAATACAACCAGAACTATGCCTAGTAGTAAATCTATGCACAGTGGTAGACCCAAGAATTTTATAGATTTTGGATGAGGCACATGCTTCACCTCACCCTAAAGTCGGTTTGTCACTAACTACACTTGTAATCCAAGTCAATTCCCATGTTTTATTACAAATACCTATGAGCCAAACATGAAATATGTGCAAAATCATAGGATCTAAGACCATTTCAATGCTCTTTTTGCCAAGAAGACATTCATGACATTTACTTTGACCACATCTTCTAAATTACTTGAGATACTAGGCAACTCGATGTGTCGATCATTAAAGAGCTTGAGGGAGGTAGTGTTCGTAAAGGTGAATGACTTCTTGAGGGGCACAAAGATTCAAGAAAACAATCACGCAGAGTTCTGAACAAACAATTAAGCTAAGTTCTAAGATTGTAGTAGTATCTTCTCCTGAAAGCAGAATTAGAACCTTAGGAGCGTCAGGGTGTGAAAGAATATTTGTCTTCAACTGATAGAGAATCCAAGGTAACAACAATACACATTTGAAGAAGCATCATACCAAGTTGCATGACTGACCTAATGCTTCCTTCAGAAGGAACACTTGATGAGGGTATTATAGTTGTAGGCTTCAAAATTCTTTCACCTTCGATTGATACTGCCAGACAAAACTTCACACCTGTGTTGGTGACTACCTCAGTGAGGGTTGGTTCTAACTGAGATTCTAGCCTCCAAAAAGGAGAAGTTGCATCAGTGGGTGCTTCAGTATCTAGCAACACCTCCATCAACAAGAGTGGTTCCACACCAATAGGTGCTTCAGTTAACCAATCCCCACCATCTAAGTATTCTTAGCAGAGGTGACTTCAAGAGAGGGTGTCAAGGTGGAGTTGGTAGCTGCCTTCAAAGGAGTGACCCTAGATGATGTCATCATCTGGTAGAAATAGTAACTATGGTAGTAACCTAGATACATAAGTGTCAAGATAATATAGGATATAGCATATGAGTAAATGAAACAACATCCTCGTCATTGTCCTTTTCTTCTCCTTCAGCCTCATGTATGGGACTCTACAAAAGAGGAGATCAAACTATATGATAGATTCATGTGGCTAACTAAAGAAGCAAAGGTAAGAACACAAGAAGAAAGATGTTACCTAGGTTGATAGTGTATTATCACTCTACTTTTGGTGCTTTGATGTAGGCCTGGCAAGACCAACAAACGATGAGGCTAATAAACTTCACATGACAACAGTCGAGGTGGTGAAGAGCAAGATAAATTTTACCGATTCCTTATCAAAAATTGTTAAGACCGCTATAGACTACCCTTATCAAACTCATTGGTTGTTCCTAGATTATAAATGAACCTTTCAAGAGAGAATTTCTACCAGTTAGCGATTGGCTTTAATGACCTTCACGACTTCACAGTTTGAAGCAATGGTTTTCCATAAAAAGAAGATATCATAGGAATCCCCTAAATTAGCTCAAATTATCAAGCTAGGCATCTTACAGTTTTAAGTCAATATACGACCTGAAAATTTTGTTTACAGATTTCAAAAGATTTTTTATAATTCCTTCCTTTTCAAGAAAAATTATAGTTGTGGGACAATGATGATGCCCCAATCCTATTTAAGAACTCCTGAGCAAAAAGGAATGTGCCAATTAGGGAATGATATATACTTGAAAGAAAACAATTTCTCTAACAAATGTTAAGTCACAAGTTTGTGAAGCACTAGTAGGAAAAAGTTAGGGTTTTCACACTTTCAGGTAGAGTAGTGTGTTAAGAAAGATTAGTAATGCACTAGTGTAAGACTGTAGTTTGAGAAGTACTCCACCCACAAAGAATTCATCCCACCTAAGGCTCAAGATATTAGTGTTTCTTAGACAAAGAAAATATACGTAAATTTAATACTACAAAAAAAACACCAAGATCTTGAGGCAATATTTGGTTTTCTCCCACTAGTAAGATGAGAAATAAAAGCATGAATATCTAGGTACAATAGGTACTAAGGAAAAAAGAACAAAAACCACAATAATGGTTGGAAATAAGGGCCTTAATAATGAAGTGGCACTCCGTGGCGATTCTTATACCACTTGGATAAAGGATAAATCAACACATCCAATAGAAAAGAAAAATAATATAATCATCCAAGGTTAATGTAGATGTGAAAATTTCACTCCAAGCCTATGTAGAGACTTGAAATAAACTTTTCAAAACTACTTCGTTTGCGCGAGCGTGTCAGCTAGTTTTCAGAACTAGCAAAGTTTATAAATCTTACTTGTTTGGCGATTGTGGCTAAGCGAGATCTTGTCACCTTAGGCTTTCTTGAATCGATGCTCAAGGGTCAACTTAAGCGCTTTAAGGACTCATTTGTGCAGGTATGATTCCAAATCCACTTCAACAAAAATCCGAGAGACTTAATCAAATTCGTGCACTAGATGTTTGGAAAACCAATTTTGCCAAGTTCTGAAAAGTAGAAACTTGTTCTGTTTTCAGACCTTGATTTCTGATTTTCTTTAAGTGGCTTCCAAATTTCCAAAAATCATCAAAATTTTATAGTGATCAAGCACAAATGTGGAGCTTCTGAAATTATTTTTATTTTATTTTTGGGTGCTGTGATTATTCAGAATTAAATCCAGGAAGTGTCTCTATTCAGACACTTGAAACTGTTCTATCACGAAAAATACAGAGACCCAAAGAAAAGTCTGTATCTCAGTGTACAGAGCTTCAATTTTTGTCCACTTGGTATTTTTAGAAAGATATGGATGTCAGATTTCCAATGAACTAAGTTTCACTGAAATTAGATAATTGCACATAGAGTTATGGGATGATTACCCAAGCTCTATTGTAGGAAATACAGTTTTGATAGAGATGGTTCTTGATTTTCCAAATTTACACACTTTTAATTATGTGTTTCCACGGCCCTAAAATTCTTGAAAATTTTATCCTATGTAGTCTTGTGTGTATAGATGAAGTTCCAAATTTCAAGTCAATAGGAGCAGAAATGAGGAAATGAAAATTAAAACATCAGACATATGCAGAGATACTGAAAATAGTTTTTCTGTGTTTATAACATACGTGATGCAACTCACTCAAAATTAAATGACATAATCACAGCAAACCCAAAGTAAATTGCTGAAGAGAAATGAATGTAAAGATATGTATTAGCTTAAGCATAAAGGGAGTTAGGAGTATAGAGAGGTAGAATCAAGAAAGCAAACAAGTAGTTGATAGCATATCTACTTGCTATTACAAAATGGGGGGATACGAAGCTCCATTATTACAACCCCTTTCTTGAATTGAATGTTAAGAGGAGAACCAAGATTAACCAAGGAAGAAAATACTTACTTAACAACCTCCAAGAATAAATGGATTTACAAGAGGATCATCCCCTTCCTCTCTTGGAGCCACCCTCTCTTCTTCCTCTCTTTTCTCTCTTCTCTCCTTTTCTCTCTCTCTCTCTAATTTGCAGGACCTCCCCTCTCTCCTAGGCTCTCCCTCTCTCTTCCCTCACGTTTTGGCAAATCCCTCAATGTGCAAGATGCTGGAAATGAGCCCCCATGGCCTCTATTTATAGGCTAAGGGGGGGGTCTCTAGGGCCTTCCACGATGTGGAGTGGATAGCTTCTTGACCAGCTCACATGGCTTTCATGTGGTCCCCTAGGTCCATATAAACCCAGCACATGCAGCCTTAGGTGGGCTGGTTTGGTCTTGGCTCGAGTCAACCTAGCTTTGATCCAATCGGCTAGATAGGTTTTGGGTTTAATTGGCTAGGGGCGGTTGTGTTCAATCAATAAAAAGGGAAGACATGGGCCGGCCATGATAGGTTCGGCCAAGGATATGTGGCTAGGTAAGGTCATGTTAAGGTGGTTCGGCCAAGGTGTGTAGGGTGAAGATGGCTAATGTGATTCAAGGCCATTCAGTCTAGTCAATGTAGCTTGATCAATGCTAACCCATGAGTCACGATTAGCCTCAATAAATTGGGTCTAGGCTTGATTAATTCAAATAGGTTAGGTTGATGAGGTTTTTCATTGGGATTAGCCTTTGATGTTGCCTTTGATGGAGCCATGCCTTGACTTGATTCGTGCCTTGGGTCTTCCCTTGGTCCATATAAATTGAAGTCTTACTTTATGCTTGCTTTAACTGTAGCCTTGATCCTCGCTGATTCTTCGGAGAGATGATTCGGCTTTATCCCTGTTTATGGTTTTAAATATTTTCTTATTTAAAACCATTTCATTTTAAAATATATTTAAAAATATTGTTTTGTCAAAATCTTCAAATATTCTTTTCTTTGAGAACAACTAAGTTTCATTCCCTGTGTTCGTTTGCATGGGCAACCTACTTTCGTCCCGTGAGTTGGTCTTCACCTTTTCAACCACTTTAACCCTGGATGAGTGTAGGGTATCAAACTACTTTAACCCTGGATGGGTGTAGGGTGTCGAACCACTTTAACCCTTGATGGGTGTAGGGTCTCGGAGTAGGACTCTTCTTAATCAGACGAGTTTTTAAGGCCTGATTTGGATTTGATTTGATTTCAAAAGGTTTTTGATAAACTTGATATTTTGCAAATGTTTTTGGGTTTGGTTCCCAATGCCTTATTTCTATTTGTTTTTTTGAAGAAAATTGATTAAAATCATCCTTTGTTTAGATGAAATCATTTGAACAGGCAGAATGCTGCCAATTTGGGCTTGAGGGCAAAACAATCATTTCTTTGGTGAAATTTACCTTTATTTTGAGGTTGATACGAAATTTTGGTGCGGAAATAAGTTTGTTTAAGGTATCTTTGTTTGAAAACCCTTAAAAGACTCAAACCGCAATTTTTTCTTAGAAAAAGGTAAAATTTCTAAAAGATCAAATTATTTTGAGAAAATTTTTGAGTGTTTACAGTTACCTCCTCTATCTATCAAGTTTTTACCTCAATAAACCCTTGTAAGACAGGTCTATAAGCTTAAGGACAAGTAGAAAAAGTGAAGATTGAGATCTTGGATCACAGGACCTTCACAAAGGAGACCCATGATGGCATGAATGTCTAATAGCATGTGACCAACCATACCTCACTTAAGGATGAAGTAGGTGTTAGTGTACCAGAACTCCAAAACCCAAACAAAAGATTAAGGTCCATGGGGAGAAAGTGGCAAATACTCGCTGACATTGCGAATGCCCATCTATGTTAATCATCTCCATATAATGAGAACCACTCCATTGAGCTCCCAAACATATTTGTCGAAAGGGTTTAGATAAGTACAAAGCTCCTTGGAAAAGCGGTTGATATGCTATCATTTGACATGAGTAGGAAGGGTTTTGGAGGTAATAACTTCATCCAAAACTCTATTACCATGACACTAAGTTATTGTTTGGGCTGAAAAGGAACCTCATCTTATCTTTTGTGAGTGGGGAAACATGGTATCTTAAAGTTAGGATCGGAAGCAAGGCCAACTTGGAAGAAGAGACTTTCTTCTTGATGTAAGTTTCCAGAGCCATAGAGGAAGAAGAAGAAGCATAAACATGGGATGAAGATGAGGAGGAAGAAGGCAAACATGGAAAGAAATTTATATGAGAAGGTTTGAAGTAGCGGTAGGTACGAAGAAGTATGATTCAACGCCTTTATAGACAATGATCCTAACACCATTTCAATCTAACATGAATGACTTTGGTTCATATCTCCAAGTGAAAAACAAAAGGACAATAATATAGACTATTTGAAACCTTGAAGCAATAAAAAAGAGAGGACAATAGAGTAAATGTGAACAATAAAAGTGCACCAGACATAAGTACGTGTGAAAAATTTTAAAATTCAATTTAGGTGTGTTGTGTTTACAATTATGTCCTTAAATCCCTTGGAATATCTATTTCAATCTCACCCAACTCCTCAAGACCATCGGCATGGGCAATATTAAGTTGGGTGTGCTTCTCCAATCTAGGGAGACAAGATAGTAGGGTCTACAAATCTTGTGACTCCTGAGCAAGATATCAAACCAATTGAATCTTTGTTTCACCAACAATTGATGCTTGAGACATCTTGTTGGTCAACTCGAGGCAACAACTATAAAGGGCCTAGAGTTGCCCTTCAAGACCCTTGATCTTAGGCTTGAGGGAGGACCCAAGAACCTGCACATCTTTAACATGTGAGGTTAACTCTTCAAATTTGGTAGAGGCCTCAATACAAGCTCGAGAAGTCGAGGAAGACTAATGTGAGAGAAAACGAACATGGTCTTGTCAATCAGTAACAAAAGGAAGTCGGGCCTCTACCGAAGTCCTTCAGAGGCATCGATCTTTGACCTACTCACAAACCTTGATGCAAATGTTGAGGGTTTCACTCTGCTGGCCAATTATGAAGAAAAGGTCTCTTCTCATAATTCTGGCAGTAACTCAAACCCACTGGAGAGTACATCAAAAGTATCATTAGAGGGCAAACTTCCATCGAATCTATTGTCTATAGAAGAGAGTATGTCAAGAGTATCTAAACGAAAGGATACACGAGAAATAAAAGCCAAAAAGGCATAGCAATGGTAGCCAATTGCCAATTAGAAACTTCCAAGACTTGGCAAGCAGGTGAACTATACGAAGACATACATTAGAAGAAACCTTAGGATCAGGATCTCGAACAGACAAACTCTACAAGAATAATGTTAATACATGTCATAAGTGAGTTCTTCACCATGCTATCCCCAATCAAGTCTTCGATGAAAAATGGAACTTGGAGATGCTTGAGATGTATCCTTACTCTCCAATGTCATTTTGCTTCATTGGCATCTTTTGTTATCACTTGGGTGCCATTTGGCTCATATTTGGTGGCTGTGAATTATCAATAATAAAGTCGTCCTCATCAGGTATGCATTATCTCATCGTCTCCATCTTTCCTTTTGTCTTGCTTAGACCCACTTTCTTTAACAGCAGCTTTTCTTTAGCAGAAGCATCTAGTTGGTTAGTATTTTCAACCATAGGATCGCCTCTTGAATCCCCTTCCTTTTGGAATTCAACCTCCTCTTCCTCTCTTGCAAGATTTGCACATCTTCTAGATGTATTAGGAAACATAACTGTCTTCCTGCTTGTTGCTTGTGTTTCCAAATTCGATCATCTTCCTCCCCCCAGTGGTGTTTGTCGTGCTTTACCATTGCACTTGTCCATATACAGTCCGCACATGACTTATTAGTATGGTTGAACTTGCCACACCTGTGTGCAGGCCTTCATGCTCAACTTGGATCTCACGGGCTCTAATTATGAAGCTTGGAAGCAGTGGCTTTGTAATATCAAGGGCTGCACAAACCCGAGCGAACCGTCCGCGACACATATCTGATGTCATAAGATCCACTTTCCCAACCTTCCCGATTCTGTTTCCAATTTGTTTAAGCACACGAACATCATAGAAAGGCATAGGCATCGTAAGGAATTGAATTCAAGCAAAGACATTATTGATTTATTGATCGTTGTTGTTTCTGGATCAAAGTCAGAACTCCATTCTCTTACCGTTAAATAGTGGTCATAAATTAACGAGGGACCACCATTTAATGCAAATGCATAATCAGCACTACTAATAAAAATAACAACGAAGAATTTCATTACCAATGTCAATAACCGTTATAATTCCATCCTTTACCCACATGCTTCTGAGTCTTTTAGACCAATCTTCCTTCCCAATAGCTTCACAATGAGGGGGCTTGCAAAGTCTTTCAAATTCAACTTCTGAGACAATAAACTCAGGAATGATGGTGTAACCTCTGTCATGTTCGATGACTGTAATTTCATCAGAATCATAGGGACTTCCTTTGAGGCTTCAACTCTGACAATCCGTTCGTGTTCAGCCACAAACCCTCTCAATATAACTCCTCCGGGAAGTAGAAAAATCTGACACATCTTGCGGAGCTCTTCCAGTGAAGCGGATGGGAGTGAAATGTGCAGCAGTATGGGACTTGACGTGACGCATTCTCTTTTATTAGAACAGGAAACCCCTGTTGAATATTTTAGTGTCATCTTAGAATTCGAGGGAGTTTGTAGACTCAAGGTAAGTAAGAGAACTCCAGGGACATGCCATTCAGATCAAGGAGTTATGTGGGTGGAGGGAAGGTCGACTCCCTTTTTGGTACCTCGGAACTTCGATTTTCACAGGTCGATTCAAGAGAGTATTTCCAACCCATCATTCAAAGAATGCGAGGTAAATTAGAACAATGAAGTTGGCAAACTTTAATCCATGGCATGTTGAGTGGTCCTCGTACAACCGGTATGATCTTCTCTTGCAAATTATTGCATGATGACCTTTTAGTTTCCTAAAGGCGCTGTGCGCGCCATGGACCAAATAGCAATACAATTTTTATGTGGTGGGCAAGAAGGAAGACAGTCCATTCATCTAACTTAGTTGAGATGAAGTATGCCGTCCTAAAAGTGGAGGTTTTAGCTTAAGAAAGAGCGCAAATTTCAATATAGCGCTCCTCTCCAAGAAGAATTGAAGATAGAGAAGAAGAACGAGGAGGCTTGGACCGGACTAATTCATATGAATTGTGAAGTATCTATCTACTAACTCTATTTGGTATCCTTGGTCCGAAATACACGGTACTTGGCTGGAAGTCTTCATATTCAGGCTTCAAAGCGGTAGTGACAGTAGCTAAATTGAAAATTGGTGAGCATGGGAATGAATTTTGGTTTGAGCCGTGGGTGGGAAGTTTTCCACTGGCTATGCTGAATGAACGGGGCATCTCTAAGCAGCAATGTAAATACTTAAGAGCACTGACAGTGAACAATTTGCTTCGCTCTGGGATTGATATCGAGAAGTATGTAACTTGTTTTATGCAGGATGTGCCAAGGAACTCTCTGGCTGCAGCACTACGTCATTGGCCTAAGAAGAAGCTTTTACTTTTCAGTAGAAAGAAGAAGCAGGCTTTGATTGTTACATTTCAGATGGTAGTTGGAGGAATATGGGAACTAAGAAATAAGCTCCTGTTTGCAGACAGAATTAAACCCAGAAAGATATTTGAAGCAGATCTGCTTAATCAAATCCGCAAGAGGGTCATACTGATAATGGGCCAACATCGTCCCCGATCAAGCATCAGTGGATCTTTTCAAATCGTCGGATCCCCCCTCTCCACCTGCTTAAAGTTTTAAGCAACAGGGAGATCAGTTGGCTGAATGTCATTGGTGGGTCTCTATTGCCGAAGAATTTGCAAACAAAAGGTTGATCCTGGAATTATCTCGCAGCGATATTGTTGAAGCAGTCAACTCTAACGTTTTTATAGCGAGAGAATGGTCAAACGGTAACGTTACGCAAATTAAATCGAAGCCGTATAAATATGTACAAAGAATAAATAGTTATGGTATTGAAAAATATAAGCTCAAAAATATATTCCCTCTGTAAGCCGTATATGGAAAACAGTATACATCTACATCTTTTTTCTTGATATCTCACAAGGTATGAGAGCCTCGCTTGTGGGGAACGTGCACACCTAGGTAAAATAGTTTAAATAAAAAAAGAAAAAAGTGGTCGAACATTCTTTCTGGCATAAAGAAAAGAGAAGCCTAAGAACAAAGAAAAAAAAACAAAAAAGCACAGAGGTGAGACCTAGCTAGAAGGTAGAAACAAAAAGGAAGAGCGATAAGACTCAGTAAAAAGGCATAACGACAAAGTAGAGCGGCGAGGCTCAACAAGAAAGAATGGCGAGGCTCAAAAAAAAGGAAAGGTGAGGCTCAGCCATAAGACAAACGGCGAGGTGGAGCAGTGAGGCTCAGCAAGAAACATCAGCGATGCTCAACCAAAATGCAAGCGGCGAGGCTCAGGTAGAAGGCACAGCACCGAAGCAGAGCAGCAAGGCTCAACTAGAAGGCAGAGCTGTGGAAGAGTCGAGACATAGCTCCATCTTCTTCTCCCTCTCTCCTTGTTGTATCTCTCCCTCTCTCCCCTAATTGTATCTCACGCTCCCTCTCTCTCTCTCTCTCTCTTATCGCCCTCTTCCTCTCTCTCTCTCTCTCGATGTTTCACTCTTTGTCTCCTCTCTCTCTCCTCTTGAAACTTCTAACCCATGGTTTTCATAAAACTGTAAGCGTCGGAAACCGACTTTTTTATTTTACAAAATTGTCATTGAGCGAAATTATGAAAATGCACAGATTTTTTTAAGTAAAAGATAGGTTTGCCCTTAACTGTCCCAAATTGTGAAAGTATAAAATTACCCCTAGATGATCGAAATTTCACCATTTTGTTATTGTGTGAATAGACAGTATTGCCTCTGTCTTTCTATTGAGGGGTACAATGATGGTTCTACCCTCGAAGAGTCACAAATTTTACAAAAAAAACAAGTACTATTTTACTATTCTGGCCCAGGGCTTTTTGAAATATTATAAAATCGGAGAGAATGATAAAATTCCTAGTTTTTCTCTTAAGCTTTTGAAAAATTACAGTGGCACGAAATAAAGTAAAAAATTATTGTTTCGTCCCTAGGATGGTTATGAAACGACAGAGTAAAGTTAAGAGTTTTTTCAATTGGTACCTAAGTATCAAGTGAAATTACACATAGTTACTTGGACATATTTTCATATAAGTACCTAGATATTTTTGTAAATTACACACATGGTTGGTTGTTTTTTTTAGACAGTTCTATTGTTATTTTTGCCAAACAAACTAAAATAAACTCTAAGATTTGTGTATCGTAGTTGGAAAAAACAAAAAAACTAAATGTTCTAAACTTTAAAGTATGGAAAAGATGTATCCCTTTAGCATTTATACTTAAGGGTGTCAATTATGTTCTAAAGGATACAATTTCACCACATGTTCCAACTACAACTGAAGAGGAAAAGTAATTGTACAAAATATTTCTTAGAGATAATACCATAACTAGAACTATAATGGAAACTTATATGGAGAATGACTTAATTAGGGTATTTGAAGAATACGAGATTGCAAAAGTGTTGTTTGATTCAATAATAGCTAAATATGATATTATATCTAAACTACATGGGCAGTTATTACTACAAAAGTAAAACTCTTACAAAATTAAAGAAGATAATTTAGTAGAACATGTAAACCAAATATTAGTAATAGCAAGAAACTTAGTTGTAACAAAGTCAGTCATCCCTCGGCTATGCAAATATCAACTATTCTGAATAGTCTTCTCCCTTCATGGAATATGATTGTCACAACCTTTAGATTATGAGGTGAAACAAACATTTCTAAGTTACTCCTTAAACTACCAATTGAATAAGAACACATGAATAAAAGTACGAAAGACAAGTTGTTAGTAGTTTATGAAGAGATTGGAACAAGTTCTATACCAAACCAGAAAAATAATAAACCAAATAAAATGTTTGGCAAGAATAAGAAGAAATGTAGACAAATTTTTAAGAAATAACAGGAAACTCCTTTTCGGGTTAAGTGTTTCAATTGTAGAAAGATGGAGCACTACACGAGAGATTGTCGCAAAAAGAAGATTGGCAGTGGAAACACCCTACAATGCAGTCAATGGGAGAAACTGGGCATAATTTGTGTGGTTTACGAATGCCTCTACATGGACCACCCAATATTTGGTTGGAGGATCGACTTTGGAGCAATAAGACATATATCGAAGAGTAAAGAATGAGCTATAAACCTAAAGAAATATAAACTAAGGAACATCGGGTGTATATGGGAAACAATAACTTTTCAGATATCCTTGGAGTGTGGTCCTTTAGTATTCATATACAAGGTATACCGGTTGTTCTAACTAACGTATTAATTATGTCAACTATAAGGCGTAATTTGGTCAGTGTCTCTGTCTTGGTTAACAAGGGTTTTGAAATTAGGTTTGTCCCTTACAATGGAACCATAGGAAAACATGGAAGGGTAGCATTCTTAGGATTGTTCGATGATGAACAAGGATTGTTTAAATTAAAAATAAATGAAAGAGAATGATCTTTTGCTTATATTGATTGTGTTTTTAATGTTAATGTAAATGTGTGGCATAAACGCATAGAGTATATAAGTCTCAAAAAGTTGAGAAACTTATATGACTTTAAGTTATTGCTAGGATTTTAGGAAAACACTTTTGATAAATGTGAAGCCTATATATAAGAGAAAATAACAAGAAAAACATTTCTTAAGGAAATAACAGGGACAACAACTCTGTTAGAAATAATTCACACGGATTTATGTAGACCTTTTAGGATAAGATCTTATCATGTAAAGGTATATTTCATAACCTTTATCAATGATTATTCGAGATATATATATATATATATATATATATATATATATATATATATATATATATATATATATATATATATATATATATCTTAACACATAAATTTGAGGTACTTGAAAGCATTTTAAAAATATAAGTAGGAAGTTGAGAACCAGTTGAAGCATACAATTAAAGTCCTAAGATCAGATAGAGATAGTTAGTATACCTCAACAGAATTTTTAGAATACTACAATGACTTTGGTATTGTAAAGCAAAATAAAATGCCTAGAATACCTCAACAAAAAGGTGTAGCAGAAATATATAACATGACTTTACTAAATATGACAAAATCTATGTTAATAGATGCATCTCTACCAAGGGTATTTTGGGGAGAAGCAGTAAGTACAACTTTATATATTGTAAACAAAGTATCATATAAAATTGTATTCTCTATACCATATGACATGTGGTTTGGGAGAAAATCAAACCTAGGTGATCTTAAGAGGTGAAGATTTATCACTCATATGAAGTTCCATGACCAGTCTAGAGATAAACTAAACAGTAGGTCCTTGAGATATATATTTATTAGATATCTTAAAATATTTATGGGATATTAGTTTTATCATAAGGATCATGTACTTATAAAGAGCAGCGATGTTAAATTCTTACAAGATACTAAGAATGACATCCTTGAAAATGATGATGAATATGTTGACGATCTATATCAATCATTTTGAACTCATAAATGATCTTCCTAATGAAACTAAAACTTTAAGTGGACATAAAAGGTCTAGAGTCACACTATTCTACTTAAATGATTATCATACTTACTTAGCAGAAGAAGTATGCAATTCGGTGGATTTATATGACCTGATTGATAACTTAACGTATTAGTAGGCTATTGACTCATCTAAATCGGCAGACTGAGAAAAAACCATGAATGAGGAAATTGAATCCATTAAGAAAATAATTCTAGCGATATCAACATATTATGATTTATATTTACATCAGTTAGATGTAAAAACTATTTTTTTAAATAAAGATTTAGATGAAATCATATATATGCAATAGCCTGAAGGATACAAAGTTAAAGGTAAAGAAGATAATGTATATAGGTTGAAGAAATCTTTATATTTGACCTTAAATAGTCAAATATCACTATGTTCATGATATGGTTATGAGAAAGGAAATATTCATCTCATATATGCCAACTGATGTCATGTTGGCGGACCACTTGACTAAAGGCATAACAAAGGACCTTTTCTTAAAGCATGTTACTAACATGGGTTTGAGATATGTTTGAATATTGTGTAGGTAAGAAATCACAGTAATAATTGTAATAACAATCATAAATGATATAACTTAAAAAACCTACAAAAGTAGGAGACAAAACCAGTATGTCAGATTATTTGGCTCGAAAGGCTAAGTGGGTTTGATTGTTGTGTAGGTAACAAACCACACAATAGGTAAGATTGCAATAAGAATCATGTATGACATGACCTTGAAAACCCTGCAAAAGTAGGAGACAAAACTATTATGTCATATTACTTAGTTCAAATGGCCAACGAAGATCTAACGTAAAATGATGATTGCCTAGCTGTAAAAATGTTGCACAAAAGAGAGATGGTAACGTGAGAGAAATTAAATCAGACAAACAGTAACGTTACAAAAATTTAAAAACAGTGTGTAACTAAAAGCCCAAAAACAAAAAACATGAAGCCGTCTATAAATATTGTAGAAAGAATATATTGAAAAATACATTGCAAGCCATCTCTGGAAAACCGTATACATGTACATCTTTTTTCAATCTCTGAGAAGGTATTCCCGAGCCAGATCTGTTCCGCTGCACTTCGGCGAGAACCGGAGAACGGCCAACTGCTGCCGATCATCAACTGGGCACATAAGTGCAGACAGCACCGGATTCAATAGCACAACCGGTTTTAGAACTATTACAAAGGTTACCTGGGGTGTCAATTTTCCCAAGGAGGTGAATAATCTCGCGGTGTCACTCGTTGAAATGGGAACTCTAGAACACATTTTTCGGGAGGGACAAACCACCAGAATGGCAGCCCTTCATTTAACTTCACTTTTTTTCACTTCATGTATATAGTTTGGATTTGTATACCTGGCCGGACTCTGCCTATCCCCATCTACACTGTGTGTGTGTGTGTGAGAGAGAGAGAGAGAGAGAGAGAGAGAGAACTGGACGCCATATCATGGTTACTAACTGCATAGTTAAAGCTTTTATAAGGGTGCTCTTCTATGAGATTGTTGAGGATGTTGTTGCATGTAGAAAAGGGAAGTACCAAATCTTCATTCGGGTATGCCGCACAGGATTTTGTTCGGTAAAGTTAGGAAAATCTAATTAAGGAGAATTCAGTGTCTCTTATACTTAGAGATCCGAAATCGTGTAAGCATTCTCTGATGGAGTACCTAACAAGGCAATACGAGAGCCAGGCAGAGAACAAATCTTCTCCTTCTTTTTGAGCATAGTCTAGTTAATATGTGATTAAGCAGTATTAGTCGTCCCTTACTTTATTCAGTCAGGATTTATCAGAGAAATCTTGCATAATAATCTCCCTTGTTTTCTCTAGATTCTTCCTTCATTTTGACACACTAAAATTATTCAATTTTTGTTAATTTGTGCATGCACAACTAAAACTGTTCGATATTTTGCTTTGTAATCTACGTAGAATTTTTCATTGAAACCATTTTGACAATCTCTTGGAGTTGGATAGTTTAACAAGTAATCTGAAAAGGGTTCTGAACTTTAAATAGATTTCAAAAAGAACCCAAACAACAGAAACATCCTCCTCTTTTTTCAGAGCTCTTAAGATCCTCTTGTCAAAAAATGCATCCGAATTTAGTTTCTTACCTTCATGCACACGTAATGTGTAGGCATCCTGTCCTGTGTGATGCCTTACTACAGACTTTGCTTGGTTAAGAAACATGTACTTAGTTCAGTTAATTAGCTCAGCTCATTTGATACTACAGTAGCATGACTTTCGAGTCAGGCTCATGCATATAGACCGATTGTTGGTTCGTGCCAGACCTCATCGATAGATCCTGACTGAATTAACCTTTTCTGCATTCTTAGAGATGGCATCTCGTCTTCTGATTTATTAGATTATTCTTGATCATCTGAATAAAAAAGAAATTAAATAGGTTTGATTTATCTGCTTCTGAACATTGACAACTAAGGTTCTTCCCCCATTCATTTCCTGTAATTGTGTTTGTAATACTCGTGAATCTCACAGACGAAACGAAAGGACAGAACGACTAATAGCTCTCCCTACACCAAGTCAAAAACCAAAACTGAGTGTTAAGGGGCTCCAATCCACCTTCAACGGAAGCACTCTTTTCTTGTTCTGTTAGTCTGCATGCTCTTCTTCGACGGAACATACGGAGAGAGTGTCAACAGCAACGAGGGCGAAAACACACACAAGAAAACCAACTCGTCTGTTGGGAAAAAGGGGTCACTTCTTGAGGGCGCTCCTCTTCTTGCAGCTTTACTGAAGCACTCTTTTCTTGTGCTGTTAGTCTGCAACATTACAATGAAAAGATTAGTTAGAGTGGGGAGCTGCTGTCAGTGGGATTTAGGAGTTAAATACTACTATGCCATAAAATGGAGCACAACGGAAAATAGGAATCCTCTAGCTAACACAGTGTAGGAGAAGGCTTGGTTATGTTCTTGGTGCGTTCCTTCGTCTAACAGCACAAGTAATAAACATTTTGTCAGCCTATGCGGGGTAAAAACTATGTACTTAAAACCATATATATCCTTCTTTTAGATGTCACTCCACAATCTTAACAGGTTTTACAAAAACAACAAAGTCTTATCCCACACTACGTGAGGTCACTATATTGACAGACCCACTTTAAGGTAGAGTGAATACAAAGTGCTTTTGTGGACACGAAATATAAGTGCCCTTATATGGAAAACCTTATGACACGTTTGCTTGTGCCTTATATATTTGGAATCAGCTATATCACATTTTGCTAACGACTCTAAGCGCAAGGGCACTAAAGTGAGATAATTATTCATGCATTTCCCTGTTTCAACGAGAAAGTAAGGGGTGAAGGTACAATTATCAAACTACTGTTTGAAAAGCAAAAAGGGAAATGGGCCGCCAAATGAACCAAGCGAATCGCGACTTGGGAGGAACTTCGTGTTCTAAATGAACCCAACAGAAGCGGACTCACTAAGCCATCTAAACTTGAACGGTTCGGCTCAGCTCGGCTGACCTTAGTAAGTACATTGAACTTTTACGTAGATATACGCTAGAAAACCACTATTAACACGAGGAATTTTGTGGGTACATCGTAACTAAAGGATCAAATCTTTCGATCTTACAGGGAAACTGTGTGAACTTCGAAACTTTGTGCAAAATGCTTCATTCTTCACTTTTATGAGCAACAACTATTAGCTCATCTAACTCGGCGTGCACTTGGAGCTAACAAGCTATGCACAAGATGTTATTTGGTTCGTTTACCTACTAACAGTGGAAATAAGGAAAAGGACGCCCATCTCTATGCCTGAACCAGTGCTTGGATCCTCTTACTTCATCTCGTAAAATGCTATTTGGATTCTTGATAAGCGTGAATAGTAAGAATTCAATCCAAATCAACTAGACCATAAAAAAAGGATCCAAATCGACTAGGCATAAAAGGATCCAAATATCAGCTTTGGTTTACTTCTCATACGTGAGCAATGGAATCTGGGTCAAGTGATTCCAATTTAAGGTGAATTAAACGAGAGAGAGAGAGAGAGAGAGAGAGAGAGAGAGAGAGAGAGAGAGAGAGAGAGAGAGAGAGAGAGAGAGAGAGAGAGAGAGAAAACACATGGGGAAGGCGAAAGACTTTGTACTGGCACTGCTGCTATCAGAAGGGCGAGTACCAGGTGACTGTGGCGCCGATACAGGAGCAGCGGCTTTCTTTTGATCATCCTCACCAACTTCACAATCACCACCACAATGTATCAATTCTCCCGACGTTGGCTCCCCCAACTCCAGAATCCTTGCGTCTTCCAGTTCGGGAAGACTCGACCACAAGGTATCCAATTCGCCGGATTTATCTATCAAGAAGACCTGATCTCTAGAAAAGCTTGAATTTCCTACGTGAATGCTGAAGAGAGACTCGTTGGACGCCATGCTCCACTCCAATGGCGTCTGAGATTTCGTCATGTCGAAAACGGACGATGGAATTCGGTATGGATCGAAGCCATTTGGTTTCTCCATGATCTGAAGTGGTGGTGATTGTACCAGTGCCTCGTTCATGAGTTCGCTGATGCCTCTTTGTTCCCTTTCTCCGACTTTCTCAGGTGTGCTGATCGATCTTGGAGTTTCTTTGAGATGATTTGAGGTTAAATGGTAGGCAACAGGTATCAGAGGCTGCTGCTGGATGGAGTGCGAATCTGCTTTGTTATTGAAAAGCTAGAACTTGAAATTTCTCCTTCTGAAAAACCTTCTACCATCATCAGAAAATTGCAATATTCAATGGATGAATACAGAACAAATATAATGACATAATGCGTATCGATGAAACCAAAGATAATGACAAAATATGAACTGTTCTTTCTCAAAATTCTCATCTTTATGGAACGATCACCAACTACGGATAATTAAAACGCATGTAACGAAGAGAGAGAGAGAGAGAGAGAGAGAGATCAAAGAGGAAGAAACTGTGAAACTTTTGTTACCTTCCCTCCCTAGGAACGCCGTTGGATATGTAAACGAGAAACATTATTTGCATAAGATGAGATCCTCTCGCGCGTCGGCGAGAGAGAGAGAAGAAACTCCAAGACAGAAGAGAGCGGATTGCTAAGCAGAATCAATCGTTCGAGGAACAAGAAACCAAAGGTATGTGCAGCATTCACCCAAATGATACGTCAAGGCGAAACGCAAGGAAATAAGACGGCCTAACGGAGACTTCGGGTTCTTCGTCAGCTGTTCGTCCACACAAAATCTCCCTGGGAGCGAACGTGTTGTTTTTTCTCTTGATTTTTCTCCAAATCTGTCCCTTTTTTATAATCATTTCCAAATTCATCCCTCTTTTTTAAGTCATTTTCATCCTTTTTCAGAGTGTATCATTAAATTGACTAAATGCATCAAAATGCCTCATTTATCCTTTCATGGGGGACAATGCCTATATGAACAAATCCATGAAAAGTTGTAAAAATGGGGGTGATTTAATAATATTGGTATGTGCAAAATTTGTACCAGTTATTTTTTAATCTTATGACCTGCCCCTTGAGCAAAGTCTCAAGTTCGAATCTTGTAAATACAGCAAATCAGTTTTTTTCTTTTACAAGAGAAAGCCGAAGCCTAACGCACACCCCTGTATGCACCCTGTGAAAGTTGAACTCCCCACCAGCAGCAACGGCCCTAGAGTGGCCTTTTGTTGAGCTAACAATGGGTGCGAAGCCAACCAGCTTTACCCTCATAGTTGACAGACCCATGCTCTCACCAAATCAACCGACCTTTGACATCCTGGATACAAAGTGTAGCAATATGCATATAATCTACGAAAGATATCTAAAAATACAATACAAGGAAAATTTTCCTTACGAAACTCTATGGCAGTAGACAAAAGTTTCTTATCTCTATTTGAATGTTGACTTAACTGAATGAACACATTTGGATGTTTAAAGATTATATAAAGAAGGAGAATGATGCCCATATAAAGCGATGGTTTCAGGAAAATGTTCTTTACTCCAGTGATGTAATCCAACCAATTTGAGCTCAAGTGCAAGTAAAGCTTGAACAAGCTTCAATTTTGAGGCTCGAGTTCGAGTTATGCTTGAACAACAGGAGCTCAACTCGCCAGACTCATTTGAACTTGGTGCACTCAAGATCGACTCGATTTAGCTCGACTTGAGGATGAGCTCAAATCCGATCAAGCTTGACACCATGAATTAGCTCAAATAAATATAGGTTATCTCAACTGCATAAAACTTTAAAAATATAAACGCATTTCGCACCACATTATAAAGCTCGATTAGGTGATTCGAGTTTGAGTTTTAGAGCTAGAGTAGATCATAAGCAGATGATCTACTCAGTTGCATCCCTACTTCTCTCCCTTTCCAAACTCAAAGTGGCATAGCTTTTCTCTTTTTTTTGGTACAGTGGGGGAGACCATAGCCCCATATATGGAACTCATAATCTTCAACTTGTGAGCCAACCCCCTAGGCAGGTAATTTATTGCTCTCCATCTACTCAACATATCTTTTTCTTTTTCTCGAGAACTCTAAATATGGTACAATAACAGCCCAAAAACCCTCCAAGATGTCACCTGAGGTATACATGATCGGTTCCAAATCGGCCCGATCATTACAACTGAAACCGAACCGGACCAAGAACAATTTGAAACCAGAACTGGGGAGAAACCAGTTCAGTTCTGATTCCATCTTCAGCAGAATCAGAATCATACCAGAACCAGAACGGGTGGTCTGGAACCATCGGTTCAAAATTTTATTTTTTTGTGAAAAATCAATTTTTTAATATTTTTTCATTTCTTAACAATTTAAGAATTAAACTGAAACTAACAGTTCCAAATAGACACTAGAATCGGTCCGATCTCAATTCAATTCCAGTTTCTGGTTCCAGGCAAACTGGAACCGATCATGTAGGTAAGCGGTTACCGCGAAATAGTGGATGTTAACATCGTTCCCTAACCAACGAGCAAAGCCGAACAAGACAGACAATCCGCATACATTTGATATGAATAAATCAAGTGGCAAATTGTACAGGGACACCGTTTTATATATTAAAAGGTTGTATTCAAATAATGGTGGTCACTTGAGTTCTTGCAGGAAATATGTTTGCGCGTGCGTTCATGTGTATGTGTGTTGAAAAACTCTCTTGTGATCACTGAATTTTTCTTCCTGTGACATGCCTCAGTGTTACTCATTTGTATATGAGTTGTTGACTGCATGTACCGGAAAACCAGCATATTGGTTGGCACACACCCATAAAAAATTGAGTTTTGGGGTTCAGCAGTGAGACTGGAGCAGGTTTCATGAAACTGGCAAGCACGATGGGTCTAGTTGACCTTGACAAACTTAACGGTCAAGATTCACAGGCCCTCATATCGGCGACAATCTATGCCGTCGGTAATACTTCTCCACTTGCCATCCCCGGGGATTTCAATTTAATGTGGTCAGGAACATCAAGTGAAGCATCTCATGTGTGTTGTTACATAGGCTACAAGAGTTGTAAACAATTAATAGTGTCGCTATGAAAACAAACCCAAGTGGATTGATTTACCGTTGGGTTTGTACGTGTATATCAAGCACCAACGCAGATCTCACAACAATATGCTGTAATGGAATTCAGATGATTGGATTTCCATCCATTCCATTGTACTACAGAGAACGACCACAGCCATTTAGACAGGCCGCCGACGGAACTCTGGAGAAATTAGATGGTAAGCACTGACTTGGAGAGAGAGAGAGAGAGCTCAAAGTGTTTCTTTTTTCAGTTATTGGGTAATAGGACGTAAGATCAAACCCAATGGAAAAGGCGTGTAAGATGATAAGGCATCATAATGTCAGCTGGAACAGATCTTTTTTCCACCATTGCCAATATAACCACAAAATCACCAGCCCGTGTATGCATCATGGTCTGCTGTCCACTCCAAATGACGAGCGAGTTATAGCATCTCTTCCATATCCATTTCATTAAATATGAAACTGTGTTGATGGTAGAAACCCTTGCCTAAAGTGATTGACTTTGAACTTCATCATTATTGTCCCTCCATACTTCTGTGAGATCAGTGCTAATAGTACTTGTACCAAAAGGTAAGAGAACTACGTAGGAGGCATAATTCATACGTTAGTGAATTATGGTCAAACCCATTATTTTTTAATTTTTTAAAATATATTTCTTCTTGTATGAATATTTATACATATATTGTATTATATTTTATAATATTATAACTTCAATTTAATGTCTTACTATTTTATATACATATAATGTAATACTTATATAGTTATATTAAATAATACATTATATATATCATATATGTAATATGCTATATACTTACATAGTTACATTATTACATTACATATATATTAATGTATAGATAGATAGCTCTATCCCTAGTTAATTTCATATTATATGATATTTTATTAATATTGGATTGAGACTTGGTATTTGATCCAAATAATAATCTGAATCGGATTGGGTCGGGTTAGTGTTGCCTAGTTCCATGCAGAGTCCTGCTCTTAATAAGCAAACATAGGCAACTCCAAGTGTACGCTGCAATGGCACATGATTGTCCTAGCTGTGTCTCTTCTTATATAATGAAACAAGTAAATATGATTCCATGTGAGGCACGAGGAGAAAGAGACAAGACATTACAATTTATAAGAACTTATATAGTATAATCATACCCTTTTAAATGTAATATATATAATATAATACATTATATACTAATATTTATAGTTATAAACTTATGTAGTCCTATATAGTTTAAATTATTTAATATTTATATAACTAAACCGGATACATCCCTGAACCGAATTAGAAATTATCCAAAAATTGGATCCAAAATCCTTTGGAACCATATCTGAAACCAGCTCAAAGCCAAATTCAAAACCGTCCAAGAACTGCATCTGAGACCACCGGGAACCGGATCTAAGACAACCTAGAACCTGATCCAGAACTATTTTGAAACCTGATTCAGAACCACTCAAAACCAAAACCGGATCCGAATCTAAAACCGTCATTAAACCAGAAGTCGTGGTTACGGTTACTAGTTCTGGTTTACTCAAAAACCGGACATTTCTACCTAACCCACCACAAATAATAAATCAAGGCATATTTTGCACCTAGAACATCAATGCTGTTGCACTTAGAGCATTAGCTCACCTGGCAAAATTATTTGTAGGTTGAAGTCGTGGTTACTGATTAGGTGAAGTCGTAGAACTACACGGAGAGCGGCAAAGAAGAATGGAGACCTAGCAGTTCGAGCAATAATGGCGGTCGAACACCCAATTGGAAAGGTACGAGGCAACCAAGGCAACCGGCCCCTCAAACGGTTGGATCAAGTTTTACCCAGCTTGCACAAGGGATTCTTTAAAGACATAATTGATGAATGGAGAATATTATGGAAGTGAAAAAATCAGCAAACCATGACAGGATGATGAAAACATCATCCGCTTATTATTTGCAGACAGGGGGAAGGCTCTTTGTCCGCTTGTAATAGGGAGCCAGGCGATGTTTCCTGCTCTCAACCAAGGTCAACCTGAACTTGGAATCCTTGTCGTTGTGGTTCCTCTCAAGGTGCTTCCAGATGGCGACAGCCTTCTTGATGAGATAGTACAGGTCCTCAGGGATCTCCGGAGTAAGTCCTGCTGTCTTTGTGTTTTCAAATATCTCCAAGTCACTGAAATATAAATCCAAACAGAATAAAACCTCAAGAGGAAGAACACAGCATCATGAGCCTTCAGAATCCTGAGGACCATACACCCCGTCACACTCTTCACCCGTGGAATTCCATGGGAGTCTCGAAGAACGACACCAATCTGACATGGACCCAATCCCTTCTTAGCGAATTTGCATACGGTCTCCTCAACCAGAAAATAATCCGCAAAAAAGAATTTCAAACACATCCTGTGACAGCATGAGCGCATAAAGGATAATTTTTTCTCTAAATGAGGATACCAAGCATCTTACAAACTGAAGCAAAACTATGGTTCTTACGACGGCATATCCAAAATCTTCGTATAGACGCGTAGTAGGTAACTTTACCACATAAAAATGCCAACTTTGTAAGAAGACCATCTACCTATTATCAAAGACACCCTTTCTAGAATGTGACTAATGACGACAAGCAGATTGCTTCGATCGAAGGAGAAAAGGGGATGAAAAACAGTACAGAAATAATAAGGACCAAATTTTGCGCGAAGATTAGAAGGACAAGCATCCAGCGAGTAAAAGAAATGGAAAATCGAAACTTCGTTCCCGATTCTAGTCTTCCGTAAAGTAAAGAAAATTAAACCAACAGACCCATGCCAATTGACTGATTGAGTGAGAGGGAAAGAGATGTATTACGTCCTGAAGTGAGGTTTTCAGCCAGCTTAGAGAGGTTCTCTTGGAAGGCAAAGCATAAGCATAAGAAGATATACCCCTTTCGTTAAAAAGGAATGAAGAGAAAACCAATTAGAAAAATGACGATGAAATTATCCTAACAGGCACACACACAGAGACAAGAGGGTCGTCACTCGCGACTGTGCATACGATGCATCACTGCGAGGAACGACGCAAATGGGAAGCGAACTAAGTCTCCCTCTCGTCCCCTCGCTTCACTCACAACCCAAATAGGTTCGGAGCAGTTCACAAGGGCGTTATGTATGTAATAAAAGGCGAAGATATCAAACGATTGGGATTCGGATCGGATACAAGAAACTGGATCTGCATAGTGGGTTCACGTCACGATGACAAAATACACATTAAATATGAAAATGTTCCCAGCTAGATACATATATTTTATGTAACAAATGTATGAACGGAACCCATATATAAGGATATTTTGCATGATAAAAGCGTGCATGATCCTTGCATATAACGAAATGTATAAAATACACAGATACTCGCACACACACACACACACACACACACACACACATATATATATATATATATATGAAGCAAAATATCCATAGAAATCCATTATGCATCTATATGTATTGAGTGTATGGATAATATTATATATATATATATCGAGTGAATAAATAATGCCTGTGAAAAACAGTTGAATGTATAAAACAGGTTCACCTAGGGTTCATGTCCTTGGTTTTAGATAAGATGAAGTGCAAAATGGTTTAAACAATGTTGTTTAAATAGGTTCAAGTAGACTAAGGTTTTAATAAGTGATGGTTTAGTCTTAGGAAATAGGTCTAATTTTATGGGAGTAACTAGGTTTAGGCTCAAGACTTAACTACCTCAAGAGTCAAGAGCGCTGGACTCAAGCTTTAGGGTGGCCTTGTCTCAGCTTGTGCTAGGCGGATCATATTCGAACCCGTTAATGACATCTTGCTGCTGCAGGATCTTCTAAGTTTGATCTTATCCTTTTCTTGCTGAAATTTCCGTATCCATATAAACTGAATTCTTGGACCAACTGGATCTAGATGCATTCTTCATAAATATCTACTCTATATCCATCCTCTTTAAAATACATCTGGATTTGAATCTACAACTGAATTGGATTAAAACGGCAATAAGGCCCACAATCATGGACTCTCCCTTTCTGGGACCATCTTGACTTGGTTTTTTGTTTGAGCTATTTCTCATAAAAAAACGAGACTTAAGATCTCAGCTCATTTTCTTTGAAATGAATCAGTGAGAACCAATTTCCTAAGTTTAAACCAGATTTTCTGAAAACAAAATTTGGTGTTTACACCAACACATTTAAATCTGTAAAGCAGATTGAAGAACAGATTGAAATTCTCACTATGGACGTTCTGGCAAGATTCTGTGGCTATTCCGGCCATAAGGTGATATTTTTTTCTAATAATGTGCAGGTGAGATTCGTAGGCAGATCGAGGAACTTTTAAGATTTAAAGAGGGGCACAGATCCAAGAAAAATTGTGAATACATTGTTACCGCATCCTAAACTTAAACGTTGCGAATGAGGCATGTATGTCGTGAGCGTCTTGGGAGGTACGTCAAGATGAAGACTCTTTGGGAGTCTCAATTCTAAAATCAAAATATAATAGATAGAGGGACGTCAGTGAAGGAAGCTATCTCGCACTCACACAGTTGATACTGAAACAAAAGTGTGCACAGATGACGGAGAACAGCTGCTGGAAATGGGTGAATCTCCGGCAACATTTACCGGCAGGAATTTTAGAGAGGCTGCAAACAATACCTCACCACAACTGAGACCAGGAAGAGGTGGGCTGAATCGAGTGACGGGGAGTATACGGTGAAGAATGGCTCTCTTCATCATGAAGGGACTATTGTTGTGATGGATAACAAAAGCACCGCTGACTGGATTCACCATGGTGCCTCAATGGTGCTCTGATCAGATACAACCTTCAAATGCTTAGTCAAACTTATGCGCAGAGATTGGAAATAATCTCCCAGCATATTCCTAGAGACAGTGGCAGGTTCAGAAACTTGTTTCGGACCGGGTGGGTTCTTGTTCATGTGGGGCAGGCTTTAAAAGTTTTAAGATTCTTTTGAAAAATTCAATATGTAATTCAAAAATTTTAGAATTTCGAGTGGTGCACTTACCCGGACACTCTTGCACGATGATTTTATTGGAAAAACCGTAGGATTACATAATTAACATTAATTCTAATAGATTGTAGATGTTAATGTTAATTATTAACACTAGGTAATGAGCGTAAAGCCTCATGAAATCGGAGAAAAAAAGTTGTAAAATATATAACTTATATTCAAAGCATTAAATTTTATACTAAAAGTTGGACGTGCAGTTTACCTTTTTTAACTTTAATGAGCAGCTCGCTTTTAGTGGTGCGTCTAACTTGGCTCATGTGAGGTTCATTTTCCAGTCGGCTCAAATAAGTTGAACCCGAGCTAAGCTAATCTATAGTTGGCAAATGAGATTCGAATAATAGCCTTATAAAAATTTCACAAAAGTAAGATACAATTTTCAGTTTTGACACTTTGCGACCAAAACTTATCACTTAATAAGATTGAAACTCATTGTTAATAAATCAAGAATATCTAACATAACGGTTTCAATTTTCTCATCCATCAAGGTAATGTGGCTCCACAGCCATGTCACCTACTACGTCAGTCCATATTAGATATTATTTTAATATTAATAATGTAATCATATATATTAATTGAAATAGGTAATTTCACCCATGTAAGGGATCACCCTTACATCATTGGTCCCAAGCCCTGATAAAGGAGGAGGGTTGTGTTAGGCTTCCAACAGTCAACTTTAAACTTTATGGATAAAGAAGTTGTTCCCAGTAAATTGTCGCCCGAATGTAGTGAACAAATTATAGAGAGGGTCTCCATATTTTTAGTATGGAAAGATGTGGAGTAAGGATGTTAGTTTTATATAATAAAATTTCATATTGGTTATTTTAATATCAGAATATTGTTCGGTAAGCTAATGGATGTGATAGATACTATGATTCGGAGAAAGATTCATACCTTATGTTTAGAAGAGACAAAGTTGGTTGGAGAAAAAGCAAAGGAAATTGAGGATAAAGGTTTTAAATTATAGTACTCAAGAAATGAAAAGGCTCGAAACGAAGTTGGTATTATCATAAATAAAGATTTAAAGGATAGTGTAGTAGACATACAATGACATGGTGACTAAATCATGATGTTGAAATTAGTGTTAGCAACAAAGGTTTTGAATATAGTTTGCGCTTACGTATCCCATGTATGACTAGAAGATAGTATAAAAAACAACTTTTTGGGAGAAGAGTTAAATAAGGTGATTCAATGAATTATACAAAAGGAGATGATTTATTTAGGAGAAGTTTTAAATGGACATGTCGGTAAAGAAGCATTATGATATCATGGTATTCATGGAAACTTTGGTTTTGAGGATATAAATGAGGAAGGTAGAGAGATTTTAAATTTTGTTATGGCATTTGATCTCTTTATAGTCAATACAATCTTCAAAAAAATGAGATGAATAATTAATTACTTATAAGAGTGGTTTATCATCAACACAAATTAATTATTTTGTTTGGAGAAAAAAAGATAAATCGTATTGTAAAGATTGCAAGGTAATTCTAGGAGAAAGCTTAACCACCCAACATCGACTTTTAGTTATAGATTTAGCAGTAAAAAAGTAGACAAAGAAGAAAATAGTGCATCGAGTTATTTAGACTAAATGTTGGAACCTCAAAAGCGACAAATGAGGTATATTTAAACAGAAAGTCCTTCAAAGATATACTTAGAATTATGTTAGTATACCTTATGATCCGTGGACCAATATGGCTATACATACTAGGAAAATGGCGAAAGATGCATTAGGTGAATCTATGGGAAGTGTACCGATACAAAATGAAGCTTGGTGGTTGAGTGAAGTGGTGTAAGATAAAATCAAGGTAAAGAAGGTATGTTACAAATTACAAAAAAAATGTAGAGGATTATAAGAAAGTAAAGAAAGAAGCGAAAACGGCCGTCAGTAAACTAAAAGCTAAAATTTGATAGGATTTATATAAAAAACTCAACTTAAAAGAGGGTGAAAGAGATATTTTTAGGATAGTTAGGACTAGGGATAAGAAAACTAAGGATTATAATTTTGTTAGATGCATAAAAGACGAGGATGAGAAAATTCTAGTAGTAAACTAATGATATAAAAAATATATGAAAAAACTATTTTTATAATCTTTTTAATGAAAATAAAGATGTTAGTATTAGCCTAGTAGAGTTAGCCAAATCAGAAAAGTATATAAACCATAATTTCTACTGGCGTATTCAAAAGAATGAAGTCAAAGAGGCTTTTAAACATATGAAGGGTGTTAAATTTGTAAGAACAGACAATATTCTTATAGAAGTTTGGAAAATTATAGGGGATACTGGAATCACTTTACTCACAATACTATTTAATAAAATATGGAGAAATTAAAAGATATCTGAGGAATGGAGAGCGAGTACACTTGTACCCATATATAATAACAAGAGAGGCATTTAGAATTATATGAATTATCAGGATATCAAGTTAATGAGTCATACTATGAAATTATGGGAAAGAATTATCGAATGTAGGTTAAGATAAGTATTGAGTACAACAAAGAACCAATATGGATTCATGACATATAGATCTACAATTGAAACTATTCACCTTTTGAGACATCTTATACAACATTTTAGAGCAAAAAAAAAAGACCTTCACATGATATTTATTGATCTAAAAAAGTTCATGACAGGATACCAAGGGATGCTTTTGGATAACCTTGAATGAAAGAGGTATCTCATTGACATATATAAACCTTATAAGAGATATATACGATGGTGCAAAAATATTTGTTAGGACTCATGAAGAAATGACAGACTTCTTTGAAGTTAATATTGGGTTACATCAAAAATCAACTTTAAGTCTATACTTATTTATAATGGTGATTGATGAGTTAACAAAATATATTAAAGATGAAGTACCTTGGTGTATATTATTTGCAGATGACATTGTGTTAGTGGATGAGTCTAAGGAAAAGTTAATAGAAAATTTAAACTATTGAGAGACACATTAGAAAGTAAAGACTTCTTACTTAGTAGAACAAGGACAAAATATATGGAACTTAAGTTTGATCATTTGATTACTTCAAAGGACATAGAAACTAAAATTGGCACACATTGCATCCCAAAAAAAAAAAGTTTTAAATACCTAGGGTCAATTTTTCATAGTGATGAAAGAATTAATGGAGATGTTACGCATAGAATTAATACAGGTTGGTTAAAATAGAGAGGAGTATTAAGTATTCTTTGTGACAAAAAGATATCATTAAAGTTAAAAGGTAAATATTATAGAGCAGTGGGCAGTTAATCATCAACAAGTACAAAAGATGTATCTGATAGAAATGAAGATGTTGAGATGGATGAGTGATCATACAAGGAAAGACTGTATACATAATGAGGTTATTATAAATAAATTGGGAGTAGCATCAATAGAGGATAAAATGAGAGAATATCGTTTAAGATTGTTTGGACATATAAAAGAAGATCAAAAGAAGCACCCGTAAGAAGGTTTCAAAACTAGATTTTAAAAGTATTAAAAGAGGTAGAGGACAACAACAAAAGTGTTGGAAAGAAATAGTAAAGAGTGATCTTGCTTATGTTGAGTTAATTGCTAACATGGCACATGACAGGGCTATGTGGAAACAAAAAATCCTTGTAGCCGACCCGTCTAGTATGGAAAAAGGTTTAGTTGTTGTTGTTGTATATTAATTGAAATAGGTATTAAATATATCTAATAGATGCAAATCAATATTTATTAAAATATGATAATATTTAATATTTAATAAATACTACTTAATACTTATAGTATATAATTAATACTAATGGTATAATTAACTAACATACTTAATTATATATATGATTTATTATTTTTAATTAATATTAATTTATCATTGATTTTAATTAATACTTAATATAAGTCGATGTTGCAACTTAATATCTAATATGGTCTAAAATGGCTTAGGTGCTACGATAGAAAAAACTAATGCAATTATGTTAAAGGTTCCTTTTTATTAACAGTGGAAAGCTCGATTGAATTGGGTAAGAAGTTTTTAAAATATCAAAATGGGAAAACTAGCGTGTCCTTTATTGACAATTTTCCCTCTTTTTCATTGGCAAGATAGGATTTACGGCGGATCCCTATCAGTTTACGAACGAATTGTGCCTCTATAGCGTACGCCACCACTCCGATCGAGACCCCAACTTTGCTAAAATACATCAGCAGATGATTCCTCTCTTTGGGTACCCAAAACCATTCAAAAAAACACGGGGACACAACAAGCATGCCTTCTTGATTCACCTTCAGTTTGCTTGGTCAGACAGACATAGTTCTTCGTATAGCAGCCATGACTTGTGGCCTAGAAGATTCTACCATGACCTTTGTTGTTCATGTTTCACATCCTTGTGTATCTTGGCCCACCAAGGCTAATTAGAACAGCCTAGTCAGTTTGTTTCGCTCAAATATAACTTTGTAGTTGACTATTAAGACCAATGCCTAGATCTCGATTCCATTTGGCTTTGTAAGTAGTGGGTGGCCACTATCAGCCACTAATAACAATGAAATGCAGGAAGAAGGGCCTTCTTCCCCGATTTAATGAGTTGCATTTCAAAAAATATAAACGTTATTAAAAATGTTTTCATTTTGAAAAGGTCCTAAGCATCTCTCGGACGAAATCAAATAGTTGTTAAAAAGGAAAGCCGAGAGAGGAAAACTCAAAAGATAGAAAAAGCAATGTATATATACAAAAGATATATACAGAAAACAGTGATGTATGATACACAATACAATCTTCCAGAGAAAACCCTTTGCGGGTAACCTCAACTTTATCCCTCTCTCCTCTTCTCCCCTCATTTTACAAGAAGAGAATACAAGACTCGATACACAGAATAGAAGAAACAAAGAATGGAAGAAAGGAAAGAATCAACAACACTACCACAATCGGATCTGGGAAGCTCCTCGGCAACTCCAGCAGCTATGCCGATTCTATAAAAAAAAAGGAGAGTGAGAATAGTTTTAATGTAGCAGAAAAACTTTCAAGCATAAGTTTTTACAAATAAAAAAAAAGAGAAAAAGAGAGTAAAGATGCAGAGACAACCGAAAGCCACCCATAGAAGGCAACCTTAAACAGGTCGCAGGCCGAAAAAACAAACAAACGACCTGAACGTCATAGAGCACAAGTAAAGAGAAAGAAGAAACATAGAAGGCCAAGCAAACAAAAAAGAACCGCCGGTGGCCTCCCCTTTCTTTTTTCTTTCTGTTTCTCTCCCTCTATGGTAAAACTGAAAAGAGAAGAAAGTCAGGTCAGGTTAGAGGCGAAAGTTAGGTCAAGCTAGAGATAAAAGCTAGGACAAAAAGAAGGCGAAAGCCGAGTCAGGCAAGAGGCTACAACCAGGCCAGCGGTGAAGGCCCTCCGACAGTCGGTCACCCTCTCATACACCCTCTCTCTTCGGATTCTCTCTCTCTCCTTCGTATTTAAACTGTCGGGTTTCTGCAAAATCGTGGACGGTAAACAGCCTAGGGCAGCGGTTTTGGAGTTAAAGTTATGATTTTGCCCCTGTACGAAAACTTAAACTATGAAATACTTTGGGACAAAATTATCAAAATGTTCAGATATTTTGATACAAAAAGACTAATGTAACCTTATGCAAGTGAAACGTCTTTTATGCCCTCTAACAAAGAAAAACCATATAGTAGTTTTACTGATTCATCCCTGATCATTTTAGGAAATTACAGAATCTGAGATTAAGGTGGTTTTACGGATATGTCCCTCTCAATTTTACAGATTATCTGTTATGCCACTTGAGAAAAGTACAAGTTTACCCCTATACTTTCTGAGAAATATTGAGAACAATATTTTTCGTGTATTTTGATTTTTTATTATATTTTCAAAAAGGTACTTGTATGTTAAATAAACTACAGTACAATGCTTAGGAATATTTACTCCATAGTTTTTACTGTATTTCTAGAAAGGTACTTGTATGTTAATAAACTTCAGTATAGTACTTGAAAATATTTATAATTCAATACTTAGAATTTATGGATATTGCATTTAGGTCCCTAGTTATTTTCTTTTGTTGATTCTTTATGAAATGTCTTCTATAAATCCATTTGATTCATGTTTTATCTTTTCTATTTAAAAAATATACAAACGTTCTACTTATTGTCTCTACCAAAAATCTAAAAATGACTTCTACAATTTGTATGTCTAAATTGGCAAAGATTGAAAAGTTAAATGGCATAAATTTTAAAACTTGAAAAAGAAGAATTTCACTGGCCTTAACTTTAAAAGGAGATGATTATGTACTTAAGGAAATGATTTTATCCCCTACTCCAGTTGCAACAAATAAAGAAAAGAAAAAATATAAGACATTTCTAAATGATGATATTATAGTCAGGATCATAACGTTGACCTACATGAAAGATGACTTGATTAAGGTCTTTGAAGAATATGAGACTGTTAAAGAATTATTTGATTCCTTGACTACAAAATATGATATTACAGGTAAGTTGCATATACAACTACTCTTTCAGAAATACAATTCTTATCAAATGAAAAAAGGTGATAACGTAGTTGAACATATTAACCAAATACTCATAATAGTTAGAGATTTAGTTATAGCAAAGTCAATCATTTCTAAACCAATGTATATATTCACAATTCTAAATAGTCTACCATCTACCTTCAACATGGTAACCACAACACTTAGACTTGTATCAGATTTTACCCTTTCAGAACTCCTACTGAAACTAGCAATTGAAAAAGAACATATAAACAAAAACAAAAGGGAAAGCTTCCTAGTTGCTCAAGATGATTTAGAATTTAGCTCCAAAAACAACCAGGATAAAAGAAAACCAAATAAGAAATTTTGTAAGAATAAAAGACAAAGCAGTCAAAATTTTAAGAAATCACAGAATACGCTTCTCAGGTAAAGTGCTTTAAGTGTGACAAGATGGGGTACTATAAAAGGGATTACCGTAACAAGAAGACCAATATTACAAATAATCAATGATGCGACCAAACAGAAAAGGAGTACATGATCTGTGTCATTTCTAAGTACCTATATATAAATTGTCCGATGACTGGTTGGTGGAACGACTTTGGAGTGATCCGACATATATCAAAGAACAAAGAGGGAGCAATAGACCTAAAGGAATACATGGGGAATAATACATTTTTTGATGTTCTTAGGATTGGGTCCTTTAGGATTTTTGTACAAGGCACACCAATTGTACTTACTGATATATTAATTGTGTCCACTATTGGACACAATCTTCTATCGGTCACTGTCTTAGTAAAGAAAGGGTTTGAGGTCAGGTTTATCCTTGGTAAAGTCATTGTGGAAAAACATGATAGGATAGCCTTTTCTAGTTTATTTGATGTTGGTAATTAATTGTTTAAACTCAACATAAATAAAAATGAAGGTTCTTCTTCTCCTTATATTAATAGTGTCTGTGATTGATGTAAATGTATGGCATAAAAGATTATGTCATATAAGTTTAAAGAAGTTGAGAAAATTAACCAACTTTAACTTATTGCTCAACTTTCATTAAAACACTTTTAATAAGTGTGAAACCTTTATATAAGAAAAAATGACTAGAAAATGTTTTTCCAAATTAGTGATTAGGGCAATAGCCCTAGTAGAGATTACTTATACTGATTTATATCGACCTTTTAGAGTAAGATTACATCGAGAAAATGTTGATTTTATAATCTTTATCGATGATTACTTGATATATATATATATATTTCTTAGCATATAAATCTAAGACACTTGAAGCGTTCAAATAATATAAGCAGGAAGTTGAAAACCAATTAGGGCATACAATCAAAGTCTTTAGATCGGATAGATATGGAGAATACATCTCTGCACAATTTTTAAAATTTTGCAAATACTTTGGTATTGCAAAGCAAAATACAATGTGCAGTGCACCTCAACAGAATGGTGTAGAAAAGAGATATAATAGAACCCTATTGAATATGACAATGTCTATATTAATAGATATTTCTCTACCAAGGATATTTTAGGAAGAAGCGGTAAGTATAATTGTTTACATACTCAATAGAGTTCCATATAAAGTTATATTCTCTATACCATATGAGATGTGGTTTGCAAGAAAATCAAACTTAGATCATCTCAAAAGATGGGGATCTATTGCTCATATAAAGATCCTTGATCAGTCTAAAGGCAAAGTACATAGTAGGTCCTTAAGATGTATATTAATCAGATATCCTAAAGGATCTAAATGATATCGATTTTATAATAAGAAACATAGACTAATAGAAAGCAGAGATGATGAATTCTTACAAGATACTAAGAATGACATTCTTGAAAATGATGATGATTATGTTGATGATGTAATAGATTTAGATCAATTATCATTTGAACTCATAGATAAGCTTTCTAAACAAAATGAAACTTTAAATGGACACAAAAGACTTAGGGTTACAATATCCTACTTTAAAGATTATCATAGTTATCTTATAGAGGAGGTATGTAATTCGGTAGATTTAGATGAGCTGACTTATAACTTTACATATCAGTAGGCTATTGACTCATCTCAATCTGCAAACTGAGAAAGAGCAATGGATGAAATTGAATCTATTGAGAAAAACCAAGTTTGAGAATTAATTGATTTTTCACGAAGAAGAAAAGTCATAGGTTGTAAATAGGTTCTAAAAAATAAATATAAGGTCGATGGAACAATCAACAAGTTTAAAATGAGGTTGGATGCAAAGAGTTTTTCGTACAAGGAGGGGATAGATTATGTTGAGACATATTTCTCTATTATAAAATTTGCATCCATAAGAATAATTCTAGCGATATCAACATATTATGATTTGGATTTACATTAGTTAGATGTAAAAACTGATTTTTTAAATGAAGATTTAGATGAAATCATATATGCAACTGCCCGAAAATCATATATGCAACAATCCAAAGGATATATAGTTGAAGGCAAAGAAGATAAATTATATAGGTTGAAAAAATCCCTATACAACCTTAAATAGTCACCTCGTCAATGGTATTTGACTTTTCAAAATGACATTATTTAACTTAAGTTTGTGGCTAATGAACTTAATCACTTTGTATATATATGGAACAATGGGAGTCACTTGGTCATCTTATCATTATACGTAGAAGACATATTATTGATTGAGAATGACAATGAGATGATTGTCAAAACCAAGTCATGATTAAACTCAAGGTTTGAGATGAAGGATATGGGGAAGCATCTTATATCCTAGGTATAAAGATTGTTTGAGATAGAGAATCTAAACTTCTATGCCTAAGTTAGGAGAGATATATTAATTATATTCTCAAGAGCTTCAAAAATTCTACATCTTTTGCGAAAGGAGATAAATTAAGTAAGATTGCTTATCCTAGTGAAGGAGATGATAAGCTTAATGTTTCTTATGCAAAGGTTGTGGGTAGCCTGATGTATGTTGTGTTGTGTAGAAGACCTGATATCAGTTTTGTTGTTGATATTGTGAGTAGATATATCAAAGTAATCCTAGATGGTAGCATTGGATAGCTGTGAAAATGATTCTAAGATTATTTAAAGGAACAAAAGACTTGAAACTTTGTTTTCAAGCAGATGAACTAAAAGTGACAAGATACTGAGATGCTAACTTTGTTGGGAGCAAAGATGACAACAAATCAACCTCTAGTCAAATATTTTTATTTGGAGGTGGTGCGGCTTCTTGGTCAGAAACAAGGTTGTATAGTATTACATACACAAGAGGTTGAGTATGTTGCTTATAGTATGGCTACTACTAGTGTCGTTTGGATAAGCCGCTTCATACGTGATTTGAAGTTGAACATAACCAATGAGTTAGTTGTTATTTATTATGACAACATTACAGTAATTACTCTTATTAAGAGTTGAGTTGATAACTCAAGAATTCATGATATGGTCAAAGGAAATGAAATAATTATATGTTATATACCAACTACTAATATGTTGGTTGACCCCTTAACAAAAGGCATCTCAGAAGAATTGTTTACTAAGCATGTAACCCATATGGGGTTGAGATACGCCTAGTGTATATGTGTAGAAAATACACATTGTTGTGAGTTATGAAGAAAAAATACATTATTTGTAGAAAAACTACATAACATATAAAAGTTTAACTTCACTTACTTACAATAAGAAAAAATGATACAACTTGATAAACCACAAAGTAGTGGAAGGTAAAACAATGTATCATAGGTTGGCTCTAGTGGCCAAGTGGAAGATGTAAGGAGTGGGTGGCAACTATCGGCCCCATTACTAACAACAATCATGAAATACGGGAAGAAGGACCCTCTTCCTGGATTTCATAAGTTGCATTTCAAAAAAAATAAACATTATTAAAAAAATATATTTTGAAAAGGTCATAAACATCTCTCGGATGAAACGTAATAGTTGTTAAAAAGGAAAGCCTAGAGGAAAACCCGAAAGATGAAAAAAGCCATGTATATATACAAAAGAAATATAAAGAAAACAATGATGTATGATACACAATAAAATATTCCTGAGAAAATCCTGTGTGGATAACCTCAACATTATCTCTCTCATCTCTCCCCTTCTCTCTCATCTCATTTTACAGGTATACAAGAGAATACAAGACTCGGTACACAGAATAAAAGAAACATAGAATAGAAGAAAGGAAAAGAACCGACAACACTACAATAGTCGGCTCTGGGAAATAGAATCATGGCCCCAACAAGCTTGGCATTGAAAACAACACCTGTCTTGAAACAAATTCACAATCAAACTTCACCGATCATGTTCAGAACTGACTTCAGAGATTGAGGTCATTATGGGTGTGTTTGATTTGTGGTTCGAGGACCCTGCCCTTCAAAAACAAAAGATGCCACCACCACCACCACCACGTGCTTGCCATTTCAAAAACAAAAAGAATGCAATCTCATAGCTCACAACTGCGGTTGCTGTTTTGCATGCAGAGACTTGTAATTGACATTCTAAATGCTTCATTGATTGTTATTTTCAGTTCCAAAGGATATAATAGGAACCTTCTGTATCTGAACGTGTTTGAAGCATAGAATACACCACTACCACCTTAATAGGTTGCTTAGCAACCTTTAGCATCTGATTCATACACAAGCATACATAAAACATGTGGGCCTATATGAATAATTTATCACATACTTAGGAAGACAAAGAAGAAACAACAAAACCAAACACTTAATGTAACATAACAAATCTTCTCAATCCACGTCCATTCTCATCCACTTTCAATGCACTTGTTTGAATTACTATGAAAAGTAAAGGAGGACCTCATAATTGTTTTAATCAGTATTGTTCGATGTGTATCATGTATCATTTTGGTCCACAATACGATACGTATCATATTGCCCATATCATACTTTAGTATTAAAATTTTGAAAAAAATAATAGAAAAAATTATGATAATTGTAAAGAATTCATATAATTTAGACCATGCTTGATTTAGGTTAAATCCATTTTGTATTCATGTGGTTGATCTGTAATCTATTGATCTTAGGTTTTAGGTTTGTCATTTTTTTCTATCTCATCATTTTCATGATCGTAATTTAGAAGTTCATGGTTGAATAACATTCTGATTTAACTCTAACATGTGATTGTTACAAAGAATATTGGTTCAAGTTTTACATGAATTAGTTGAGCCTCAAAGTGCCTTATGTTTTTTATTTTTTGCAACAACTGATGTGCAAGGTAGTCTAAATTGTATGTCATTACTTAATATCAAAATTATAAATTAGGTTGAATATGTTATATAAAAGCTTTGTTTTGTTAGGAGACCACATTTAAGTAGCTAGAATTATGAAAACAAGCACGCCATGTTGAAAATTAGTATTATGCTTGTAAGATGTAGTTAAGTTCATTTTGTTTTCAGAGTTTATTTCTTGTACGTTTGAACTGAGGGAGATATTTTGAATTAGCACTATTTTGAAAAATATTGTATGCTCATAACCTTGATATGTTAAAAAACATTTTATTTTTTTTACTTTAGAAGCTCATATCATGCGACACAGGTCGCATCATACATCCCGATACGTGGCATGATACATTGTTATGGCGTGAAACGGATAACACTCGTTTTAATTGCAATCCAAAACTATAACATACTCATGACATCAAATGTTGATTAATTACAAAATTAGAATGAATTTATCCACTTCACATGAGCCACATGTTCTACTTCAAACTCCTTATGCCAAATAAAGTCGATTAAGATGCCCGAAATCATTTAACATATTTCATTCAAATAGGATGATGAAGGCTGTTCTTTTCCAAAGTTCGAGAAAGATACCAAAAGGAGAACGGATTTATTCAAAAGAAAATGCTTAATTTCCATCCAAACCACATGTATCAGAAACTGTTTCCAATCAACCACATCATTATTTGTACTATTTTCACAAGAGACTCAAACATTCCAAGAGGAAGAAGAAGGGCATTGGGGTTAGGTTGAATGGGACCATACATCTACCTAATCAGGTAAAGACTGTTGAAGATGAAACCGATGCAAGAGTTGGTGAACCAACATTGTTGATGAAAAAAATATTCTGAAGGAAGAAAAAGCAGATCTGTTGACCAACATGTGGAGGCACAACCATCTAGTATTGCAATACAAGAAGTAGATCGAGAAGAAACCTATTACTACAAACTTACTTCTAAAATCTACAAAGAGGCTGTGGCAGTGATCGATTCAGTCTCAAACATTGAGTTTGATTTGAACGAAACTACTGATGATGGTATTCAAATTCACATGCATTTGTTGGAACTGCATTTGTCAGTTCCACTGTAAATCAACTTAGTCTTGTGCCATTATCAGTTTCTCCTATATCAAATGGCAAAGAAGATATTCTTTTTTGGAAAGATACGGTGGATGGTTTTTCGGTGGAGACACGAGAAAAAAAGCATATATTTACATAAGAGAAAAGCATCAACAATGAGTGGATGGTTGTCGTTAGGACAAATAAAAGGAAGAAGAAGGGGATTTAGGTTACACTCCAAATAGTGTGGTTCGTGGTAGAGACAAACGAATGAGAAGGAAAAAAGAAAAAATAAACCACAAGATGAAAGAAAGAAAAAGGAGACGAAGAGAGGGAAAGAAGACGCTTACCTTGATCAGTTGTTGGGTGGTAGAGATAGCTGCTGCTGGTGGCGAGATAGTAGCAATGCGGGAGAGAGAGGGTTTAGGAAGATGGAGAGTGGGGGAGAGTACCGGTGTTCACAGTCCCATTGGTTCGGCTCTAACCACAACCTCGAATCGAACCGCTAATTTCGATTCTCAAATTTTGAAAAATTGAACCGAACTAACCAGAACCGAACCCAACTGAACGGCCGGGTTTCAGTTTGTTCGGTTTTAAATCACGGTTATATTTATTTAAAGATTTTGTTAAATAAAATATATTATGTTATTAAAATAGATTTATGGTCCGTATAAGTTTATAAACTTATAAATTTGTGAAGATTTAAACATATGTAAAGTATATATAAAGAGAGAGAGAGAAAGAAAGAAAGAAATTAGTGTATGCTCAAATAGTTAGATGCTTAAAAATCCTCAAATCTTAACTGTCGATCTATGAAAAAGTATTGAAGTATTTTTTTACTAAGTGCATTTATTTTACCTCGTACATTTAACTTAAAGATATCAATAGTTCCTTAAGTATATTTAAGCACAAATGAATGTGCGCATGAACTAACCTCTCTCCATATATATATATACATATGTATATGTATATATATATATATATATATATATATATATATGTATGTATGTATATTCATATATTATAAAACTGATATACTTAAACCTATGAACCTAAACATTTATATCTTCATGTATATAAATTGTATATATATAATGGTTAAGTTCGATTTAGTTTTGATGATTCAGTTTCAACACTAAAATAAAAAACCAAACCACCAAATTCTTTTTCTGTTACAACCAAACCGAACTGAACTGCTAGACATCTAAAACCAAACCAAACCACCGGTTTAGCTTGATTTTGACGAATCCATGCACATCCCTATCTAAAAAAAGCACAATTGGACAGCAACATGTGTGAGTTAGGATTTGTGCAGTTTTTTCACTCTATTTTGGTCCACGGAACTATAGTGTTGTGGTTTTTCTTGTGATGCGCAAAGGTCCTTGGTAACTGCAAGCACCAAAAAAATGAGGTCCAACGGAACCATGAATCGGATTCATAAGCAGTATCACTTGGATCTTGTGGTTCTGAGCAAGATAACAGATTCGCTTTTGCTCCCAAACACTGGATTTCATGGGTTCAATAAAGGAAAAATGGTGAAAGCTAAGTTTTCATAACTACTCTTGTCCCACTATTCAAACTTCATGACTTCCCATTTAAAGATCAGGATTAATGTCTCTTAAAATACTTTTTGTAGTATTTCAGTTGAGTCGGCAACTCACTTTGCCCATGAAAGTTAAGACGCTGCCACAAAAGCATGTGTTATGGTAAAGCTTTGGCAACCAATTACTCAGTTTTGCTCTTTGGTGGTTTGTGGTTAAACAATTGAACACCTCCTAGAGCAAGGAAGAGAGTCAGCACGTGGAGAAAACTGATGGTGTTTGCGAAGCCGATTGAAGCTTTCTGGTTGCCGAAGTTCGATGTAGCTTCTATTCTCCGTCCAGTTTTCAGGTATACTTGCAGCGGAAATGTTGTGTGTCGTTTGAGGTTTTCTCACAGCGCCTTTTTCTAGAGAAACCTTTTTGTATTTTTCATGTATATATCTGTATATGCATTGCTCTTGTTTATAGAGCAGTGCTTGCTCCATGTTTCTTGCAATGCTACACAACCCTGTTTCTTGCATGCCCAAAAAATATCACCACCTCCAAATAAGAATATTTGGCCCGAGGTTCATTTGCTATCATCTTTGCTCCCAGCAAAGTCAGCATCTGAGTATCCTATCACTTTCAGTTCATTTGTTTGAAAACACAGTTTCAAGTCTCTTGTTCCTTTCAGATATCTTAAAATCCTTTTTACAGCTATCTAGTATTGTCATCCAGGATTACTTTGGTATCTACTTACAAGGCTAACAGCAAGCTGATATTAAGTCTTGTACATAACATAGCATACATCAAGCTACCCACAACTTATGCATAAGGAACATTAGACTTATCGTCTCCTTCACCGGGACAATCAACCTTACTAATTTTAACCCCTTTTGTAACAGGTGTAACAACAAACTTGCATTCACCCATTTTGAACTTCTTGAGGATATAGTCAATATATCTCTCCTGACTCAAGCATAAGAGTCTAGATTCTCTATCTCGAGAGATCTTTATACTCAGGATATAGGATGCTTTCCCGATATCCTTCATTTTGAACTTTGAGTTTAACTATAATTCGGTTTTGACAATCATCTCGTTGTCGTTTACAGTCAACAATATGTCATCTACATATAATAATAGGATGACAAAGTGGCTCCCACTGTTCCAGACATATACGCAGTGATCAAGTTTATTAACCACACCCAAGTTCTATAATGACATTTTAAAAAGTCAAATACCATTGGCGAGGTGACTGTTTTAGGCCATATAGAAATTTTTTCAACCTATATATTTTACCTTATTTGCCTTCAACCACAAATTCTTCAGGTTGCTGCATGTATATGATTTTATCTAAATCTCTGTTTAGAAATGTTATTTTTACATCTAATTGATGTAAGTCCAAATCATAATATGCAGATATTGCCAAGATTATTCTTTTGGATACAAATTTTGCAATGGGAGAATATGTCTTAAAATAATCTATCCTTTCTTTTTGCGAAAAACCTTTTGCAACCAACTTCGTTTTAAACTAATCGATTGAACCATCGACCTTGTATTTCTTTTTTAGAACCCATTTATAGTCTATGGCTTTCCTTCCTTTTGGTAAATCAGTCAATTCTCAGACTTGTTTTTTCTCAATGGATTCAATTTTCTCATCCATGGCTTTCCCCCAATCTACTACTTTCGACGAGTTCATAGCTTGCTCATAAGTGAAGTTATCAGTCAACTCATCTAAATCCACCAAATTACACACTTCTTCTGTAAGATATGTGTGATAATTCTTTAAGTAGGACGGAGTGACCCTTTGCCTTTTATGTCCACTTAAGGTTTCAGTTATTTTAGGAAAATCTTCTATGAGCTTAAAAGATAATTGATCTAGGTCTACTAGATCATCAATATATTATCATTGTTTTCCAATATGTCATTCTTAGTCTCTTTAAGAATTTAACATCTCTGCTTTCAATTAGCTTGTGGTCCTTATAATAAAACTGATATCCTTTTAAACATTTTTGATATCTAATGAATATACATTTTAAGGACCTACTATCTAATTTATCTCTAGATTGATCAATGATCTTTACATGTGTAACAAATTCTTCAAAACCACATCTCCATGGTGTAGTGAATAAAGCTTTACACTATACTCTATTGAGTATGTAAACCGCTATACTTACTACTTCTGCCCAAAATATCTTTGGTAGAGAGGCATCGATTAACATTGACCTTGTTATATTCAACAAGGTTATGTTGTATCTCTCAGCTACACCATTTTGTTGAGATGTCTTGGGCATTGTATTTTGCTTTGCAATACCAAAGTCTTTATAGAATTCAAGAAATTTTGCAAAGGTATATTCACCACTTCTATCTAATCTTAAGACTTTGATTGAATGCCCTAATTGGTTTTTCACTTCCTCCTTATATTCTTTAAAAGCATCTAGTACCTCAGATTTATATGCTAAAAGATATAAATATGTATATCTAGAGTAATCATCGATAAAATTTATAAAATAAACATTTCTATGATGTGACCTTAATCTAAATGGATCACATAAATTTGTGTGAATGACCTCCAATAGGGTTGTTGCCCTTGTTGATTCCTTGAAAAAAACTTTCCTTGTCATTTTTCCTTATATATAAGTTTCACACTTGTTGAAAGTATTTTTCTCAAATCCAGGCAGTAAGTCAAAGTTGAATAATTTCCTCAACTTTTCCAGACTCATATGCTTAAGGCGTTTATGCTACATATTCACATCAACATTAAAGACACACTTAATATAAGTAGAAGAACCACCAATTTCATTATCACTTAACTTAAACAGTTCATGTTGTACATCAAATTCCCCAAAAAATAATATTCTCCCATGTTTTCCTACAATCACCTTGCTAGGAATAAACCTAACCTCAAAACCTTTCTTTATTAAGGTAGGGATCGAGACCAAATTGTGCCTTATAAATGACACAATTAATACATCAGTTAATACAATCGATTTGCCTTCTACATATATTTTAAAGGACCCAGTACCCAAAACATCCGATAATATGTTGTTACCTATGTACACTCGAATCTTCCTTTAGATTCATTGCCCCTTCCTTTGTCTTTGAGATGTGTCTAGTAGATCCGGAGTCTATCCACCAACCTATCATCGGGCGGTCCATGTATAAACATTCTGAAATCATGCAAATTATATCATGCTTCTCTGATTGTCCGCGTTGTGAGTTGTTTCCTCCACCTTTCTTGTTGTGGCAATGCCTCTTGTAGTGTCTCATCTTTTCATAGTTGAAACACTTGACCTAAGAAACAGGTTCCTATGATTTCTTAAAGTTTTAACTACCCTTCTTGTTATTCTTGTCAAACCTCTTGTTTAGTTTATTTTTCTTCTTGTTGGGTTCGGAGCCAGACCCTATCTCATCTTATACCACTAGCAATTTTTTGCTTATATGTTCTTGCTCTATTGCTAGTGTTAGGGGCAATTTTAAAAGGTTGATCTCTGACCCTAATCTGAGAGTAGTGGTGACCATGTTTCATGACGGGTGTAGACTGTTTAGGATTGTTCATATTTGCATCGATTCTAGGATGACTCATTTTCTCATGGCTAGGTCCCTAGACATTACTAACATGTGATTTACATATTCTACTACATTATCTCCATCTCTCATTTTGAAGGAGTTGTACTTTTGTATTAGCAACTGCACATGTAATTTGTCATTTATGTCATACTTAGCTGTTATTGAATTAAACAACTCTTTGGTGGTCTCATATTCTTCGAAGACCCTAATCAAGTCATCCTCCATGTATATCAACATGATTGTCCTTACTATTGTGTTATCTTTTAGAAATGTTTTATATAATTCTATTTAATGCTTAGTTACGTCTAGTGGTAGCGGACACATAATTTTCTTTAACACATACTCAACACCCTCAAGTGTTAGAGAAAGTAAAATTCTCCTCTTCCATGTTTGGAAGTTTAGATCGTTCAGTTTTTCAGTTTTTGCCAATTCAGACACACATATTCTTTAACTCATTTTTATGTGTTTGACAATTATAACAATTAGACGATCTAAAAAGAAAACAAACAATAATCAACAAACACACATAGCAGAAACCTTGTTAGAACGATGCATAATATAATAAAAACAAGCTAAAAATAATTTATAAGCAACTTGGGGTAAATTCATAATTTTTCCAAAAATTTCACCTTTAGCATTTTTCAAAAAATAATACTAGGGGTAAAATTATAATTTTAACTATTTATCCACTTTTGAAATTTTCTAAAAAACCTAAGGATAAACTAGTAAAATTACTCTTTGGTATTTCTATAAAATTCATAACTAATCAAGGTTAAATCTATAATTTTAACGCTCAGCCTGAATCAGTAATTTTCTCAAAAGTACAGGGACAAACCTATCTTTTGATATAGTGGCAGAAAAATAATAACTTAAACTAGGAAGGGCAATTACATAAAACAACAGTCTGGTATTTTGTAATTTTCACAAACTACCGAAAGGTAAAAGTGACTTTTCGCTCATTAAGGCAAAACTGTCTTTTGTCCAGGGGCAGTTTTGTAATATTTGAAAACCGGTTGGAGCAGAATGAACTTTAAGTCTGCTGCCCGAGGTGATTTCGCCCTCGATTTTTGGGTATGTTTAAACGAAAAGAGAGAGAGAGTGAATGCGATCTGAAAAGTGGGAGAGAGAGAGGGTGGCCTGTGGCCCTATGTGGCGGCCGTCACCAGTTAGCGTCTTGTTGTTTCTTTTCCAGCTTGTGGCCGACGACTTGTTTTTCACCTTGTATGGTGGCCTACGACCTATTGTTTCTTTTCCCAGCCTGCAATCGACTGCTTTTCGGCCTTCTGCGGTATATGGCTTTGGTCTGGCCTTTCGGCCGACTGCCGTCTGCGGCTTTGGTCTAGCCTTTCGACCGACTGTCGTCTGTGATTTTGGTCTAGCCTTTCGGCCGACTACCATCTGTGGCTTTGGTCTGACCTTTCGATCTTCTGTCGTCTGTGGCTTTGGTATGACCTTTCGGCCTTCTGTCATCTTGCCTTCAGCCTCTCCTTCTCTCACTCGTTATATATTTTTTTCTTCTCCCTATTCTTGTTTTAAATGGTAAAGCGTACCTATGTGATTTCTTTTTTAGAGTCAACAACGAGACTCTGATACCAGTGATGGCGTTTGCGAAGTCGACTGAAGCTTTCTGGTTGCCGAAGTCCGATGTAGCTTCTGTTCTTCGTCCAGTTTTGAGGTACACTTATAGCGAAAATATTGTGTGTCATTTGAGGTTTCCTCACGGTGACTTTTTTCAGAGAGATCTTTTTGTATTTTTTATGTATATATCTGTGTACGCACTGCTCTTATTTATAAAGCAGTGCCTGCTCCACGTCTCCTAGTTTTTCAACTGGGTTTCCCTCATCCGGAGCATCCATATTCGGACTGTTACCGAATTTTTCGGTAACGGTCCGACAATTACTTGGTCATATCTGTAACTCCAGACACGGTAACGGTATGGATGGTCAATCCAACCATCATCGTGCTGAGTTGCCGAGAATGGCCACTCTATAACAAAAACTAGGTCAAAAAACGGAACTTCTCATTACACCACTAAAGCTCGAGGCTTTTCTTTCTTTGCTTTTAGAGTTCCGCACTCGACGCGCCCTGTGAGTATCTAAGATCCGCCATTGGACTTCCGGTTTCATGATGCAAGTTCCATGAGCACGGGTTTCAGTTTCTATAGAGAAACAGCATACCGAAGATGCATAGTTTCAGTTTCTACATGCAACCTCATATTTGGCTTTCATCTCAACTCGCACGACTTGCCTTCGCTAGCTTAGAGAAAGTGACTGTCCCGTAAAACTTAGGGCTGCATTGGGAGGCAAAACCACCAATCATTTACTACATGACTTGGAATACGAACACAAAGTGGGGCCCGCAAGTCGTGCATCGAGCAAATACGAACACAAAGCACATACACAAACGCACACACACACACAGAGAGAGAGAGAGAAGGCGCGAAGAAATCAAAGAACGATAGCTTGGCAAGGAGAGAATCGGGAAGGCAAGGACCGTATTTATAACCACAAGACGCCCTAAATGGCCACATCTGTCACGCACCTAAAGTGGGGCCCGCAAGACCGTCAAACCCAATAACAGGTAAACACGTTTAGGGTAGTGCTCAGTCAGGAGACTCGCTCTGCTTTTTGGGGACTTTTCTTGGCAATATTTAGTCCCGTGTCGGCGGCTTTCAGAAAGAGGAGCCCACCAAGTAATGTAAATGGCCGCTCCCTGCGGTTTCGTAAGGTTAAACCGTCTCTGTATGGGTTGAGGCGGTAGGCTAATGATCGTTTAGAGACGACGTGTCGTGCATCACCTGCATTAACGAACACGCCTTCATTTATGGACGAGCGGGAGGAGCCTTGGCTTCCTCTTGCCCGTCAATTTGTTGAGCCCTTCTTGCTATTGAGGGTCATTCCCCAATCATCGCTCTTGTCAACTCTGAGATCTGTTCATTGTTTTCCTTTCGTTTTCGCAAGAAACTACTCCACTCATTCTAAGGTTCCGATATTTGTTTCCATGTCAATGGAGCTTCATCTGCGCAGGGATTCCGGCGATTCCCACTTGGAATAGTTTGTGAAATGGTGGAAATCTTTCATCCGGTATGAGATGAGTCTGAGCTGTTGGACTAATGTGCTGCTTGAGGGAGAGGCCTGATCTGAGAAGTGATAAGTGCGCTTCAGTTCGGGGAGAGGGCTAACCTAATTTATAATTGCATCTCGGGTTCGGATGGCATTATTTTTGGCTATCCTCATCTCAATAGTTTGGTGCTGAATCTTACGGGTTAATGAAGTGACTATGATTCGATGCAAAATGGAAATTTCTGATTTTGTGGCATTAGGCATGAGCGAATGACGGAAGGTCGAAAATAGAATAAGTTTTCCAAGAGACCAAGTGCTAGACTAAAGAAGGTCGTTGAAATCAAACAAACCCATCGAATTGATGTTCTGAATCAATAATGTTATTGATAAATGCACAAGCTTCACAATTAACCCATGAAGCTAATATACAGTGGCAGGATTAGAGTCACCATTATGGAGAAGCCTAGTTGAGAATTGAATTTAGCTGGTGAATTGGAGGAGGCTCCTGGTGGTGCCGTGAATGATGATGACAACCCAGAGCCCCGAGTGCTTGTTGATGGGTTCCCCATGGCCATGGCTGACATTGGTGGCATTAATTCCGGCATGGAAGCCGGTGGCATAGCAAATGGATGTGCCTGATCGCCGGGCACCACGGTTTCGATCTCGATCTTCATGCCGAGGTTGCAGTGGCCGGGGACTCCGCAGATGAAGTACCTCTTGCCGATGGTATTGAGAGGGATGGCTGTGTTGCCTTCGGTGTAGGAGTTTATGGGGCTGGTTATCTGGCAAGAGTCATAGTCTGCCTTTGTCACCTCAACAACGTCGTGGAGGGCTGTGTACTTGAAAACTGCGCCATCTCAACATCAATGGCTCACTTAGTTAGAGAATTGATGACAAACCCTCTGCTGAGACTCCACTCTGCCATCGGGCTTTGGTTTTAAGTTGAATCTATAGGTTTCTAACAGAGTAGCTAAACCGAACACGAACTGAGTTAACCGAAACAAACAGGCCCAATTAACCGAGATGAACACGAACTGAGTTAGAGTCAAGATGCAGACACAATTTTAACGTCTGTCATCATTTTATTAATTTTACAGTTCTCTTGAAGGATTGAAATATTGATGATTTATTTAGATGTATTCAATTTGTCCCCTTAGTTGCTGAACTGAACACGGGTCTTCGTCATCAGCCCCATAAGGCCTGCCTGTGTTGGCTCATTTATTTCACAGATCAACCGTGAAAGAGCTCACCACAAGATGGACCAACCACGAGTGGCTCGGTTCATTTATTAGCCTTACTAAGAGTACTATAACATTTTATGCAAAGGGCCTAAGAGACTTATCCATCTAATACGAACTTGGCCATCGTTCGTTTCCAAATGACGAGAAAAGAATCGATTTGTGAAAATTTGAGACCTCCATCTTTTGACAGCATGTAGTGTCTTCAAGGTGTTTATGCATGCTATGATGCTATTAACATGCATGACGATGGTACATTATAACATGCATGTAGTAAGCATGGCCAAGACAACAGCACGTAGTGTCTTCAAGGTGTTTATGCATGCTAGCCAGGTGAGCTATTGCTGGTTGTGCTTGGTGGCTACAGTTTTGGTACCGCACCTTCTCACTTGAAGTATAGAACTGATACCATCTTGACTAATGTATGACATGTTCAATGAAGTGCATATTCTCTCTAAATGTCAAACTTCTAAAGATTGTTGGATCTATGTCCAAGACAACAGAAAGGTGGTTGCAGGCAGAAAAACTTACTCAAGACGTCACCCGGATTGAAGGTCCGGGAAGATGCCCAGGCCTGTAAGCTCGTAGTGATATCCCAACTGCCAGTAAGGTCTCCCACAGTGTGATTAGCACAAAAAACTGCGTCAATAAGCATGGCCATGGTGGTGACCATCATGATAACTTTCAGCGCTACCATGGCTATCGTTTTATTGCAATAACTAGATGAAAGGAGAAAGATTATAGGACAAGGGTGTGAAGTCTGGAGAAAGGATAGTCAATTATATATAGTCATGAATGGCTGATGCCGTTAGGTGGCAGTCAAGTGAGTTGGTGAAGCTTCTTGAGTGGATTTGTTAATGGATGCTCAATTTAAGGTGAAAAGCGTGAGGATGGTTACTTAGTGGTGTTCGGTTTTAAGTAGATATGGCCTGTTTGGACTTGAACCCACAGTTCGAACTGGAAACGAGCCACCACCGGAACCTTGAAGAACCAAACTAGACTCAGTCCCGGAACAAACCTGGCACAGTCTATCTACTTTTAATGATACCAGGTTAGCAGTTACCGGCCATGTCTACTTTTGATGGCACCAGTTTAATCGGAACCGATGTCTAGTTTTAAGCTCACCTTTTTTTCTTTGCTGTTGTTTCACAAATATTGAAACTGGAAGTGGTTAGATTGGGTTGTGGCTCTGACCACATACTTTGGGGCTTAGTGGTGGTTTAGGTACAAAATAATAGAGAAGGATCTTCGGTAGTTTTGCTATGCCCAGAGAATGTCTAAGCTCCTTGTGGTTTGGATAGTTGGAAGCTCACATGAACAAGGCATGAAAAGTGGTTTTCAGCTCGATTTGGCTCGTATAACTTGACTAAAATAATATTGATTTATATTGTCAAAGGCACCTAATTCTTATACATATCAAGCCAAAGGTCCATGGATCAACTTCCCATAACCCTTCCTTTGAATATGTGCAAAATTATGATTTCACACTCTAAAAGGTTTTACGCGGATACAATTAAACCTAAGATGGATATGTTTTGTGACAACATGGACAAGTGCATCGAGGGAAATTATTTAATTAATCGACTAAGCGAAAATAGGTTATTATTCGATAAGATTCTAGAATTAGTTCAGGCAGAATAGGTGTTTATGTTCAAGTGAGTTTGAACAATACTATTGTTAATGTTTTATGCCCACAAGGTCGGGTCATTTCTTGGTCCTTCACAACTACACGTGGATTCAATGGCACAAAAGGGGTATCCGGCCAGGGAGGTTGATCAATTAAAGTGCGACCTGTTAGTATTTTTTCTTTAACAATATTCATGGGCTCGGTGTGTATATCCAGGATTTGCAAATTCTTTAAGTTTTTTTTTTTTACAATATGAGTGCTGTATATGTGCTTTTAGTTACTGCCAAATCTTTTGGAGTAATTTTTTGAAAAATCCACTTTTTATACAATTGTTATTATTTGAAAGAAGTTATGTAACCCTGAGGATCGTGTCTTCGATCAACCCAATCTAGTCAAAGAATGTACTCGTTTGGGATGGGTTGAGTGTAGTTGGACTGGTGCGTACGAGAGAAAATGGGTTGAGAAGTCAATCATTACTCACTACAAGATTGATACATGCACAACCCTCTTACTATACACACCACATTTTTTGCTTTTCCCAAAATACTCATGTTTATTTTCAATAATTACGAAAATGCTCTTCCTACTCAAAATCGAAGACTCTCTCTCCTCCTACGTGAACCAACTTCCAGCTCCTATTTTCCTCCATTACTCCAACCATTCTTTGATTCCTACTTCATTTTAGCCATGTAGCACTCAATTTGCAATCATTTATATAAAAAAACGGATTGAAATCCATCGAATCGGTGGATTTGGGAAGAATCGATAAGAGAAAGGGGAGAAAGAATGATTTTTTCAATTTCTTGAGTCGATTTAAAATGCATTCATTGATTTATCGAGATATGTTATTGATTTTGTTTTGTTGTATCATTTTTCATTCGTTTAATTGAAATTTTCATGATGTTGAGCACCAAGGGGAGGAAAACCTTGGTGTGAGATGCGTCTGTGACACATCTTCCACGTAGACGTTATTAACCTCATAAATAAATAAAAATTATATTTAGATATGGTTGAAAGGGTACGAGTACGAGGCCATAATGTTACCGCTTCATCTAGAAGACGCAATGCAGTGTTGTATAAAGAATGCCACCCATAGACGACAACGAGGAGAGGAGAAACCAATCCTTTATGTCACGAGGAGGATACGTCAACCTCATATACTTAGATCGATATTAGAGACATTGAGGATGAGTAATGTCCTAATATATCGAGATTATTTTCGAGCTTTGAATGTAACATTACATATAAGATCTAGGAGGAACATTTATTTTAAAACTTCAATGTAAATTTATGTAAATACTCTCTATAGACGTACTAATATTAATACTATTTATTCTAATGTACTATGTAAATATATATTTACAAGCAATACGAAAAGCAATACAAGCAACCAAACACAAAGAGCTTCCACATACCATGGGGTGAGATGACTATCACACTTCACGATATCTATGAGATACTTGATCTTCCAATGGAGGACCAACTTGTTGCCTTGAAACAAGAGATAATAGTTAAAAGGAGAGAAAATTTTAAATGATATATTAGGAATGAGCATCGATGAAGCCATATGTGATATTAAGTTCGGGGTCGTTAAGTTTGAGTTGCTCTAAACTAATTTTGAAAGATAAAAATGAGTAATTAAAATAAGACCTTATGTTATTTATTGTATTATTTAGGGTGCATGCGTTATTAGGAGGTATTAGGATAAGTCTAGAGATATGGTGCCCATAATGCTTGTAAATCTACTAATATACGATTATAAGAGTTTTTACAGTTACGCGTGAGGTGCAACTATATTAGCGTATTTTACAAACAACTAGAGAAGACATCCTGAATAGAAGCATCACTTAGTCAAGATATTTATTTGCTTTAGGTAATATTGTTTACTATTATTGCTTGCGTTATATATAGTTCAACTTTTTTTATTCAGAAATAAATAATTTATATATTTTAATTATAGGCATAGATTTATGAGTACTTTTGATCTTTCAAAGTTGTTATGCAACCATAATGGCAGGATGAAAAACTATTAGTAGATTGATGGATGAGCCGTGTGTATCACAAGCAATTTCCTATTGATATGCTTACTCAATATTGTAAGTAATTGGAATTGATGATAACAAATCAAGTATTTTGAATGTTATATATTCTTACATGCTATTTTGTGTAACGTAGATTGACTAATAGCTATATAGTTCTATAAAGTACATGGATCGTAATACATACAAGTTCTTGTGATACCGCAGATGCATTCGTTACGTAAATATTCTATAGCCTTATATGTCAGATCGCATAGTTCGATAGTTTGACCAGCATCAAGGCTTCCTAGTATGATAAGGCATTTCATTTCAAAGAGACTTACAAAATTGCATGTATATTAAGGTAAAATATGAGCCACGTGATGTGACCTAAGAAACTCAACACTCATATTGTTTTGAGCTTGATCGTTTTCGAGTCTCAAAACTGTACCCATACAAGTGTGACGAGGTATATATAGAGTGGTACATTAAGAGGAAACATTAATTTATTTTTCAAGATTCTTGCAGTCAGTTACGTCCTACTTGACCTACTCCAACTAGGCAACGTCATACATCGTTTTACATACAGGTAAATGAATAATTTTATTTCTATTAGAGGTTTTTGCTTTTTTTCCTTTAACCTCACATACTAACTTTTATGTGCTTAATTTCTTATACCAGCATATGAGTGCGATATATAAGATACTTGCACTAGCTTTAATATATGTTGAGTTTGTGCTACAACCATTGGTGAGTGATTTAATGTTGTTGAGCCTTATAGAGAGATTAGTAATGCCACAAAAGAATCCACCAGTTGACACTTGATGATGACGATGATGATGATCAATGATATTTTTCTTTGAGTTGTATATATGACGTTATTTTATAAATTTGAAATATTGTATATGCAAATAACGATTGTAATGAAAGAAATTTGGGTTTTTTGTTACATACATAATTGCAATGAAATATCATACTATATAAATTAACAGAATACATGATATCCATTCAAATCCCAAAATCATGCAATGGCATATACAAATGGACAATAGTTGATGCATAGTCATCATCCTTAATATCATTTACAACATTGTCTCCTCATTCTCTCAATTATATATACAAGTCGATACATTCTTGAAACGTAACTAGTCAACTCCCAAAACTTTCATCTCACAGATATGATGCATCGGAGAGACATCAACCATGTGCAGATATAAACAAAATAGAAGATTAATATCTACTTTAATCTAAGAATTGTCACCATAACGTAATGAAATATATAGATATTATGCTCACCGCAAGAAAATATTGTACGTGTGATACATCCCTCACAACAGACTACTAAGTGTTTGATACTAGTGGTAGAAATATTATTGACCCTATCGTAGAGAGGAGTATCAACGCTACGTTCTATCGAGTAGTGATAATTGAACCCATATCTGGAATGAACATGTAATATTGACTAAGGCATGATCCATCTCTCATGTATGCAATACGTCGAATAACAACATCAATATTTTCTCACTGGTAGAAAGAGGATCATAACTCCTTGAAGAGGATCCATCGATCCTAGGAGATGCATTGCATTCTCGACCATGTGTATGCCCATGCCTTTCTCTGCGCGAGACAACCTTGACTATATACTGTCAAGCTGATTAGTCCCGCTTGGTAGATTGGTTAGATAATTTCTCTTTTGGACGACGAATTGATGGTTCCTGTAGGGTATTGTACTTATGACTCATAACTTCATTCAAATGGTCTCCATAGATGTCCCCTCATCCTCTCCTACTTGATTGTAATAAATGTGATATCCTCCTTCATGTTTAAATTTTTCTAAAATGAATCAATTGTTGTCAATTTTATCGAAAAACTACATTTAAGCAGAAGGTTGAGCTTGTCAGTACAAGGTAGATCATGTGAACATTGTAAGTTATAACGACATGTTCCTATATCTGAACCCACCATTTCCACACGATTGTACTTTTTTACAATAAGTTGAAGAGTGCATCGTAATATTCTTCTCTGAAGATTTGCAAAAAGTTTTTCTATCATATCAACATAATGTATGGTTAGAGTTTTTTATTTCTTAAATGACTTCTTCAATTTTGTAATCTGAAATTCTATCAATGAATGTAACTATTTCAAATTATGCCAAATATGCTAGTTGAGATTCCAATGAACCCTTTCAACCCTGAGAAATATGAATATACAATCATTACAGTTTTGAAAAATAGTAAATGATATGAATACATTGAAAAACAAATTCACATATCTATTAATTGTATGAGTACTATAATGAATGATCCTATGTGTTCATAACGAGACAATTCTCTCCTTGTATAGGCTCAACTACTGTTCTTTAACGTACGAGAGTAAAGCAAAAAAATTCTCTACTTTAATTTCATTACCTCCACTACATCCTTATAACCACTATCATCTAATGTGTGAGCGAACTTCCTCCAACTTAAAGAAAACACACTCTCCATCTCTTTATTCATCTTTAACTTTATAATAAAAGCTTCAATATTTTTGGCTATATATTGTCTATACAAAAAGTATTTTACATCTATAAAAATTATTTGAATGATATTCACCAAAGCCAAATCATAGTCACTACAGATAATACATGATATTTTGTTTGGAGTATGTAACTCTCTCATAAACCTCAATACTCAAACATAATTCTCTTCTTTTTTCATACTTATAAAATCAAAGGTTATAAAGAAGTTCTTAGAGGTTGATATAAACCTAACAACTTCAAGAGAAAACATCTTATACTGGCAAAAAATATAAAAAATATATAAATGTTAATGATAGTAATATCGGATAAACATTACTACATAACAATAAGATAATTGCATGTTTATTTTATATGTGTTATCAAATTCCAATACTCATGAAAATGCATGAAGTAGGTCATGGAATGAGGATGCACAAATACAATATCACTAGAAGTATCTGTATAAGGGATTTTATGATACCATGTATGATAATGATTAATGTCTAAATCGGGTAGTAATTGTAAAACACTTCAAGAACTAGATCTTTTATCTTGATTTTGCCGTACTCATATTTTTTACATCTACTTGCTTCAAATGCGTCAGAATATGTTTCGGTTTATAATGGCTTTGTATGAGGTCTTTTGTTATACTATACTCAGATCTACTCAATCTCTCTACAAAAGTATGTCCTTCTATATACAACCTTAAAAGGTGGTTATGTGTCTCATTCATTAAATGCAACTTTCAATATTCATCCACTCCACTTTTTCTTGTTAATAAAAAGTAATAAACTTTCTTAGTGCCCATCCACCTAGTACTTTTAACATCAACACCACAATTTTACCTATACTTGCCAAGTAGTGTTACATAGTTATGCTTCCTCCCAACTAGTCTTACATAGTCAATAAGTTTATTACGACTCCTAAACATATCATTAGTTACAAACACAAAAGAATAGTCTAGCTTATCACCCTGCAATCAACAAATTCATCATCTACCTCTCAGCAGTTTCTAAAGTTTTCTTGAACGAGGAAAGTAATTTTTTTTAGTAACTCATCAATTATGATCACGTCCAACTTTGGTAAGTTGTACAATTGTTTATGCTCAAGTTTGAAAACTCCAAGGGTAGTTCAATACCTTCCCAACTAAGTTCTACTAGCCCACAAATTAGAAAAGTAACCTAACATATAATAGTTCTTTATTTTTACTGGATTTTTTGTTTTTCTTATTTGAAAAATATTTAAAAAAATTTATGATAAATACATCATCTGTAGAAGCCACTGTTATAATCCTTGGTCATCGTATGATAAGGACGTTGATCAGCCAACATCTTCTCTAAGTCACTTCTATCATAAATGCTTTCATTCAAGTTTTTTGTCATTTTATAATAAAAACACGAATAACAAATATCAAAGGAAAAACTATTCGGTTGAAGGAGACGCAAGACAGGTGCATCTCCATGACACGCCTTGATACGTGTTTTCGGTGCTCCTTCCAGTTTCGCTCAAAACCATAAATCATCTTCAAATTTTTAGAAAATCGAAAGATTTTAAGCAAAATAATGAAAATACAATGATTTCAGTAAAAACCAACCTTTCAAATTAAAAAAATCGAGAAAATGGGTGGATCAATCATCTCTTTAAGTTTTTTCGTTCTTCTTGTTTCTTGGTTCGTTTGATTCCAACTAGGTTCATAAGTAACTAATCAATGATAATTGGTCGCAAATAATCATATATTACTTATTAATGAATGAAAATCATATGAAAATCAGTCACCGGAGGAAGAGGAAAAAATTATCAGATTTTGCCGTGAAAAGGAGAGAAAAAATGTTGTGGGGTATTTTAGGTATTTACAAAAATTAGGGTGCGTGTAGAGTAAAAAAGGTGCGGAGATAGTAATGCCCACTCATTAAATGACTGTGACAGTAAGGTGATATATGCATTATGGAGAGTAACACGAAGAGGGAAAGTAGAACATCAAGTGAAAGTGAAAAACACGATGTAAAGAAATATTAGCAGTAAGTGTAAATTCACGGTTAGGTGAGGTTCCAGACAGGACGGAGTAAATGTGGATGTGTGAGTGAGAATATGAATGTGAAAGGAGAGAGATGTGTTTCGGTAATGATAATAAGAGAAATGAGTGAAGAGAGAAAGTGCATGAGATGGATGAGAGAGAAATGAAGGGAGAGAAATCTACTTAAATATGACATACCTCAACTAGCTCAAATCTAAGAGATGGATCTCTTAGTCCAATTTTAGAGAAAACTCTAGACCCAAAAGCCAAAGATCCAAATAAATTTTATTGCATCAAAGTATGAGTGATGTATAGATGCTCTTGAGGTTGTGTTTGATTCGTGGTGCGGCCTTTGATCTACATGGGCTTGTAACCATGGTACCAAGTAATCATGGTTCTCTGTTTGATTCCGAGTGAAACTGAAGTTTGGGTTGTTGTAGGAGGTGGGGTATCAAAATGAGAGAGAAGGCACTGGGTTTTTATGCGAAGCCCATGGATCCAGTTTCTGTGACCCGCTTTCCCTTTGGTGTTGATGCTTTTGACTCAAATTGGGGTATGAAACTATAGTTTCATGCTACCGATGGGTTATGTGATTATTACACAATGGAATTTAGAACTGTGAACACCAACCAGCTCCTTTAGAACCATGAGCCACTCTCTATTTGGACCCAAAGAATCGTTGTGGAATATCAACCTTTACTTGATCCCCAAGGAATTAAGTTGGACACTTGATCTTCTAAAATGGGTGTTGATGGCCTCTCCTGCATTTGATCAAAAGGCTTCTTGGACTTGCCTGAATCTAGTGCTTGGCTGAAGGTCTATCTCTCGGCACATGAGCTCGGTCATTGATTCACCTTTGACGACTTTTGACAAAGTGGGTCACTTAGGCTTAGGGTGGGATATGCCATTACCTAACCGCAGCTTTTGTTTGGGTCATTTAGCTTAGAAACGAAAATGCTTCGTCAGATCCCCAACTTGACTGGTTTGGGAATAACATCCCTTTTGTTTGTTCAGCTTGATTACTAATCCCATCTGCTAACTACCCCAATCATCAAACAAAAAGCAAAAGAATTACAGTATGCCATAGACAACATGAGAAATGAGTGGATCGAAACAAAGCAGTTTACGGTTAGGAGTGAACAACTGAATGGGTGGTTCTGGGCTGAACCATGAAGGGTCTTGCACCAAGTCGAACTCCATAAATCTGGCAAGTCGTTACTTGTTCAGTTGTGGTGAAGGAAAGGACATTTATCTTCGTCGGCCGACCTTATTTCGCTTTTGTTTTATAAACCGTGCTATGCTCGTGTCAGTCTAGTAACATTATTACAGCAGATAGAGTCGTATGAACGAGCAGATTAGGCATTAAAATGAAAGGTTTCACAGACTTGATAGTGCATGCTCATTACCAAATTCATAATCTGAGAATTCAACTCGTATTAGGCTCACAGCTTCTACCATCCGAAGAATGTGGATAGAAGCAACGGCTCTCCTTCCTGGCTAAGGGGTCAAATTCAAAAGAAATTTTCATATGGACCTTGAATTTGACCCCTAGGATATTCACACCCAGTAAGGATCAGTTAACCCCAGCTTGATCATAAAAGAAGGTATCCATGGCGCATATGATGGCTATCCCACATGAGATAATAGACTCAAATGGATGGCTAAGATCCTAATAGTCATGATACATTTTACTGCTCATAGAATAATTCGACTGGGTGATTCTCATGGGATTCAGTCAGGCTAGGTCAAACAAAATCCATACTCAGCAGCAAGTGAACAATCCCATGAAGATGGGCCTTCAGAAGATCGCTAAATTCATGTTCCACTGGAAAACCAACAAGGAGGTATGTAATACTTGAGTTTTGAAGTTGTATCATACGTACAAAAAGATTTTCATTACATTTCATGTTGATCAGGAACAAATCTAAAAGGAGAAGCAAAAAAGAGAGTAGAAAGTACAGTTAAACCTAAATCTGGGATTCCTATAAACCGAGTTAAAGCTCGAGTGATCCAACAATAAAAATACGATTTCAAAGGGTTGAAGAGATGGAAAGTCAAATGAAGAACAAATGGTATTGAAAAAACAATACCAGGACCCAAACATAAGATGTTCCACTTTGCCATGAGCTGGACTGAAGAGAGAGGATGTCGAAATTGAGATGTCCGTCAACTTGCCGAGTGCCACCAACAATTGTAGCTAACAGTAAAAGCAAGCTAGGTTTCCACCTTGATTTGATGTTAGAATACCAAAGATGTGAAAGGATCCCCGGAGATGCTATAAAATACAGCCCAAGGCAGAAGAAAAAATGCACCGAAATAAGTGCAGAGGCGTAGATGAACGGTATCCATTCTTCCAATTACACGAGTACAGAATCCTGCATTGGCTCCACCTCTTTTTTGTTTCGAGAGGGTGAGTTCTCCATTTTCAAAAGCAATCATGGATCTCCAATTTGAAGTAAAGTGAGATAGTGGTCTACAAGATCTTCCATTTCTCCTCCAACGCATTGCAAATCCGCCCAATACAGCAAGCAGCACTAAGCGGATACTCTGAAACTGCATGAGTCGAACAATAAAAGCCAAAAAGATGATGAGTTTTAGTGCCTTGCCTTTTTAGGAGAAAGGGACAATAAGAAAGGTGAAATGTTTCACTTTGATTTCTATTTTTTTGGAAAAGGGGACTCCAATGGGAAAATCAAGTGACAAAACACAAAAACTAAAACTTAAATGAAGTCAACTGGTCATTCACTTGTATCCCATTCATAACCCGCACAGCAGAATAAGAACTAATATCGTCAGTCTGGACTTCTAATCTGAAAAACTAGACCCATGTTTATAAAGTCATATGCTGCTTGTAGACTTGTAGTATAGCTTGGACGCATGACAATGATTTAAAGTTTAAACAACTAGATGCAGTTCTACAAGCAATAAGTTCAAGAAATTTTGAGGAAGAGTTAAGCAATTCTAATATGCCACCTGAAATGAAATCATCGAGATAGTCTGCGTGGATTTTCCCATGGGCCATGGAACCCACCTGCAATGATAACCATGTTGAAGTTGAGATGCAAGGTGAACAATATAACGGCTAATTCAAAGGAAGCACTGCACAACACTCGGCAGCATGGTGGTCATCAATGCACTCCAATCCTATATAAGCGTGATAAAAGCAATTGCAATTCCAAATGTTACAAAAGTCCCCATAAAGGCTGAGTGGAGAAAATTCGCAAAAAACTATATTCCTGACTATGCTAACAACGTTGTGATATCCAAACAAGAAGGCTTAATTATCAAATCATACCACAAAAACAAGGTGGTCATCATCTTTAGCACTGTGCACGTAATCACGTAGATTGACTACTTGTGGTGCGCTCCGTGATAGACCTATAAAATGTCAGCAATGTGAAAAACGTAAAGCAAGGGAAATACAGAAAGTTAAAGAAAAAAACTGACGATTCTTACCTATTTTTCGGCAGTTAGGTGGCAAATAGTTAGTTACAGGATTTTTAATTGTGTGAAGAACTTTGTCAGGTCCATTACTAGCATGTATGCTCAGTTTCTGCAGCAGCTGCACTGCAACCATTCTCAGAGAGCACAGGACATTGGTAAAGATCAGATGCAGATATGCAAAGCGGCACAGAGAAAATATAAGGTAAAGATATGATGAGCTACCAATATCATAAGAGACGGAACAGAAATTTCAACTTACACATAAGACTGTTAAATCGCTTAAACGTTCTCGGTATACGTATCTGCGGACTAACTTGTATAAGCACATTTTTCTCTGTTTTGACATAAAGAGCTTGTAGCCTTCCAGATTTATTAAGTGGACTATCAAGTACTGCAAGGAGAGCCTGAGGAACCAAGACCACAAAAATTGGTTAATTTCAAATGTAATAAACAAGGAACTAGAATGAAAATACAATTATAAATGCAGTTATTAGGGAAGACCAAGATAGAATACACAAGAAACTAGAAAGAATAGAAACCAAGATGCAACAATAGATAATTTTCTCTTCATAACGTCTGTAATAAGCACCTAATAGAAAGGATCATGAATCCTTGACTTGTTACACAGATAAAAATGCTAGAGAAGACTTTTCCCTGGTCAACCATGTAACAGAGAGGAAGACAGGCTTGAACATGCTTTAGTTGTCGTTAGTCCATGGGCAAAAAAATAATTTTAGGAAGTTAAGCATGCATTATGAAGGATTCACAAGGGTAACTATTTGAGGTGTTTGGTGGATGTTGGGCATGCTTGCAGCATGCACTATTAGCCCACCCATTCCCCTTTGCGCTCCTTCCACGCATCATGCGATAGCACAGACGGTGATGATGAATCCACCCATCATTGGCTGTCACACACACACACACACATCTAGGAGGTGAAGTGTTGGCATCGACACCAGTGCAACACCAACAACGTGTTGGTGCAGCACCGACACTGTGTTGTGAAACTTCGACATCGACACGGTCAATGTGTCAAAGTCCAAAATCATCCAACCCCTTTAGGTCAAGTGCGGGCCTTTTATTCTCCTTCCTCTTCGCCTTCTACGCCAGCCAACGGCCCAGCGTTGTTTCTCCTTGGGTTGCCTTACCAACGCCAGATTGGGATGCCCTTGTTCTTTCATATTTTCACAGCCTAAAAGGTGATATAACCACCTTCTCTAAAATCATTTTTGCTCGTATGGTATGATCCCCCAATCTCCGTGATATTATAGATGGTTTCTTTATTGTACTTGTATCTTGTGTATTGTTTGATGCAGTGTTATACCATTTATACTATTATCTTGATTCTTACCAGTATGGTATATACATGTTATTAACAACTTATTAGTTGTGCACTTCTTTTGTTGATATGCAAAGAGGTATCCCTGCTTTGGGGCTTTTTGGTTTCTTTGAGTTTGAACTTTTCTTTTTGCAAATCAAGTTTTTTACCGATTGATATGTATAGTAGGTTATACTATGCATGATAGTTTCATATCTATGTCCATAATTGATATGGAGGTAAGTGAAATACTTTTATTCCCATTCGGCGCCTTATGTTTCTTTGCTTTCCTTCCCTTTTCTTATCAGTCACTATCATATTCTCCACATTAATAACCTTTAAGAAAGTTGGCCGACTTAGAATCCCTTTGAGGTTAATGTTATCAGGTGCCTCTTTATACTGTAAGGATCCTAAAATGTGTCTCAATCCGTTAAGAGTGTAAATTGTATAATATTTGCAGAGTAATCTAATGTATTAAGTACATGTTATTATGTAAGGATCCTAAAATTATGTTGTTAATACTGTTTTTGTTTTTCAATGAGATTGTGATCTGAGTCGATCCTAAAAATGGCTGACCAAAGGAAAGGAAAAGGAGTATCCTAGGTGTTCTAGTGGTAGTGTTCCTTCAAATTCAGGATCATGAACTCTTCAATTTCAACACCTTATGAAGATGCACCATTAAGGATGTACGTGCAAAGGAGAGAATCATATGAAGATGGTAGAGGTAATACCTAAGTTATCAATAGCGCGCTATAGCGGTTTAGCGGACCCGCAATCGCTATAGCGGGTCATCCTTAGCGGGCGACCCGCCATGGTGGAGTTAGCACCGTTTACAGCGCTATTGCGGCCCGCTATAGCGCTGTAAGCGGTCGGATCCGCTTTGGATCGGGTCGATCCAGATCGACCCAACCCAAAGGGTTTCACGGAACCCTAATCCAGCCCGCGTCTGTCGCTCTCCCTCTCTCTTGTCGTCCGTGGCGCTCCCGCCTCTCGCCGCCTCCAGCCCGCGTCTGTCGCTCTCCCTCTCTCTTGTCGTCCATAGCGCTCCCGCCTCTCGCCGCCTCCAGCCATGCCCGCCTCTCACCGCCACCATCTCCAGCCGCTCCCGCCTCTCGCCGCCATCATCTCCAGGTATGCGCATAAAGAATTTGAGAAGAGAAAAATCTGCAACTATTTGACCGTTTCTTTTTCTTCTCTTCCCATCTATTCAGTGGGAGCTACTTCTCGATTTCAAGTTCATTATTAACTTGTATTGTTAGGGATTCCATCCACAGCAACTTCATGCCTATAATCTTGAAATTTGTTAGTTGTTAACTTGTATTGTTACTTATTTCATTGTTCATACAGGGCATATAGCTCCACTCACACAGTGGTCCGTATGGAAATCTCCCTTGAAATCAAATGCAATTTATCTCAACTTAAAAGACCTTGAGTACAGCTAAGTTCTATGGGGTATGCACATGTGTATGTGCCTCCGTACAATGCTCTCGCTATGCCTATATGATGCATCCACTCTCCAACCATTCATTTAAAGACATTAAGTGCTGAATATTGTTTTCCAAACTGTTGGCAATTCTCTCAAATGTGTATCTTCAACATGAAGAGTACTAACGATACATTCCGTTGCACCTACCCATTCAAGACGATGCATTATCATATTATCCACAACAAAATCATGTGCACCTAGAGAAGATTATGTAGGATGAAAAGCTGCAACCAATCAATAATCTATGGCTGCTTCCTTATCATCGTGTTTCTTTTGATGATTATTCTGGTCTAACTTGTTCATTAGTAATTGCTTCATGATCCATGCAACGATTCATCTTCTTCCGTTCTTCTGTTTTTATTGTTCATTGTTATGTGATGGTTATCTGTTAACATCACATACCAATGAATGTTAATTATTTAATGTTCTATTTCTTGTATAAGGTTGGAAAACTGAAACTGAGTCGTTATTCTTTTTTTGTTGTAGTGAGTATGGAATCATCAACAAGTGCAACTGCTTGTTCCCAAAGTGCCAGTGGCAGTGGTAGTTGTGGCACAGAGACTAGTAAAACAACTGGTATTAGGTTTTCAAATGCAGCATACAACTATAGACCCCCAGGTTCGAAGGATCCAGGATGGAATTGGGGTTTGACAAAATGTAAGACGAATAATATGTCAGTATTTTGTACACTATGTGGTCATATTTCTACCAGTGGAATAACGAGGTACAAGGACCATTTAATGGGAAGAAGCGGAAATGTGGCAGCTTGCAAGAATGCAACTGAAGAAATAAAGAAAACAATTTATGATTACGTGCACGGTACATCTAAGAAGAAGGCCGAAAAGATTTCATTTCCATATCAAAGAGAACTTTCTAGTATGGAAGGTAACATAGTGACAAGCACCCAATGTTCATCATCTTCATCGTTATTTGGCTCGCGACCACCGCTTTTGAAGGGACCCATGGATTCATTTGTGCGTTCATCGCCAGACTCACTACAACAAGCTACATTGGAAAATCGATATAAGAAAGAAGAAAGAGAACGAGTATGCATATCCATTAGCAGGTGGATGTATCAAAATGGAATTCCTTTTAATGCTGTGAGATCCCCTAGCTTTCAAGCGATGGTAAATGATATAGGGCAGTTTGGACCAGGAATGAAGGCTCCATCATATCATGAAGTAAGGGAAACATTCTTAGAGAAGGAAGTGGGAAGAGTAAGAGAGTTTACAAATGGATTTAGAAAGCATTGGGTTACTTATGGATGTTCTATTATGTCAGATGGATGGACAGATAGAAAACAGAGAACATTAATAAATTTTTTAGTACATTGTCCTCAAAGTACAGTTTTTCTTAATTCCATTGATGCATCCCATGAAGTAAAGGATGCAAATAAATTGTATACATTGTTAAAAGAAGTAATCTTAGAGGTTGGAGAGAAGAATGTTGTGCAGGTGGTTACAGATAATGCAGCAAATTATGTTGCAGCTGGTAGAATGTTGATGACTGAATTTAATCATTTGTTTTGGACACTATGTGCTGCACATTGTATAGATTTGATGCTTGAAGATATTGGAGAGACAAAAAGACTAAAAGGCATCTTCAGCAGGGCAAAGAAGCTAGTGACATTTATGTATGCTCATGGTCAGATATTGCATATGATTGACACATTTTACAGGAGGAAAAAACATACATAGACCGGTTGTGACCCGTTTTGCTACTAGATTCTTAACTCTGGACAGCTTGTGGCAGTCAAAAGAAGCTCTAAGATCGATGGTTATTTCTGAATAATGGAAAAAATGCCTTTTATCATATAGTATTGAAGGAAAACAATCTAAGGCAATAATTTTGCAACTTAGATTTTGGAAGGGCATTAGTTTTTCACTTAGAACAATGGGTCCTTTGATAGATGTTTTACGTATGGTCGACAGTTATGAGAAACCAGCCATGGGCTACATCTACGAGAAGATGGATCGTGTAAAGGAACAAATAAAGGTGCGTAAATATTTCAATTTTATGTGTTATTTATTAATCTTTACTTATTAATCTTATAAATTAATAACATTTAACTTCTTGTTTTATAGGTTAATATGAAAAACAAAGAAGAGCAATATGCTTTTATTTGGGAGATCATAGACAAAAGATGGGACAGGCAAATGCATAAGCCATTACATGCTGCAGCATTGTATCTGAATCCAGGGTTGTATTATGATTATGATAGGATAGAATCTAATGTTGAGATTAAAGGTGGTTTGTTTCAAGTTATAGCTATACTTGTACGAAGTAAGGAAGAACAACAACAAATCAGTCATGAACTTATAAGTTATCGAAGTGCAGCAAGTGGTTTTGGATTAGAATTAGCTATAAGTTCGAGGAAAACATGTGCACCAGGTAATTAATTCAAGAAACTTTGCTTTCTTTTAATTATTTCATTATTAAGATATGATTTAAGGTTTTTGAATATGATTAACTTATTGTTTCCACATGATTTTTAACTTTTTGTAATAGCTGAATGGTGGATGACCTTTGGTTATGGATGCCCTGAATTGCAAAGTTTTGCTATACGGGTTTTGAGCCTTACTTGTAGTGCTACCCCATGTGAGCGCAATTGGAGTACTTTTGAAATGGTAAGAAATTAAGAATTATGCTTTTTATTTATACTATAAATAAATGAAAGTTCTTTTATTGAATTAACAACTTACCTAAATTCTTTCTCTTATCTTAGATTCATACGAAGAAAAGGAATAGATTATTGCATCAAAAGCTTAACGATTTAGCTTTTGTGCAATATAACGAAAAGCTCAGAAGAAGGTACGAAGAAAGGAAATCTAATGAAGCAAATTTTGACCCCATCATGTTGGCATCGATTGAAGATCACGATGAATATCCTACTGATGATGAGTTCGTTGGTGACGATGATTCCCTTACTTGGCGAAATATCAATATGGCATCTGAAGCATCAAGAGCGGGTGCTACTGCTGTTTATACAAGGTCGAGGATACGAAAGCGACAAAAAGGTAAAGCAAAGGGAAGGATAAGATGCCTATGGAAGATGAAGAAGAATTTAATTTTGAAGAAACAGATGAAGAGGAAAAGGAAATAGAAGAATACGGATCTTTTTTTGAAAATGAATGACCATGACCTAAACAATTAAGTGTGATACTGATTGTAAATTTGTAATTGAATTTTGATGGATGTTATGTACTTTTTGAATTAGCTGAGCATTTATGTACTTTTGATGGATGCATAACATGTACAATCTTTAAAGATGATTTCTAAGGCTACTTTCGATGCTTTATTGCAAATTATTGTTCAATGAAATTGTCATTGTCTTTGATTAGTGGGTAAGTATGATCAAAATAATGTAATATGTTACCTGTAGTTGCAACTTGCAAGTGATCGTGTTTTTTATAGTTTGTTATTCGACTTGTATTAAGCATTGAAAGTGATGGCACATTCGTTATCTTCTGTTGTAGGTGATCATCGAGTCGATATGGTGCATGAAAGTTCGGACATTAAAGCAAAAATGAAAGGCAAAAGAAGATTAGAAACTCCTATCACCAACATGTTCAACAGTTGAAATAATGAGAGATTAAGGCAATAGCACCTGCACAGACATATCAAATCCACACGAGATTCCCAGATGTTCGTGAATTTGCTGGATAGCATATGGAATGCACCGTTCTGGGATAATAACTTGAGTGTTATTAACCCATGTTATTAACCCAGAACGGTGCATTCCATATGCTATCCAGCAAATTTAGTAACATCTGGGAATCTCGTGTGGATTTGATATGTCTGTGCAGGTGCTATTGCCTTAATCTCTCATTATTTCAACTGTTGAACAATTGGGTGATAGGAGTTTTTAATCTTCTTTTGCCTTTCATTTTTGCTTTAATGTCCGAACTTTCATGCACCTGGGTTGGATATGAGGCATACTACAAATAATATGGGCTGAAAGGTATGTGGCATTCCTCCTTTACTAGTTTTTCCTGTTCATTAGTGAGTGTTTTGCTCATTCATTTATTAAAGAACTGGTTTTGTTTCTTGATATTTCTTATAAGTTAGAAAACCTATTATATATATATATATATATAATTTTTTAATCATAAATAAAAGTGTACCGCTAAATCCGCTATATCCCCGCTACCGCTATATTAGGGTCAACCGCTAACAACCCGCTAACCGCTATTGACAACATAGGGTAATACACATTTTATGTGTAAATTTTGCAACATGAGTTTTATAGGGTCTAATACTAGAGTGAAGACTCATCTTTTGAAATTATCAAAGCATGGTATAAGAGCATGCCCGAATGTGCATGAGGCTTTAGAAAACAATTATTAAAAAAGCAAGAGGATTATGAAAAGAAGAATGATATGAGTAAAAAGGAGTAAGTATTTCATTATTTGGTGGATAAAAAGAAGATGTAAAAAAGAAAAGAAAGATAATGCAAAGTGATAAGGTTTTAGAGGAGATATTGAAAAATCATTTAATGTAGTTGGAAGGGAAGAGATGGATAGAAAGTTTGAAAGATTTTTCTTCTCGAGTTCACTTCGCTTTAACGTAGCAAGAAATCCATATTGGAAAGATCTTGTTACTTTGTTGGCTAATTGTAATTTGAATGGTTATGTTCCTCAAAGTTCTGAAAAATTGTGAACCATAATTCTTAAAGAAGAAAAAGTCAATATTGAAAGGCTTTTAAAACATAAGAAGTTTTCATGGAAAACTAATGGTGTTTCTATTGTTTTTAATGGATGGAGTGATATTAAAAGGTGTTCACTCATCAATTTTATTGCTTATTCAATTAGAGGTCCTATATTTTTAAAGTTTGTTGATGCATCTGGAGAAATTAAGATTGCAGGCTACTTGAAAGATTTCTTCGTTGGAAGGTGATTATCCATACCTTTTTTTGGATAACCTTTGTAGCTCATAATTTAAATTTGGTCCTTTCTCGTATATGTAAGCCATCAAAAGATAAGGATAATCCTAGTGCATATGAATTGTGTTCATGGATGAAAAATATGGTAGCAAATTATATAAAGATAAGAAATTTTGTAATGAATTACCGTTTAATTATAACCACATTCGATAGACATTCTCATTTAAAGTTGTTAAAGATTGCCGAAACCTATGTTATCAATAGTGCTAAAAACGCTATAGCGGTTGACCCGCCAGGACTGATATAGCACCGCTAACAGCGCTATAGCGGTCCGCTATATCACTGTAAGCGAACAAATTAAAATTCATATTGGATTCGGTCGGGTCGATCCAAATCGACCCAATCCAAATTATATAAAAAGGGGACGAAACCCTTGTTCGTCCCTGTCCCCCTCTCCCTCTTAGGTAACTCTCTCTCTCCCACCTCTCGCCTCGCCTGTCGAGGGGTGAGCTTCTTCTCTCTTCTTCAATCGGTACGGAGTTCTCAGTGACTACCTTGAAGGGCGCCCCGCGTCAATATACTCACCACACCTAAAGGCAATGAATCACTACAAGAAGTTTCTTTTCGTGGGTCGCGGCTCTCTGCGTCCTTGAGCTTCCAGCTCTCAAAGGCCTTACTGTAGCTGGTGACCATCCTGTACCTTCACTACCCTAATAGCACAGTCGCTTGCATCGGTGTGCAACTCGAAGGAAAGGTGAAAGTCAGGCAATAACCAAAAATAGTTGTGGATACTTTATGTCTCAAACCAAATTTGCTAACGATATTGTTGAAAGATCTGGGATTACAGATACTAAGGTTATTGACACACCCGAAGTCCTAGGCACCAAACTGCGTTCCACAGATGGTGAGAAATTAGAAGATCCCACCCCTTATCGACAGTTTATAGGTGCACTCACTTATCTCACCATTACTAGACCAGATATTTCTCATGCAGTACACACAGCCAGTCAATTTCAACAGACACCTACTTCTGTCCATATGAGTGCTATTTTGCGAATTATTCGATATATTAGAAACACTGCTCACAAGGGAGTCCTCTTAACTTCCTCTTCATCTTTTGATTTATCTATATATACGGATGCTGATTGGGGTGGAGATGTCAACAATAGACACTCTACCACTGGTTTTTGTGTGTTTTTAGGTGAATCTTTTGTTTCTTGGAAGTGTAAAAAGCAACAGAAGGTGTCCCTCTCATCCACAAAAGCTGAATATCGAGCCATGGCTACAGCTGCGATGGAGATTTCTTGGATCACAGCCCTTCTAGCAGACATGGGCGTTCAGGTCAAACACCCCGCCATCATGTATTGTGACAACAAAAGTGTCATGTACATTGCCTCCAATAACACTTTTCATGAGAGGACGAAGCACATCGAGATGGACTGTCACTTTGTTCGAGAAGAGTGTCTAAATAAGATCTCACTTTGTTATGTCACATCTGAGATGCAGCTCGCAGACTTTTTCACCAAATCTCTTTCAGCTTCTCGATTTCAGTTTTTATTAGACAAACTTTCAGTGTATACCCCGTAAGTTTGAGGGGGGTTGTTAATGTAATACCGTTGGGAAGCCCCAACGGCTAGTAGCTGTTGGAGGTACCCAACGACTAGTGTTGCCCAGCCAGAAACTAGCCGTTGGATCCCAACGACTAGTGTTGGCCGGCCAGCACTAGTTCAGCCCATTTTCTTTCTTGCTTCTTGCTACTTACTTGCCTCTTGTAAAGTGTCTATAAATAAGACCTCATTCCATGAATAAATCATGTAGTCTTGCACTGCTTCTTAATTCGTTTTGTGTATGCTTCCGCTCTTGTCAATCATTCTTGAAGATAGACATTCGTCAGTGAATGTCATTTGACTCTCGGCAACTCGGTAATATTGATTTGTGCAACATCAACCTTTGATGATCGACAATTATTCACAAAACATGTATTAGGTGAATCTAAAGGAAGTGCATTGGTAGAAAAGGAAGTGAAGGAGACAATCAATGAAATAAAAGGATTTATATAAAAAGATCAACTCAAAAAAAAGTTAAAGAGATATCTTTTTAAGATAGTTAAGGCTAAAGATAAGAAAACTAAGAATCTTATTTTTGTTAGATGCATCAAAGATAAAGATAAGAAGATTCTAGTAACAAGAGATGATAATAAAAATAGATAAAAAATTTATTTTCATAAGTTTTTTAACTAAAATATAGGTATTATTATTATCTTGGGAAGCTAACCTATAAATTGTAATTTCTACCTATTTATACAAAGGAAGTCATAGAGGTTCTTAAACTTATGAAGGTTGGTGAATCAATAGAACCTAACAATATTCTTATAGAAGTCTAAGGCTAAAGTCATAGCAGTTCAAGCCATCTTCCGGTAGTTCTCCCCTTCCTTGGTGTTCACGACTCCCAAAAAAGTAATCTACGATATCCGTGCAAGCCTCCTAACTCGGATTGTGGTATATTTTGAGTATTTTTCTGAATTTTTTTCTTTGTATTTGTTGTTTTTTGATGTTATTTGCGCTTCTCTTTTTTTGAATGACAAAATATGAAGTTATTAAGTGTGTGGATATGATTTTTATTGCATTCATGAAGTGGGAGACACTCTATTTGAGTGTTATCTGAAGATTGAAGATTTATAAAGTGTTTTTATTTTCAGGTTTTTTATTTAATTGAAGTGCTCAATTGAGATGGCAGAAGGGGTGTTAAAGACTCCCAATCTCTGTCTGAAGATCCGGCATGGCAATGGGGTAAACAGTTGAGGGTTCCAGATTAAATATCAGATGTTTGTTTTGTGAGAATGTGGTTAGTGGTGGAATTTCACGATTGAAGCACCACCTAGTTGATTTAGGGATGGCAATGTCTTTGTATGATTGAGAGCATACAAGAGAGGAGACAACAAAAAGTTGATTTAGGGATGTTTGAGGAAGATGATGATGATGTTATTGGATTCACTGTTAGTATTCCTTCAGAAGTGGTAGAAAAGAAAGCTAAGAAAGAGTTGTTTCTAGCATACATTCATTTTTTCCTTCTAGCACTACACCTGGTGCTCAACCTGGAATTCATGCTGCTATGGCTTCAGAACAACTGCATGATCAAGTAGACCTTGTAGTGGGTGCATTCCATTTAATGCAACAAATAGTTTTCATTTTCATGCAATGACAGATGCAATTGCTAATATTGGTCCAGGATACAAGATGTCCTCTTATAAGAAGTTGAGAGAAAAGATATTAGATAAAACTGTCATTCAAGTGCAGGAATATTGTTCGACTTTGAGAGAGTCATGGAAGGAGACAGGATGCACTATCATGGCAGACAGATAGACATATAGGCGAGGAAGGACATTGTTAAACTTTTTTGTCTCCTGTCCTAAAGGACTTATGTTTTTGAGATCTCTAGACATGTCAAAGGAGAGGCACACTGCACCAGTGTTATCTGTATCGCACCGTATCGACGGAACCAGTGTTATCCGTATCGCACCGTATCGTACGATACGGTGCGATACGTATCGTACGATACGGTGCGATACGGATAACACTGGTTCTGTCGATACGGTGCGATATACGGTGCGATACGTATCGTACGATACGGTGCGATACGTATCGTATCATGTGAAGCCACGATACGATATCATGTCGTATCGTACGATACAGGCGATATGCCCCCAAAAAAAATTTCAATTTTTTTTTTCAAAATTTGTTTTTTTCAATTTTTTTTCAAAAAAAAAAATCAAATTTTTTTTTGCATGTTTCTGCCCTCTCTTCTCCTCTCTTCACTTTCCTTCAAGGCATCCTCCAATATGCTTATAATTTGGGTTTATAATTTCATTTATTTAATAAGAAAAATGTATGAACTATGAACAAAAAAAATTGTGACAAAATCATTTCCCTTTCTGTTACAACTTTTAGGTATATTTTTGCTAATAGTTTCTAATTTCATGAGATCGCAAACAATTAAAAACATTTAGTTCTCTCGGTTCATTGAGTGGGGATTTCACAACTTCACTATTTTAGGGTTCACGTTACATGACTTCCATTGAGTTGAATATGATCAATGTGTGTGAGGCTTAACTCAGTCTGTGAAGTGAGAAATGGAGCTCAAGCATTAGTTAAAAAGCTAGTCTCTAATAAGAGAAAAAGGGGACATCATCAAGTAATAATATCACATCATTGAGGTGTCATAGACTCAATAATCAAAGAAATGGAGCTCATTATTTTGCTCACATATGAAAATTAGGTAATATGACAACTACATGTACAAAGAAAGCAATTTGTTAATTTTGATATATTAGATGAGTGTATTATGGAAGATAACGAAGAAAATACACTCCTAAGTCCTAACCGAAGAAGACATTGCATGAATTAATTTGAAGTGCAACAACATCATCAAGGAGAAGATGAAGATTATTTAGTTAATGATCCTGATACAAATTTACAATATGTAAAATGTAAATGTATTTCATTTTTTGATTCAAAATATATAATTTTGGATGCAATTGTTTAATATTGAATGTTCAATTTATGCTAAACTTTGCATTATATGAATTTAAAGCAATTACCAGATTTTTCCATAATTTTCTTGATTTGTTTCAAATTTTTACTAATTTTATTGATTTTTTTAATAATTTTTATAGTTTTTTAATATTAAAGTACGATACGATACGCTCGTATCGTGGAGCCCACCGATACGATACGCGTCAGACAACACTGCACTGCACAGATTGTAAGGCAAGACTTTGATAAGGTGATATGCGAGGTTGAGCTAGAGAATATAGTCCAATTGATTATAGATAATGCAGCTAACTATAAAGCAATTGAGAAGGAGTTAGCATATATTTATGAGACTTTCTATTGAACACCATGCATAGCCCATTTTTTAGATCTCATCCTTGAAGATATTGGTGAGATGAATGAGATAAAGGCAGCAATTGAGTGTTGCCAAGATATCACCAAATTTATCTACTATCATGCATTTGTATTGTGTATAATTAGGAGATATACAGATGGTGTAGAGCTTCTTCGTACAGCTGTAACTCGGTTTGCAACTAATTTCTTATTTGTAAAGAGTATTGTGAAACAAAAGCAAGCCTTGAAAAGAATATTCTCCTCAGATAAGTGGCAATAATTTGTAGAGTTGCCTCAAAATAGAAGAAACAAAAAATTGAATGAGATTTTAGAGACAGTCTTCAGGAGTTCATTTTGGAATAAATGGATTAGACTATTGAGGATTACATGTCCTTTAGTGAAGGTTTTGAGATTGACTGATAACGAGGAGAAACCATCTATAGGCTACCTTCATCAAGCCATGGATAGGGCAAACGAAGCTACTAGAAATAATTTTAATGGAAAAAAGAGAGATTATGTGACCGTGTGGAAAATTATAGATAATAAATGGAACAAACAATTGCATCAGCTTATTCATGCAGCAGCATATTATCTAAACCCAACATTCAGGTACTCAACAAGCTTCAAAAGAGACAGTGAGGTTAATCAAGGCATCATTGATTGTATAGATAGATTAGTCCCTGATGAAAGTAGAGCATATGCTATACTTCGAGAGATGGAGATCTATGATAATGCTCTTCACTTAATGGGTTTGCCTTAGCAATCCGCAACCGCACTAATATGCGCCTTGGTAAATTGTTTATCTTCGTATTTAAGTTTCTTAAATCTTATATTATTGTGGATTAAGTCTCTAATGTTTGTCTTTTTCTATAGATGTTTAGTGGAATAGGTCTGGAAGTGATTGCCCAAACTTTAGAGATTTTGAAGTAAGAGTTCTAAGCCAAACGGGTTGTGAAAGGAATTGGAGTGTCTTTGAACACATCCATACAAAAAAGTGCAAGAGGTTAGAACATAAGCAGTTGAATGACTTAGTTTTCATCCGTTATAACATGCGGCTTCACGAAAGGTAATCTTGTATTAGTTAGTAGTTTAGTACTTAAAGATTTAATTCAATATATTTTTTGACTTCAATTGTTGATGTTATTTACTTCAATTGTTGATGTTATTTACTAATTACTTATCTTTTTTCTTGTAGGCAATTAAAAAGGGTATATAGAGAAGAAAGTCAATTTGATCTAATAAGTTTGGATAATTTTGATATATTAAAAGACTGGATTATAGAATATAACGAAGAAAATGCCCTCCTAACTAAAGAATACATTACATGAATTAATTTAAAAGGAGCGCAACAACATTATCAAGGAGACGAAGATTTTGATTTTGAAGCTGAAGGTGCTCAGGATCTTCAGCAAGGAGAAGATGAAGATTATTTAGTTGATGATCCTTATTACAATATGTAAATGTATTTCATTTTTCGTTTCAAAATATGTAATTTTTTTTCAATTGTTCAATGGTGAATGATCAATGTGTACTAAACTTTGCATTATATATATTCTTTGCAATTATCAATTTTTTTCTAAATTTTTCTGATTTTTTCTGATTTTTTTGGAACTTTTTTAGATTTTTACTATTTTTTTAATATTAAAGTACGATACAATACGCCCATATCGTGGACCAAAATGATACACAATAGATACACGTCGAACAACACTGATTTGGGCACTTAGTCTGTGTCCAATGCTTTTGATGGCAGTTTGTCATAAGATGGAACAGTTTCAGCTTGAGGCTTATCAAATTTTCTTGTGTAGAAAATTTTGAATGGTGCGCCTAAGCAATCCAATACTCTATATGGCTTATACTTTAGACTTCACTAAAGAACCCATACGAAGGTATGCATCTTACATGCAGGGTTTCTAACTAACTGTTTCCTTTCGAGATATAAAGAAGACATAGGAGGAAGGAAGCACGATAGCCCACAGAATCAACGACTTGAAGATACAGATTCTGGACCCAGCCTAGCCTACTAAGTTAAGGGTATAAAAAAAGGATTTTATTTCAAGAAGCATCATCTACCAATAAGTTATCAACGTCTCATTGAGCATTCTGGCAGTTGACGCTCTGCAAGTGGAAAACCTGGAACAACGGTGTCTCTAGCTCATATGGTGCTAAATATTTTACGTATGGCAGCTTCCTTTAGGATCTAAAGGAGACATGGAAGGAAGGAATTTGATACAAATACCCATAGAATGAAGGAGTTGAGATCATAATTTCCAATACGTTGGACCACCTCAATAGGTAAAGGTTGCAAAAAGTGTTATTCTCCGTTAAACATGTATCAATGACCAACAAGTTATCAATGTGCCATGCACCGTAGTGACAGTTGAGGATCTGCAAAGGGCAGGTCTCGGCCACATACTACCTGTTTCTAACTTTCTATAGATGTTCTCAATGCTCCCTGTGAAAAATAAGCACAAATTTCCAGGAAATGTTAGGAAACCCTGTTGACATAAGACAAGTACCAGCTGAAGCAGGATACCTCTTGGCACCAAAGATGCTATGGATGACTTTTAATGTCACTCAATGGCATGGCCTGAGACACAGAGATGTTATATATTTATACAAGAGCATCCTCTATACCTACAACGATTTGTGGTAATGTTAGGCTACTTATATGGGCATATGATAAGGCGGCTAGCAAGAGATCATGTTTCAATATGAATTCAATCAGCGTTCCCAAGACTCAGTCTATCATAAGGAGGGCAAGCATGGGTGACTCCACTTCTCTTCTGTCCATGTTATAAAGAGGAGAATATACTGATCAAAGGTTGTAGCATATTTTATGCATGCTGGTCTCACTTTTACACCTTCTGGTTGAAGTGTACTTTAAGAGGATGGAATTATTAGCGTCTTTTAAAAATGATCAGATGGACATGACCAAGTTAATGATTAGTATGCGAGAGACTCATCCTTCACAGAATTTGAGCTAGGATACAATGAAGGTCGTTTTTGACATTCTGTAACTAAGGAAGTAGGTCAAGGAGAATTTGAGGCCCTTTCCTTAGGAGGATAATACTCTCAAAGCGCCAAACTCACTTGATAATATTTTCCTCCCTTTTGTCCTCTATCTATACACTCACCATCTCCATTCGTTGGAGAGCAAAAGTACTTCCATCTTACTGTGCAAGCAAACCGTGTTAACACTCAATAACACAATCCTCTGCATGAAGCTTTCGTGCATTGGCTATAATGTGGCTCGTGGAGAACTTTCTGTCTTCCGATATTTAGGCCAGTGATATGCATAAGTGCACTCATATTAGTAACACAACAAATCAACAAAGCCCCGAAGGGCGCTAGCAAATTGGGATCAAGATATGCATACACGCTTCAACTCGACAACTCAAGATTCAATACCAACAAAAATAATTTGCTTTTTCCCATGCATCGCTCATATTTTTCGCTCCTCAATTATAACTAAGCAGAATGTTGAACAGCTAAATATAGAATATTTGAAATTCAGAAGTAACAAGTTCAATTCTTCCAAAAGAAAAAGGAAGAAAGTTCAAAAGATGATTAAACATTAAACAATTAAACACTAAGTAACTAGATGATGCTTATCTAGAGAAAAAGAAAATAACATGCCAAAGGAACAGAGAATTGACACAGAATCAGATTGTAGAACATTGGGGATGCCCACCAACCTGGTGAATAATATCAGGTCTGTAATCCTGAGGATTCCGGTTGTGCCTCTTCAAGAAGCTCGAATGATCATTTGAGTTTAGAATCTGGTAGGTCTGATCAGAGACCCAAATGAAATAGCAAGACACAGAAAACCCAGAATATATAATTCAGCGAACTCAATAGATGATTGGTAGTTAATAAAAACTCCAAGCAAGTCACAAAAGCATATGAAAGCAAGTATAGAAATAAATAATACAGGGAACTCAATAGATGACTCGTGACTAACAAAAACTATAACTAAGTCTCGGAATATATGAAAACAAGCATCTACCTTTCCAATTTTCGCAACCTCCAGAGAAGCCCTTTCTAGTATAAATGTAACCTTTCGCTTAGTATCGTTCTTAGCAGGCTCAACCGGTATTCCAGCAAATTCCGCAACTGGTAACTCCGTCAGGATGCTTTTGTTTTCTTTATCTACTAACTTGTTTTTTTCTTCATCTGTATGCTGATTTATGGGAATTTCTTCATCCACCACGTGTCTTCTTTTCTTCATCAGGATTAGTCGATGGTTCCTCACTTAAAAACTCAGAGAGAGAGAGAACTGAGAACCTTCAAAATCTCAGGATGATCGTTGCCTTGGCGGTGATCCCGCCAGTGAATGGTCGGCCGTCGCCCGCCGGTGATGAGCGTGCTAGAGAGAGAACACAACATCCATCCACATAACCCAATGCTCAATAGGTTTAGCAATTAGGGTTTTACAAAACCATATTTTGGGTCGACCTGATCCAACTCTAACCGGTTCGGGTACGGGTACCCAACCGACAGTATGCATATCGATGTATACCTAAGCGTACTAGTACGTGCTCATGCATACCAGTACGTGTACCCATATCCGGTACATACTCGGTACGAGAAATCAACCCTAACTGCCGTACCCGTATATCATACGATCAAATGAACACATGTTTAGTGGATTAATCCGAAACCACCACAAATGTGAGATATACCTCTTCCTCTGTCACTCGATGACACTGTCAAAAGCTTCGCCGTTATTCTTTCATCGAAGGGAGGAGGAAGAGGTGGAAGGCGGTTGTTGTCAGTGCATATTTGAAGCAGTGGGTAGAAGAGAAAGAGGCAGACAAGTAGCGGCTAGTCTCTCGTTATGAATGCTAATATTGACCTTGATACAACTTGGAATGAGTCCGAAACGGTATCACTTGTTTTTACAGAGTTGTATAGGGAGAAACCTGAAAGGTTTAACCAATTACTGAATGGATATTAGAGGTACGCAATCTGCATCTTATCCAAACTATACAAATATTACTTAAAATTGAGGTTGGTTTTGGGGTCATTATGCATAAATAACACGTACTCCACCAGCATCCATTTTCGAAGTATAGGACAGGTATGAGGTTTGAGTTTTCTCATCATGAATATGTACATGTTGAACAGAAATTTGAAGTTTGGGTAGAGTTTAGTTACTAAATGTAAACCCCAATTACTAAACCAGTTTTGAATTTACCTTTTCTGCATGATGCTTTATCTCCTCTCACCTCTCTTCTATTATTTTATTATTTTGTCTCTTCCTATTTTCTCGCCTTTTGTCTTACCATTGAAACCCGACCTCCATCGCTCCTCTCTTATGTATTGTATTGCCGGAACCCATCTTCCGTTGTCTCACTTTCTCTCATGTTGTTGGAGCCCATTTTCAGTCTTTAGTCCTCGTCCCTCACCCACTGTCCTCATCTCTCACCCATTGTCGTTGGTAAGTCCTCCCTCTTTCCTCCTTCCTTTGTCTGATGAACGAGAACCTCACAAGCGTGCGTCTCTAAAACCTGACCAGAGAAGGAGGAGGAGGTGGAAGGCGGTTGTTATCGGTGGATACTCGAAGAAGTCGGTGGAAGAGAAAGAGGTAGACACTGCTCACCCACCAGTAAGCAACGACCAATCTCTCCTTGGGGATGACAATATTGGCCAGATCCATAAGATCCAACTCGAAACGACCTATCATGGGCGGGCTGATATTATCCATTTTTATTGGGTTTTTGTAACAGTAGGGAGAAACCCAACAAGTTTAACCAGGTGCTAAATAGGTATGAGATAGGTACCCAACTGGCATCTTACCCAAACTAGCTTTGGGGTCATATTATTGAAATAAGTACTCCACCAACAACCATGTTTGACCTATCTATAGAGTACAAGACAAGTATGAAGTTGAGTTTTCTTGTCATCGATAATGAAACATAACCAGCCCTAAGTGATCGTCATGGCCATCATGTTTGATTTTGACATGGTCTCCATATTTTCATTGTGGGACTCATGTGCTTATCCTAACATCATCAAGGTTTTCATTTTAACCAAAAAGGCTGAAAATCTTTCTTTTCAAAGTCCTATGTAGGGTTTAAATTTTTAAAACTTGATTATTTTGAAAAGGCAATTTCGGGAAATCCTCCCTTTTTAAAATTTCTCTTGGAGAGATATGAAGATGATTTTGATACCTGCCCCTTGATCGAAAATATGTTTCCTGTACTTGATTTTGGTCAAGCATGGTTTTTGTAATTCATTTTGAAAATTCATGCCTTTAGGGCATTTGATCAAGTGTAGGGAATGTGTCTCAAAGAGGACCTTATAAATACCCCAAAATCCCACGACTTTTATAAAACATACCTGGGTACAAAATCAACTCAAAAAAGGCAATTTGAGTTCTGAAAACCCAGGAGCCTTCCCAAAATCCTGTAAATATTGTTTTGAACCTTATAAATAGTGTTTTGAAGCCCCGTATCAAATATAAGTTTTTAAACCCGGGCTAAGCCCCATTTTTCCCAAGAAGCCAAAGACAATCAGGTGAAGCATGCGAAGACGCGTTGATAAGTTACTCCTCAGATTATAAGATGCTACTGAGTCGTACTTATATAAGGTCGCTAGAGACTTGTAGGTCCCTCGCGTGTTCTGCCTTGGAACGAATATAAAGTGTATTCCTAAGCACACTGTCATGAGAGTCAGTGTGTAGCTGCATGTAAAAAAAAATTGCCTATATTTTAGGAGTTTGAATGTCATCTCCACGCTATTCTCTTTTATTTTCTACGTAAATTTCAGCTTATCATTTTTCTCAAGGCATCAAACTCCTGCAATTTTTAATGAAAGAGAACTAGTAGCTTAGTATGGTCCTGATATCATTGGTTCTGGGTATTGAGCATTTCATTGTACATGTGATTCTAGGTAATCTCACCATGTATTTGCAATAATGCATCAACGTTATGCATTGACAAGTTTCGGTATAGTTTGGATAAGAACTGTCATTGACACTAATGAATTGTTCATAAATATAGGTGTTTAGGTTTGGTGCTTTATTGCTTTATGCTTTCGTTATAGTTGATTATCTTGAACAACTGTAAATTATGTCAGACAGTCAAGCCATATAGGGATTTTTTCAACCTATATACTTGATCTTCTTAGCCTTCAACTATAAATCCTTCGGACTGCTACATGTATATGATTTCATCTAAATCTTCATTTAAAAAAACTGTTTTTACATCTAACTAATGTAAGTCCAAATCATAATATGCAGATATTGCTAGGACTATCCTTATGGATGCAAATTTTGAGAGTTTAGATTATCTATCTCGAGAGATCTTTATACCCAAGTTATAAGATGTTTCCCCATATCCTTCATTTCGAACTTTGAGTTTAACCATGACTTGGTTTTGAGAATCATCTCATTGTCATTCCTAATCAACAATATGTGATCTACATATAATGATAGGATGACAAAGTGACTCCCATTGTTCCATACATATACACAATGATCAAGTTCATTAGCTACAAACCCAAGTTTTATAATGACATTTTGAAAAGTCAAATACTATTGGTGAGGTGATTGTTTAAGGTCATATAGGGATTTTTTCAACCTATATACTTTATCTTCTTTGTCTTCAACTATAAATCCTTTGGGTTGTTGCATGTATATGATTTCATCTAAATCTCCATTTAGAAAAGCTGTATTTATATTTGACTGATGTAAGTCCAAATCATAATATGCAGATATTGTCAAAATTATCTTTGTGGATGCAAATTTCGTAATTGAGAATATGTCTCAATATAATCTATTCTCTCTTTTTGCGAAAAGCCCTTTGCAACCAGTCTCACTTTAAACTTATTGATTGAACCATCGTCCTTGTATTTCTTTTTCAGAACTCATGTAAATGCCTATAGCTTTCCTTCCTTTTGGCAAATCTGCCAATTCTCAGACTTGGTTTTTCTCAATGGATTCGTTTCCTCATCCATGGTTTTCCTCCAGTTTATTGCTTTCGATGAGTTCATAGTTTGCTGATAAATCAAGTTATAAGTCAACTCATCCAAATCCACCGAATTACATGCAAGATAAGTGTGATAATCCTTTAAGTAGGATGAAGTGGTCCTAGGCCTTTTATGTCTACTTAAGGTTTCAGTTGTTTTAGGAAGATCTTCTATAAGTTCTAATGATGATTGATCTAGGTCTACAAGATCATCAGTATACTGATCATTATTTCTCATGATGTCATTCTTAGTATCTTCTAAGAATTCAACATCTCTGCTTTCAATTAATTTGTGGTCCTTATGATAAAACCGATATCTCTTTAAACCTTTAGGATATCTAATGAATATATCCTATAAGATCTAATGATGATTGATCTAGGTCTACAAGATCTTCTATAAGTTCTAATGATGATTGATCTAGGTCTACAAGATCATCAGTATACTGATCATTATTTCTCATGATGTCATTCTTAGTATCTTCTAAGAATTCAACATCTCTGCTTTCAATTAATTTGTGGTCCTTATGATAAAACCGATATCTCTTTAAACCTTTAGGATATCTAATGAATATATCTCAAGGACCTATTATCTAGTTTGTCTCTAGACTAATAAGGGATGTTTACATATGCAATAGATCCCCACCTCCTAAGATGACCTAAGTTGGGTTTTCTTCCAAACCACATCTCATATGGTGTAGTGAATACAATTTTACATAGTACTCTATTGAATATGTACACCTCTGTACTTACTGCTTCTCCCCAAAATATCCTTAGTAGAGAGGCATCAATCAACATTTACCTAGTCATATTTAGCAAGGTTCTATTGTATCTTTCAACTACACAATTTTGTTAAGGTGTTATAGGCATTGTATTTTGCTTTGTAATACCAAAGTCTTTACAAAATTCAAGAAATTCTTCAGAGGTATATTTACCACCTCTATATGATCTTAAGACTTTGATTGAATACCCTAGTTGATTTTTAACTTCTTGCTTATATTCTTTAAAAGCTTTAAGTGCCTCAATTTTATGTGCTAGGAGATGTAAATACGTATATCTCGAGTAATCATCGATAAAAGTTATAAAATAAACATTTTCACGATGTGACCTTACTCTGAAAGGTCCATATAAATCCGTGTGAATGACCTCTAACAAGGTTGTTGCCCTTGTTGTCTCTTTGAGATAATTTTTCTTTGACATTTTTCCTTGTATACATGCTTCAAACTTGTTGAAAGTATTTTCCTCAAATCTAGGCAGCGTCAAAATTGGATAATTTCCTCAACTTCTTAGACTTATATGCCCAAATCATTTATGCCACACATTTACATCAATATTAAAGGCAAAATCAATATAAGCAAAAGGATTTTTATTTTCATTATCATTTAATTTAAATAATTCATGTTCTACATCAAACTCCTCAGAGAATAATATTCTCCCATGTTTCCCTATAGTCACCTTGCCAAGAATAAACTTGACCTCAAAACCTTTCTTTACTAAGGCAAGGACCGAGACCAGATTACACCTTATTGATGGCACAATTAATACATCAGTTAGTACAATCGGTTTGCCTTATACAAAGATTCTAAAGGACTAAATACCTAAAACATCTAAGAAAGTATTGTTTACCATATACACCCGATGTTCTGCTCGTTTGTATTCCTTTAGATCCATTGTCCCTTCCTTAGTTTTTGAGATGTATCTAGTAGCTCCAAAGTTGATCCACCAACTTGTCACCAGGCGGTCCATATACAAACATTCTGATATCACGCAAATTATATCCTCCTTCTCTGACTATTCGCACTGTAAGTTGTTTTCTCCACTTTTTCGGTTGCGACAATCCCTCTTATAGTGTCCCATCTTTCTATAGCTGAAATACTTGACCCGAGAAGTGGTTTCCTACATTCTCTTAAAATGTTGACTTCTCTTAAAATGTTGATTGCTCTTTTTGTTATTCTTGCCAAACCTTTTGTTTGGTTATTTTTCTTTTAGTTGGTTTTGGAGCTAGACCCGATCTCATCTTATACTACTAACAATTTTTCTTTCTTGTTCTTCTTCATGTGTTCTTACTCTATTGCTAGTTTCAGAGGCAACTCAGAAAGTTTAATTTCTGACCCTAACCTAAGAGCAGTGGTGACCATGTTCTATGATGGGGTTAGACTATTCAAGATTGTCGATATTTGCATCGGTTCTGGGATGATTGATTTTCCCACATCTAGGTTTCTAGCCATTACTAACATGTGATTTAAATATTCTACTACGTTGTCTCCTTCTTTCATTTTAAATGAATTGTATTTCTATAGTAGCAACTGTACATGTAGTTTGGCAATTGTGTCATATTTTGCTATTATTGAGTCAAACAATTCTTTTGCGATCTCGTATTCTTTGAATACCCTAATCAAGTCATCCTCCATGTATGTCAACATGACAGTTCTTGCTATTGTGCTATCTTTTAGAAATGTTTTATACATTTCTATCTGTTGCTCAGTTGCGTCTGGTGGTGGCGAACGCATAGTTTCTTTTAGTACGTACTCAACACCTTTAAGTGTTAGAGGAAGTGAGATTCTTCTCTTCCATGTTTGGAAGTTCAGACCGTTTAATTTTTCAGTTTTTGCCAATTCTGTGTTATATGTGTTTGGCAATTATAACAATTAGACATTCTAAAAAAGAAACAATAAATGAGCAACAAAACACACATAACAGGAATCTGATTAGAACGATGCAAAATATAAAAAAAATGAGCTGAAAATAACTCATTTCTTAATATATAAATAACCTGGGATAAATTTGTAATTTTCCCAAAATTTCTACCTTTAGTAATTTCCAAAAAATACCAAGGATAAAATTGTAATTTTAACTATTTATCCACTTTTATAATTTTTTAAAAGCCCAAGGACAAACCCGTAAAATTACTTTTGGTATTTCTGTAAAATTCGTAACTGATCAAGGGGTAAATCTATAATTTTACCCCTCAATCTGAATATGGAATTTTATCAAAAGGACAGGGACAAATATATCTTTTTACACTATGGCGGAATTGTAATATGTTGAATCAAGAAGGACAAAAAAGTAAAACAATAGCCCGATATTTTGTAATTTTGATAAATTACTGGAGGGTAAAATCGACTTGTTGTTGTTTTACTTGAAAATATCTAGATATTTTCGTAATTTTATCCTATAACAGTTTCATAATATATAAAAATCGACTGGGGCAAAATGAACTCCTTAGTCCATTGCCCGAGGTAGTTTTAGGGAAACCATTGGTGGTTTTTAAAATCGGGGGCGGTTTCGAAAAACAACTGGTTTCAGCCCACGATTTTGTGAAACTATCCAGCGATTTTCAGAGGGTATAAAACCCTTAGGCCTTTCGGCTGCTGTTCTTGGCCTTATGGCCTTTTGTGGTTGTTCTCAGCCTTCTGGCCTATGACCTTTTGCGGTTGTTCTTAGCCTTCTGGCCCGTGGCCTTTCGCCACTGTTATTCAGCGGGTGTTTTTGGCCACCCGCGGCCTTAGCCGCTGACCATCGCGGCCTTCCCTCCCTTTGTTTTTCCGTTATTCTCACCGATCTCTGCCCTGTCTTGACTCAGGCAGGGTTTACCCGCTGCCCTGTCATGGCTTAGGCAGAGCTCCAAAAAAAAAAGGAAGCTCTCTCCTCTTCCGTGCATTTTTTTTCACAACACTAATCGCGTACCTGATTTTGCAGGGTCAAGAACAGGCCCTGATACCAAATTGTTGGAATTTTCTTGCCTAATTCTGGTTTTTCCGAGATTCAGGTTCGTTGCCGTTTAACTATTTTAAGTATGCCTGTTGTAGAAGATGAATGTGATCTTCGATTCTGTTTGAGATTTCCTCAAAGGATTATTTCTAGGGAAAAATGTTTGTATGTGTGTTTTCAATCTTTGTATATTTCAGAGTATTTGTAACTGTATGCACTGCTCTGTATTTATAGAGCAATGCGAGCTCCTCCTTTTTCCCGGTTTTTTCTACCAGGTTTTCCTCTTCAGGAGCCTATGTATCCAGATGGTTACCGTGATTTCCGGTAACGGTCTGGCTGTTAAGATTTTGCTGTTATGGCAATCTCTGTTGTAACCTTGAACACGGGTAACGGTTGGATGACCAATCCAACCGTTACTTGTGCTGGGTTGCCGAGAATGGCCACAGCCTAACAGATAGACCATGGATCGGTGCAATGCTGACATTGCCCAACACACACCATACTGACTTTAAGAAGAGCCATTCATCATCAGCTTCGTTGGCAGAAGGAAATGCACTATGATAGCATGATTGTCATTACTAAGATCAGTAGTTCCATGTATAATAAAAAACAAAGGAGACATCCATATCCATTGTGTAGAGGAAACAAGTTTATAAGCTGTAGCAAAAAACAGACTTCATAGAAGCCGATATATGAAGAACTAAGTATGGCCGCCCATATACTAGATTCTATGGATAAAGGATCTAATTGATAGAAGAAGCACCGTAAAGATCAATTATTGAGGTTTTTGGCCGATACAATAAGACCTGCTTACTTATGTATGTCATAATATGACATAAAAGTTAGAAAAAAGCCCAATTGAAAGAATTAGTCCTAATTAAATGTTTTCTTTTTATTTCTCAATCATTTCATTATAAACATAACTAATAAACGTGATAAAAAAAAACAATAGTAAATTTAACTTACTAACAATTCATTGTTTGTGACAGATGTCATGATTTTGAACCAACAAATTAATTGAATAATTCGTATGGTAATTGAATTCAGTCTTGTAACTTCATTTACAAATTCTCTTTCATGGAAAAAATATGATATTAAGCTAGGATCCCATTATATGGATCTAATAAAAAAAATCTATTTTTAATGACATGGGGAATGGAAATAGAATTGTCCTTTGGCTCTCCTAAACAAACCTTTCTTTTTTACTTTTCTAAATTATTTGTGAATGAAGAAATGATTGGCAACTTAAAAAAACTAGGACACTTGAGTTTGAGATGGTTGACATGGGTCTTATGTGTAACTTGTTTGTCCTTGAAGTGACTCAAAGGCATATTTATTTGTCAACACAAGTATGCCAAAGTTATTCTTGAGTTTTTTAAGATAGCGACTTGAAAACCAATTTGCATTACGATGCAAAAAATATTTAAATTAACAAAAAAAGGAAGTGGTGCTGAAGTTGATCGTACATGCTTTAAAAGACTTGTGAAATGTTTATGATACTTAACTTCTACTCGATCGAAAATTGTTTATAGTGTTGGAATAGTGAGTAGATTTATAGTCTCCTAAACAATCCCATCTACAAGCGACTAAGCATATTTTATGATACATTAAAGGTAATTTGGATGACAATATACTTTATTTTCTACCTAATCACTTTAAACTTATAGGATATACAAAGTGATTAGGGAGACTATGTTGGAGAAAGGAAGAGCACTTTATGCTTTTTTTCTTGGAAAATAATTTTTTTCTTGGTCCTTATAGAAGCAAAATGTGGCAGCTTTATCCACTGCAAAAGTAGAATATATAGTCGTGGCATATTGTGCTACTCAAACAATTTGGTTAGGTCAAATGCTAGTTGAGTTAAATTACAAGCAACAGCATACAATGGTGATAAGTATGATAATAAATCACCAATGGTCTTAGCAAAAAATCTAATGTTTCATAAGAGAAACAAGCATATTGATATTAAGTAGCATATGCATGTCTTTATCGAATCCAACACAATTTTATCTGGGGCAAGCGACAAGGAAAACTTTATTGGACGCAATTACTTGGAACAAAGAAGAAAGGTGGGCTGAACATGAAGGACCTTTATTCTTTCAATGTACTTGTATTGTGAAAGTGGTGGCGAAGATTAAATCAAATTTTGATTCTTTATGGAGAAGTAACAAGCATAAGCAAGATTTTGTTTTACCTATTTAGATTTGGATTCAGTATGATGAAGTCAAATCTGAACCCGAATCCAAATCAGAACTGGTTATGTAGGACCTGAATACGTTGGTTCCTACAATGCCAGAACCTGACCCGAATTCTACCTGTTGCTGGGTTGGTGAGTGAAACAAATCATGGTAGTTCAGCTTGGTTTGGCTCATTTATGTTCAACTCATTAAAATATATAAGCTGAATATGAACTCTAGCTCCTCCTATGACCAGCCCCGGAATGTGGGTTTCAACGTTTGTGCAAATACAAATAAAGGATACACTTAAATGACTCCAATTCTGTTGAAGTGGGAGACTCTGAAACTCATAATAATGAAGTCTACGCCTTTTTTAAAGTTCCTAATCAAACAGGGGAATTACTTGGGACTGACCTTCTCCCCAAGAATTTTCAAAAACTTCCGGATTCCCAGATCTCAGCAAATGGGAAAATCCTTGAGTTTGTTGAGGAAAACCTTTCTTTGGAATCCAAACACAAGAGAAGTGATGAACGGACTCGCCACCAATACTGGGTTACTTCGTCTTGTTCATGAACCCTGTGGCTCGTGAAACCATGTCCTTCACGAACTTAACGGACTTGGTAACGGGCGAGTTGGCTGCGATCAGGTTGTAAAGAGCGCTCTCGACCTCGCACACGCTAGGCCTCTTCTTGAACCTCGAAACCATCCTCAGCTCTCCGACACCGCCACCACCTTCCTCCTCCACCAGCACCTCCCACCCACCGCCCGACGAAATACCATCTTTGGAGTACCGGAATACCACTCCCTTCCTTTTGCTCAGCAACCCCCTCACCTCCAACCCCATGAACGAGTAAACCACATCGAATGACGACACGAACCCACCAACCTCGCCCTCCTCGTCCGCTGCCCACTGCGGGTTCACCATCACCACCGGTTTGGGGTCGAAACTGACACACAGCGTCTCGATCTCTTCCAACCGAGTCAACTCGGGAGCTACCACGACGGCCACATCTCCCCACGCTAGGCTACCCACCGAGCCCAGCACCTCGTTTCGAATCGTATCGAAATTGAACGCCCGAGTCGCTTCCGTTTGGGTGGCGGTATTGGGCCAGAGGACGAGCGTCCGCGCGTGGGATCCCTTGCGTTTGAGGGGTAGGTCGTCAAAGATTCCGGCGACGAGCGAGACGAGGGATTCCAGCGAATCTTCACTGACCGGGATCTCGACTCGCAACCTCGGCTGCTTCTGCTTCTTGAGTTTTCCGGCCAATCGCGGGTTGTTTAGGGGCTTGGAGAGGGCCGCTGACAGGGCGCACCTCGCCTGATCGATGGCTTCTTCCTTTGAGGATGGAGGCAGGTCGCTGGAAGGGTTTTCCGACGACCGGGATTTGTATTCCGACGTGATGGATGAGTGGGAGGCAGAGAGGCATCGTGATCGGTGAGCAAGGAAGGTTTTAGCGGGGTTTGGAAACAGAGAATAAGATAAAGAGACAGAATGCGGACGAGAGAGAATAGTGCGAGCTTTTGAGATTGTGAAGGCAGGGGTCGGATCACTGAGAATGATGGAAGCCATTCCTGGCGGAGAGAGAGAGAGAGAGAAACGTTATCTAAAAGAAGAGAGGGAAGAAACGACATCAGTCCATTTTAGGGCGCCAACGGGCTGACCCGACCCGAATCTGGTAACACAGGACCCAGGCCTAGGTTATACCTCGGGATGCCCATAGGGTCTAAACGAACCTGGTTTGGTTCGGTTCTAACAGAAAAGGAAAACTTCCAATTCGGTTCATAGCTCCAAGGTTGAAATAGAACCATAAGACACAAACCAAACGAGTGTATGCGTTTATAACCTGATATACATGTAATTCTTGATAATATATATTTATATTTATATATTAGGAAAAATGATAAATATGCATACCATCTATACTGAAATCCTTTTAAACATCTTTATCATTTGATTAACATGATCAATGGTAGAGATTTAAATTAAAACAATAAGAAGTAACAATATATTTTATATATTAAATATGTGTATTAAATACTTTTTATTTTATCAACTGAACTTATCAAATTATTGAGATGATAAAGTGGACTCCAGCATCATGGGTGTGCAAATGGACAACACTCTATATACATCTTAGATTTGAATCATGTGATGGCGATTAAAGCTTTATGTGTTTTCGTTGCCCAATCTTAAAATCTTGCGTATTACTTTTCATATTAGCACATGTTGTAGCTTTCTAAGTTTATATTTCTTGGTATGGTGTTGCTTGAAATTGATTATTTGTGATGCAATACAGTTGTCATATATTAGCATAACATAAAGTACATAGGACTGTGGTTCAGAACCAAAGCAAACCGGAACTGATGATTTGATTTGGTTTTGTTCTAGGCGAGATGCAGACCTTAGTTAATCATTCAAGACTCTCTTTCTACAAAGAGAGATGTAGATATAGATAGATATAAAAAATAGAGAAGGGTAACAAGTGTTCAAACCTTATTCATACTCAATTCTATTCAAACATCTCTATCAATTTTACATGATTAACAAAAAATATTTGAATTAAAACTATTATAAATAAAGTACATTAAATTTTTTTATCACCTTAATCATTCATCTAAAAAATCAAATGATTGAGATGATAAGATTGATTGAATATATTGCAGTGAAAGAGCATCAAAATATTAGGATACAAATCTAAAGGAATATGATTTAGACAATCAAGTCAAGATTTGTATACCCTTAATATGGAACTCATTGATCCTGTAGTCCCTTCAGTTGATAGTGAAGATCTATGATTTCTCAGGTAAAGGTTCATTTTATTTATCAAATATTAAGATTTCCTTTTGATATTGACTTATGTTTACAATTATGATGAAATTAGTAGTTGTTTATTTGATTTGCTTTAATATAAAGTTGTGTAGTTATTATTATCATATACTTATGTTAATTGATGTCTCACTTGCTCTAGTTTGAATATTATATATAATATTATATACCTTAGTCATGTCCTCGTACTCAATATTTTTGAAATTTACCGTATCCCGCATTTGTGTGACATAGCTTGTATCAGAATCCATATCTAGATAGTTTTTATCAGATTACATGTAAAAGGCACACCTTTTTTCTTTTATAAGATGGGGTTAGGCATGCATGCATCCTATAGTTATAAGAAAATATACACCTAGAGCTCTACGACTCCTCCTATTATAGGTGGAAATTTTGACTTCTAGGTGTGTACATATGTGTCTTAGGCTTTCCCCTCCTTGTGTAATAAAAAATTTATATTAAATAAGTAATTAAAAAAAGAAAATATAAAAGATAACGTACCAAAAAAAGAAAAGAAGATATAACTATAATCTCTTACCCTCCCATTGTAACGAAAACAATAATAATAATGCAGATAACCTCAATACTAATCAATGTGTGAAGTTTTGTATTGTGATCCAAAAGGCAAAAGGTTGGTTGCCTGAAGTTGGTCGATAAAGAAAACAACACCAATATTTTCTTTTTTTTTTCTCAATTTTCACTATGCTTGATGATGCTTACTCTAGCTCACTTTCTCTGGAGTCTCATGGACTGCCATGATGTGACAGATGATAGGCTACCATAGGCTGTCACCTACACATCCTAATAATAAGAAGTTTATACACATTGAAAGCACATCAGACTCAAATAAACCAAGGGACAAGCTTCACATACCTTGCCACTGGTTAATCAAGAAGACATTTCGAGGTCGTCTCATCTCACATCAAGAACGAAATGAGCATCTTATAGGCTTTGGGCAACCGGACCCCTGATAAGAGGAAGACTCTCATGATGCCTCATTGGGAAAACATATATGGGTGACGAGTTGGGAAAACATATTTGAGTCACGAGTACCACATATATGTGTACTATCAACAACTATTGTGTTCAACAAATTGTTCATTGAGGTTAGAAATCTCGGCATGAGCATTAGTAGATAATTCATTCATTCATATAATTTGTTTATTTAACTTTGAACAGGGTTAAGGAAGAAAAGAAGGCCAGAAATCTGGGTGCTTCCATTGTCCTTTTCTCTTGGCATAGTGATCCTCCTAGCCCTTCCATGTCTTTTGAAGAAAAGATTCGGAGAAGAGATAAGGGAAGAGGGTAAGTTGACACTTGATCCTTTTTGTTAGCAAGAACATCACAATCTACTCGAGCTAACAAATCGCTTTCGAACCAACAACGAAAGCCATTGAGATAGAGTTCAAAATTGATGATTAACAACTAACAAAAAGAGAAAGATATGAAAGTGAATGAAACTAAAACTATAACTGAGATTGTGATGTTGCCTCTGTGAATACATAGTTGGATGCTGCACTGCATATGTTCTGTTCCATTGATCGTCTCCATTTGCATATCGCCTAACTCATACTGTTCTGCTCTAGCACATCCACACTTCTGCTACGCACCATGTCGAAAACTTTGATACTTGACAACCATGATTCTCTATCGTCCTAACTTTATTTCCCATGGCATGGAGTACAGACCTAAAAGTTCCATGAGTTCCTCGAAATTTGATAGCTGAGTCCAGCATAAAACGTTTCATGGTTGGTACTTTTCAAAACATTCTTTGGCTGATTCTAAGTATTCTTCGAGCCAATCCTTTTCTTTCGTGCCTATTTACAGCAATGGTGGTCAGTTTGGACCCGGCCCAACAGGTTCAACAGGACTCGAATTGCCTTTGGCACTAGTCGGAACTTGAAACAGAACCAAGTCAAGGACACACTGAGTAAGGTTACCGTTCTGCCCATTAAGGAACCAAACCGGGAACTAGAACAGAAACTCGCAATCCAGAGTGGTTCCAAACCATATCCATATCCATATCCAGTTCCAAACTCCTACCTTTATTTTATTTTTTAAATTAGATCAGTACCAAACCGAAACCAGAACATGGTAGACCGGAAACTAACAAAACTGTTAACCCGAAACTGGCCAGGTATACTTTACATGTCATGTCAGCAGAAAGAGCTGATAGTGCTTTATCTTTCCAGGATCTGAATGCAATGTTGCTGCTCGTATTATTTCTCATCCTTAAAGAAAATAGTCATATTATATAAAGAATATTCTTGATAAATCCATTTGTTCCTTTTCATAGATTTATTAAACTTTAGTTGCATAAAATTGTCTTATTATTTGTTTGTATGAAATATGAATAAATCCTGATGCTTTCATACAAATTGTCTTATTATTAGGTCTCCAAACTCTTCTCTTTAATATTTTTCATTTTATAATTATCTTGATATCTTCTTGAAATGTGAGGTCCTTGTAGAGGACCTACTAAATGTGAAGTCATTGCAAACACCCTAACTTTGATAACTTAAGTTCTTCTTGATGCATTTGACATGCAAGATTGACCTTTTTCTTTCTTTTCTTTTCTGAAAGGTAAGCTGGGTTTGTATATCGTTGTACTTACTGCTTCTCTCCAAAATATCTTTGGTAGAGAGGCATCAATTAACATTGATCTTATCATATTCAGTAAGGTCATGTTATATCTTTCAGCTACACCATTTTGTTGAGGTAGCCTACGCATTGTATTTTGCTTTGTAATACCAAAGTCTTTACAGAATTTCAGAAATTTTACAGAGGTATATTCACCGCTTCTATCTGATCTCAAGACTTTGATTGAATGCCCTAGTTGATTTTCAACTTCTTGCTTATATTCTTTAAAAGCTTCAAGTGCTTAAAATTCATGTGCTAGGAGATATAAATACATATATCTCGAGTAATCATCGATAAAGGTTATAAAATAAATATTTTCATGATGTGACCTTACTCTAAATGGTCCACGTAAATTTGTGTGAATGACCTCCAACAGGGTTGTTGCCCTTATTGTCTCTTTGAAAAAAAAATTCTGTCATTTTTCCTTGTATACAAGCTTCACGCATGGCAGTAAGTCAAAGTTGAATAATTTCTTCAATTTTTTCAGACTTATATGTCTAAGGCGTTTATTTCATACATTCACATTAACATAAAAGGCACAGATAATATAAGTAGAAAGATTTTCATTTTTATTATCATTCAGCTTAAATAGTCCATATTCTACATTAAATCCCCCAAAGAATAATATTCTCTCATGTTTCCCTACAATCACCTTGCTAGGAATAAACTTAACCTCAAAACCTTTCTTTACTAAGGTAGGGACTGAAACCAGATTGCGCCTTATAAATGGTACAATCAATACATCAGTCACTACAACCGGTGTGTCTTGTACAAAAATTCTAAAGCACCCAGTGCCCACAACATCTGAGAAAGTATTATTTCTCATGTACACCCGATGTTCTCCTGGTTTGTACTCCTTTAGATCCATTGTCCCTTCTTTGGTCTTCGATATATGTTTTGTAGCTCTAGTGTCAATCTACCAACCAGTCATCGGGCGTTTCATGTAGAAACATTCTGATATCACACAGATTATGTCATACTTATCTAATTGTCCGCGTTGTGGGTTGTTGCGATAATCCTTCTTATAGTGTCCCATCTTTCCATAATTGAAACACTTAATCCGAGAACTGGTTTACTTCGTTTTCTTAAAAGATTGATTGCTCTTTTTGTTATTCTTATTAAACTTTTTGTTTGGTTTATTTTTCCTTTGGTTGGGTTTGGAGCTAGACCCTATCTCATCTTTTACTACTGACAATTTTTTCTTTTTGTTTTTACTCATATGTTCTTGCACTATTACTAGTTACAGAGACAATTCAAAAATGTTGATTTCTGATCCTAGTTTGAGGGTAGTGGTGACCATGTTCTATGACGGAAGAATATTGTTCAATATTGTTGATATCTGCATCGGTTCTAAGATGACTGATTTTGCCACATCTAGATCCCTAGCCATTACCAACATATGGTTTACATGTTCTACTATATTACCCTTCTTTCATTTTGAAGGAATTATATTTCTGTAGTAGCAACTTGACATGCTGCTTGACAGTTGTATCATATTTGGCTGTTATAGAATCGAATAACTCTTTGGCGGTCTCGAATTCTTCGAAGACCCTGATCAAGTTATCCTCCATGTACGTCAACATGACAGTTCTTGCTATTATGTCATCCTTTATGTTTTATATATCTCTATCTGTTGCTTGGTTGTGTCTCATAGTTGCGGACACAAAGTTTACTTTAAGACATACTCTACACCTTGAAGTGTTAGAGCAAGCGAAATTCTTTTCTTCCATGTTTGAAAGTTTAGACCATTTAACTTTTTGGTTTTTGTCAGTTTAGACACACGTATTCTAAAGTTCATTTTTATGTGTTTGACAATTATAATAATTACACGGTCTAAAAAAGAAACATTTAACAAGCAACAAAACACACATAGCATCAATATGGTTAGCACAATGCAGAAAATCACAAAAATGAGTTGAAAATAACTCATTTATAATATATAAAAGCAAACTGGGATAAATTCATAATTTTTCTAAAAAGTTTCTACCTTTGATAATTTTCCAAAATACCAGGAGTAAAATAGTAATTTTAACCATCTGTCTGCTTTTCTAATTTTTAGAAAAGACCAAGGATAGAATAGTAAAATTTGTAACTGATCGGGGTAAATTTGTAATTTTGCCCCTCAATCCCAATTTGTAATTTTCTCAAAAAGATAGGGATAAATCTATCTTTTGAGTACTGTAATAAACTTAACTTGGAAGGGTAATAATATAAATCAATATCTCGATATTTCATAATTTTCATAAACTGTCGGAGGGTAAGAATGACTTTTCACTTAAGTGAAGGCAAAATAATTTTTTTACATGAAAATATTTGGATATTTTCATAATTTAATTTTTTTGTCCTCGAGGGTGGTTTTAGATAAGGAGGATGGTTTCCGTCGTTCCCCCTCTTCACCCGCGGCCCTCTACCGAGGGTTTCGTTGCCGGCCTGTAGCCACCCGTGGCTCTTGCCGCTGTTGAGGTACCTGTAGCGGAAGAACAGGAGGTTGAATCTGTGTATTTTATTCTTGCCTGGATTGCGAGAATGGCCGTTACCTTACAACCTTTTCGTGGAAGAGGCTCATGTTCGGTACGGTGCGATTCTCCCCTCGCGAGGTGATGTCATCGACGTTTGGGATGCCAAAGAAGCTCTTTTTGGAGTAGCGCAACTGGCAGTTCTCGTACCATATAATTATATGGTGTCCTCTGCCAGGCTGCAGTAATAGATGATGTAGGAAGTCGAGTTCGAGATGCAATTCCTGAATTCCTCACCCTGAATATCGCCTCTGCATTGTGCAAGGCCGTAGACTAGGCTGGGATCGTCGCCTGCTTGAAACAAATATAAGGAAACAATTGAAGGGATAAAGAAGGAAACATAATACAAATATAGAGAGTTATTAAGCCATTGGATTGCACGTAAATGATCAAACATATAATAGATAATGATCAGAAATTTGTATGTAAGAAGTAGGTTATGAAAGAAGATAATCAGCTAATAGATTACGATGGATGTGTAACGCAACAAAAAAAAAGAGCGTACACGAGTACTGTAAGAACTGATTTGTCTCAAAGAGGCACTTGATGGCCTCCGTCCTTCAGAGAAGACCATTCTTAGAAGAAAATCAGAAAGCAGCGATTCGATCGATGGGAGGAAAGAAAGAGTTGCAGATTATGAAAAGGGAGGTCAACGGCTTGGAGATCTGTACAGCTTGAAAGACGAACGTCGGCAAGGCAGAGCCACATACGAGTTTAAAAAGTCACTCGATTAATCTGTCGTTCCTCTCGGAAGAAAACAAGTTGGGGGAGAAAAAGTGTATACAACACCTGCTGTGGTGTCGGCGTAGCCAGAGGGAGCGACGGTGGAGGTTAAGGCGTCCAAGACGGTGCGCAGGTTCTTCTCGGACAAACTTCCGGATGCATAGGTGGCTGACGAGCGGCAATGGCCGAGATAATCGTTGGTGCTGACTGCAACAACGACCCAACAAAGAAGAAGGAATCCGGTTTCGGACTTCAGCATCTCTGTTGTTTCTTCGTTTCAGCCTCATGGTTGGATTTTCACAAATTATTAAGATATCGAGATCACCGGAAAGAAGTTGAGGGGTAATGTTAGCTGATGACTGAGGAATGGACCTTTTTGCTTTTGCTTCCGTATCTACGATGTTGATGCCTTCCATATATACATATTACATCACGGTAGATCAGGTTGGTGATGCAAACGCAGCCGCAGCCGTTGATTATGACACAAAGATTCCGGCCATCTTTTCAGTGGGGACAATGGAGCCGAGATCCATTTGGAAAACAGGGTGAGCCTCTTTCACGATGTCAGCCGGACGTCATATGACAGAATTTACGTTGCGGGACCAGGTCGGTTCTGGGTAAAGTTACAAAATCAGTTTCAGGTGATCCACAACAAGATCCAAGAGAGTAGGCCAATACAATCAATGAGAAGCAAACTCAATTTGGAACTCACTTGTCAAGCCAAATGGATCAAACAACGTCCAAATGCGGGAATTGATCCAATGGGCCAATGCTACTTCAGAAACCTCATTGAGGAAATCTTTCTCTCTTTCTCTCTTTCTCTCTCTCTCTCTCTCTCACACACACACACACACACATCATTATTAGAGTGTGCATTTTGGCGATTTTGGGACTCTCGAACCAAGCTATACCCATATTAACAGCGTTATACCCGCTGAAATCTTTTTTAATTAATTTTTCAAGTTACAATTAGTTAAGAATTCATTTTAAGAAAAGTCTTGGTCAAATGCCAAAAATCTGTTCTTAGAACTAGATAGAATTCCAATATTTTCATTATAATGCTGTCATTTTCGTATAAGACATTTATAAGAGATGCCCGTTATGTAATGAATGAAGGTATTGAAGTTCATGTCAACATTGGTCTATGTGAAGTTTTCCTTTTGCCTGAAAAAAAAATAGTTGAGTATTCGTTTTAGCAAAAGTTGATCTCCGAATCCCCTTTGATCATATTCACATCATCAATATAAAGTAAAGACCAGCATCTAGAGAGCTTTTACCCCATAATGGGCTGACCTTGCTTGAACCGGATTAGTCTGGGTCCTTTGAGCTTCCAGATACCGGTGGTGTACTCACCAAGAAGAAATGGATTAATCAGGCACCTTTGTTCCATGATCCAGATTATTATGGTTGTCATTGATCAACCCAATTCATTGCTTAATTGATCCCAAGAGTCAGAAAACTCAGGAAGTAGACAAATCTTGGCAAATTCATGGGCATTCAAAATTTAAAACCAAACTGAAATGCATGATCACCCTTGTCAAGGTCAAATGATTTAGGCAAGGAACATGACTTGATCAAAATAAATGATTGCAAACAATGCTTATGATCAATAGTGTAATATCATGGAAACTAGTTAGATTGGAACATACATATTGTGGTATACAAAACTTGCAAAGTCAAATACACATATCACTAAACTGAAAACCAAAATACCTTGTTGTTTACCCTCTGTAATTTAGATGTAGATAACTTGGGGGATTAATTTTCATACACTTTTTTTACTAAACATACACTCATTTTTTTCTAAAATTACCTCAATTACATTTCTCTCTCTTTCATTCTTTCCCCATGTAGACTATCTTCTAAAAAAAAAAGACACGTCCACCAAGCATCACTCATCAAATAGCATTGCGTCTACAACGTGATCCGTCCTTTAAACAAAACATGCCTTAAGCATGTCTTATTGTCGATCATGAAGGATGATACGATTCAATCACGCCATCTTCCATATAAAGGTGTTCACCCACTGCACGTTGCTCTTCAAATAGCAATGCGTCGTAAGTGCACTTTACTTTAAATAAAATGTACTTATGAGATACTATGTATCATTGTTTTCTTCACTCGCCTCAACGTCCACATTGACCAATCTTCTAAAACTTTGTTTTCTATTGATTTTTTATAAGAATGACAGAGAAAGAAGTTGGAAAGAGATCAATAAAGAAATGAAAAATAATTTGAGAAAGTTTTGAAAAGGGAGTTAAAGAAGGAGAGATTTAGAGAGAGGTCGAACGAATAAGAGAGACAATAAGATTAAAATAGATCATCATCGGGAAAAGTTGTTAGAAGGAAGAAAGAAGCTGACAGCATGCACATGAACTGTTGGGAGGAGAAGTGGACGAGCAAAAAGGAAGGGGAGAGAATGTGCAACCGGAGTAGTCTAAAAATTTTTGAAGAAAAATGTACATGTTTAGTAAAATAGTGTATGAACAGCAATTATGTAACTAAGTCGGTTCTTTTAGTGTTCAATTTTGAAACTCCAAAAGCAAATTCAACCAAAAACACCAAATTTTGTTTGAAACTTCGAATAAAATCTGAACCGAAAAATTGAAAAGCCAAACCTAGATCCAGAAAAAGAACTAATTACTTGGACTTTCTTTTTTTGGATATAACCAACTCTTGCTCACTTCTAATTGTACGGAAAGAATAATTGTGCAAATTATCAACACCAACAATCTAGAAATACGGTTGTGCACATAGGCATAACCGGCAAATCCATCGAATAGCTCCTTCTGATTAGCCTGAAACCATTAACCATAACTAAAACGAGTTCCACTTCATAATCACCTATTCTGGTCTAGTTCCACTTTGAAAAGGAAAATCAACAGAACTTATAAGATGGAACCCAAATAGACAGTTAGAACCACCAGTTCCAGTTGGTTGGAGTAGGAAACAGAGACTCCATGATCAAGGGAGAGGGGTCTCAATTCGACCATGATTCTGGGTTCGGTTGGTCGGTTCCAGTTTCTTACCCGGTTCAGTTTCAGTTCAGGTGATGCCTGTAAAAAATTTTACCTATTTGTGAACCCTGGCAACCATTCGGGTAACCAAAGTGTTGTTTCAAGGACGCATGCATTGCAAATGGTTCTTCTGTGACTCCTTTGTATGTGTTGTAGATGACTTGTTGCTGATATTATAGACGTGTATTTGCGAGTCCGCAGCTCATTCCAGGCTGATTAACAGTCTGTTCATTTCCATTCGCTGAACACATAGGCTGAGCAACACCAACTAACTCAAACCAATGTCGTAGATATTGTATCGCACATGACAATGATATGCCTATATATAGTATCGTAGGATACATGTGATTTTTTAAATTATTTTCTTTAAATATTTAATAAAAAATTAAAGATTTTTAAAAGATTCTATAACATGCGTCATGCCAAGAGACGATGAACTTGACATTAAAATAAACCAAATCACATGCATCTATCATTCTTAGCCTCATTTTGAAATTTAAGATTCATGATCATTAGTGGATGTAGGATAGAGTTGTGATTTTGAGAGGAAATAGAGTTAGTTCTAAGAAGAGAAGAGGACATACATGAAACAAGAGGCTAAAGAAGCTGGTCTAAAAGGAGTTTAAATCTACTTTGGGCCTTAATTTTTAAAAAATTACAGTTTTTGAAATTGTAATATAATACGGTATTATGTATCGCAATGTATCATCTAACATGTCTTGGTAAGTGAGACAAATGGTGTTTTACGATATAGGTACTTGAATTTAGATGATGTAGGTACTGATTCGAATGCTATGCATACCTTTATTAATAACACACTACTCTTACAACATTCACTAAAACTGCTCCAACAGCTCGAGCTCATTGAATATGCAACAACTTATTGGCAAATTGAGTCTTCTATTCACTTGGACAATTATTCAATGATAGTTTTGTTGGGATAAATCGAAGGATTACATGCATAAAAAAACCAATATGCAATAATCATAAATATATCCAAATCAATAATAGCCGTAAATCCAAAGAATGTCATAAACAAAACAAAAGGAAAACATGAAATAAGAATCAAAAGCAGACAACTAATCTGCGTGAGTTGCCTTGTAGACTTGTCTTAGAGAAATCAATGCCTGCTACTAAGTATGTGTGGGTACATGCGCTTTCCTTACAGGATAAAACGCACATACGATAAGAAGAATGTACCTTGCTCAAGTCATCCTCGACTGTACCTCAGTCTCCTTGGCTGAAAAATGGAAGGGGAGTGGGGAGTAGTCATGACAGAGGGAAATGCAGATTAGGGAAGCACTAATCCCACTTTATAGAAAATGTGATGGATCACGGATCTCAAATTCGATCTAACTAACACACCTCTTCATCCAATAACCGTTATGGGGGTAAATCCATTTGACCATTAGATCAAACCTTTTTGTGTAAAAAGATAGGTTGGAGACTGAAGACAAATCTCAAACCCAAACCTAAATCAGGCCCGACACACGCACATGTATAGTCTAACATGTCATCCTCATGCTCTTTGCACCAAGATTCATGAGCTATCAACTATATAAAAGAACATAACAGTTTCTTTTGTCCTTCAATATGAGACTAAACTTTATCTTTTGGTCTTTACATGCACAAGTCAAAGATGTATTAAATGAATATATAAGATTGCTTAACAAGAACAAAATGTAATTAATATACATGAGTTTGATTAACCCAATACTTAATTAGCATTAATTCTAATAATTCTCTCAAAGTTCTGAAGTATAAAGTGTCATTTTGACTCAACCATCATATTATACTTTTAGTAATGGTACCTTTCAGTTTGAACTATTACTTGAGTTATTGAATATTATCCTTACATGAACTATGTGAACATATGTCTTGAACTTGAATCTTAGGTGTAAAGGTGTCTATTAGTAATAACATAATAAAGGTTATGATGTAATCTTTTAAGGGTGAGGCATTAATGATCATATCTTGTATCATAATTAATTTCAAAGAATAACTCAATTCTCTTATTGCATCCTCACAATATCAATCACTTAGTTGAGTATCTTCAATGATATACTACTAGGATCATGTCGTAAGACTTGATCCCATTAAGAGAATAATCTTTTAATTAGCTTTCAATCATGATACTTTAGGTTTATAGAAAACAGACACACAGATACTAAAAGCATTACATAATATAAAGTGTCATCTTAATCACTCAATAGTTTGTTATTACCACATTGAACCTACTTCATGAGATCTCCACTCAGTTAGATTGAGTTGTCACTACTTATGAATAACTTGTGGGTTTGAGTTTCATCTCCAACCTAGATTTTTCAATTAAGACTATTAATAGACTTTTAGTCAAAGGATCAATAGTCAATAGTATTATCTTCAGATACAATAAAATCAACAACCATGACTCAATCAGACACGAGAAACCTTACAGACTTAAGTATAGCTTAGATGTATCTTATTTGCTTTTGATTATACTTGAAACTACTAATCTTAGCAATGACAGTTATGCTAGCATAATACACTAAAATTGCAGGAAGCAGGAAGTGACTTCTTTAACATAGGTAAACTAGACATAAGTTCATTAAATCATTCAACTTCCAATCCACCATCATCTAAAGCATATAATTCTGGTTAAAAGATTTTTAGGTAACAATGCCACCACCCATAAGAAATGCATATTCGATAATCTCATTACTTTCAAAGTTCTTCATAATTAAGCTATCATCACTACATCCTTGAAGAACGAAATGATGTTTACCATAATACAATACAAGGAAAATAGTTTCCTTCATATAACAAAGTATTTTCTATAGAGCTAACTCATAGGTATATTTGGACAACTAGTTTATCTATTCAACTAACACACGACAAAAGCAATATACACTCATGTATAATTGGTTAGATACATCAAACTACCGATAATATGATAATATCATAATTGAAAAATAAGAATATCACTCTCATTCTTATACAAAGCTTTAGATAAATCATATGAGGTTGTATACAATTAATTAGATACAACAATATACGATCATGTACAGTTGGTTAGATATATCAATATTTGTTTGTGTACAATTTGAGTTTGAGCTTCATTTCTAAAGATTTGAAATTTGTTTAAGGCTTCATCTTTACTTTCAATAAGTAAATATAGCAATATCTATAATAATCATCAATAAATATGATAAAATATCTTTTGTTATCTTTAGTTGTCATTCCATTGAACTTATAAATGTCGGTGTGTACTAAATCTAAAATTTTGAATTTATTATGAATTGTATGGAAATGTTTCTTAGGTTACTTCACTTGCATACAAATACCACATGTCTTTTTTATCTATGACAATCTTATGGATAAAATTTAAATTCACAATTCTTTTCAAAGAATCAAAATTAACATGATTCAACCAGACAAATACTAACATTAAAATTATATAAAAATAGAGGTAGAGCCTTTATTAACATTAAAATTTATACAAAAATAGTAACTAGTTCTACATGAATCTTATACCGATCCTCTACACCAAACAAATAATTATTCTTAAAGAAACACTCAGTACTAAGTCGTTTAGTTACAACTTTATCATATTTATAATATAATCTTAATCTCTCTCTAACTAAAATTAGACCATTGAAGATATTCTAGTAAATTATTAGAATATTCCTAACTCTTTAAAGAGTCAAGACCTTTTTCGAATGAAACTTTAAGTCCACACGCTCTTCACCCTTGACTTTAGTAGTCAAATGATACCCTAAGGTTATGATTCTATCACATACAACTTGGTAAGACACAAACAATGACTGATTAACATAAACATGCATATTAGTCTTAGTGTATACAATCCAATATTGTAACTCATAAATAGAAACGATATGGGGTTTAAGAGAAAGATACATGTCACTTGACGTAGGTACAATGGCTACCATGTTGACCGTAGGTCCTTTAACGACCACAAGTTTTTTGGTTTTCTTTTAGGCAGAGTCCCTAACTCAATGTTCAATTTAACCATAAAGCTATCACAATTTATTTTGAGGGTTTTTTTAGATCTTGGTCTTTGGTTTGTATTTTGCTTGTTTTCCTTTAGGATTATTAGGTTATTTCTTTCTGATCGTAAGGTTGACCTTAGGGGTGATATTAATAGGCATAACAAGTTTTTAGCTTTTATATTCTTTTTCTATTGCAATGTCTATATGAGATCACAAAGATCGTCTTACCCTTCTAATGCTTCAGATCTAGGCCAAAACCCTCCTAATACTAAGAGAACTTCACAATAATAAACATAAAAATAAACTTTTTAAGAAACTCTATCTCAACCATGGTATAAAAACTGAAATTCATATGTATGCTCAGTCATAGATTTCTCTTCTACCATTTGATATTTAAAGAATTTGACCACAAAATACTTTTCTACATTAAGGTATTTAGTGTTGTATTTCTTATCTAAGGCAGTTAACAGATCCTTCATTGTTGTGAAAGAGGAAGAACTATAAATGTCAAACAATACATTTGACAGTACGGATAAAATACAACAGCAATACAAAATATCATTTTCTTTTCACTCGACGATTTTATCTGAGCTTCTAGCGTCAGTATCATCAAGCATGGAACAATCCGACTCAATAAAAGTATTTAACCCTAACATGGTTAACTAAGTTTTTATACGTTGCTACCAATGTTTAAAAGAAGGACCAAAAAACTTTTCTAACATCAACATTATGTTAAATCGACCTTCGGTCGGATGGTAACAGATGAACATATGTTTTCTATGAATAGTGATTTCTCTAAGATTGTTGGGATAAATTGAAGAATTACATGCATAAAAAAACAATATGCAATAATCATAAATATTCTCAAACAAAGAACAATTGGAGATCCAAAGAACGCAATAAACAAATCTTACTAAAAGCAAGAAACAAGAATAAAAAACAGAGAACTTATTTGTACGAGTTACCCTTGTAAACTTTTTTTAAAGAAATGAGTGTCCTACTATTGAGTATGTACGGGTACTTGTGCTTTCCTCCTACGATAAAACACACAATCAACAAGAAGCACATAGCTTTCTTGAGTCATCCTTGACCGCACCTTAGTCGTCTTGGTTGGAGAATAAAAAGAAAGTGCACAACAATCACCGCTTTCCTAATCCCACTTTATGGAAAACATGATGGATCATGGATCTTGAATCTAATCCAACCGATACATTGTTTCATCATGTAACCATTAATGTGCAGATCTAGACTCTTAATAAAAAAAAAAATCATACAAAAAGATAGACCAAAGGCAAAATTCAATCTCAATCCTAAGCCCGACCTGTTGCATAAATGAGCATGCATTTATGATCTACCATGTTCTCCCCGAGCTCTTTGAATACCAACTATATAAAAAAGGACATGAGTTTTTCTAATCCTTTAATATGAGACTAAACTTTGTCACAAGTTTCACATGTGACTTACATTTTAGGACTTTGATACAAATATGATTGCTTAACAAAAATTAAATATAATTAATATAGATGAATTTAATTAACCCAACACTTAATTAACATTGATTCTAACAACAACCTTGACAAATTGAAGGGAGAAAACCGGTACCGAGAAAGCTTTTCTTCCATGATGAGCCAACCGGATTAGTCTGCGTCCTTCACTTCCGGATAAACCACTCAGAGAAACCTGAGTGGAAGGGAAAAAGCAAAAAGGGTCTCATTTCAACTTGACTCCCTTCTTCCCTTCCTTCACCCCGTTCACATCCACCGAGATGTCCTCAACATACTTAACGGATTGGTACCCTGTATTCCAAAATATCACTTTATACCTCACCTATGTTGCCAAAACTACTTGGAAAGCCACCGTCCCATTGGGACCCTCTCGGAAAATCGCCTCCCACCCTTCTCCTGTTCCATTGAACACGACATCCTTCTGTGTCGTCTTCTTCACCTAGTAAAACGTCGGAATTGTGGCCCCTTCGAGTGGCCTCGTCCCCTGGAAAAGGAGTGTCACATTGAGACCATCATAGTGGACTCCTTTGTCCTTGTTGGGGTTCTCAAATTGGACGCCGATTGTGATTGTAAGGAAATGGCCATTCTCGGTAACCCCAACACAAAAACGACCGGACTGGCCATCCAAAAGTTATCTATGGATAGGATGAGGAAAGAATGGTTGTAGCAGCCACCAAAAGCCGAAATCGTCAGACAATTTCTAAATAAAACGATAATAGTCAGGATAAAGGGGTTCCATGATAGAAAAGCCTAGTGGAAAAATCTGGGTGCTCTCTAGAGCAACGCAATAGATCAGTATTAATCCATCTATCAATCATTTACAGAGAAATACTGCGAAATAGAGAGCCTTCTTCCAAAGCAAACCCCATTGAGAGGAAACCTCAAAACATCAAAATCACATACCTGCTTTTCTGTTGCTGCATACTTGAGCAAGAAGATCAGGGAATCGGGAGGTCGACAGTAGCAAGAAATCGGCAAAGAGTCGACTAGAAGACTTTCATTTGGTATTAGGGCCTAGTTTTGACCCTACAAATAGGTACGAGTTAGAATAAAAATATATACAAAGAAGGAAGGAGAGGAAAACTTCCTACAACTCTCGAGACAGGGTAGAGAGACATCACTTGAGTCGAGATAGGGCTTGCTTGAGTCATAACAGGTCTTGCCTGAGTCGAGACAGAGCAGATGAACCTGCTTGAGTCAAGACAAGACAGAAAACAAGCGGCAGAAACTCAGCTAGAGACTAGAGGTCGGTTGTAAGATAAGAACAGGCCGGAAAAAAGAAAGAAAATAGTTGGCAAAACATTGGCAAGAGGCTAGAGGTCGGTTATAAAACAAGAATAGGCTAAAAATAAAGAAAGCAACTGGTAGAACCTCGATTAGGAGGTCGGAAGTCGGCTGTAAGACAACAGACGGTCGAAGAAGGCCACAATGGTTGCAGGAGTCCTCGACCAAGAGGCAAGAGGACAACTGCAGCAGAACAAGCGACAAAAGGTCGTGGTTGGCTATTGGCTAAGAGGCGGAATGATGGAGACCGCCTTCCTTCTCTCTCTCTCTCTCATTCTCCCGCTCTCTCTCTCCTCCGCACTTTTAACACGCCTAAAAAACCGTAGGCAAAAACCATCAGTTTTCTGAAATTTCCCCCCGGTTTTGGCAAACCGCCTCGGGCAGTGGATTAAAAAGTTTGTTATGCCCTGATTGGTTTTTAAAATTTACAGATTTCCACTAGACTAAATTACAAAAAATAGATATTTTAAAGTAAAAAGACTCTTTTGCCCTTATAGAGGCGAAAGTCAATTTTACCCTCTAGCAGTTTATGAAAATTATAAAAAATAGGGATATTGAGTTACATTACTGTCTTTCTCGGTTAAGTTTATTATGGTACTGCCACTGTGTCAAAAAAACAGATTTGTCCTTGTCCTTTTGAGAAAATTACAGATTCAGACTAAGGGACAAAATTAAAATTTACCCCCGATCAATTATGTATTTTACAAAAATACCAAAAGTTGACTTTAATGTTTTGTCCGTGATCTTTTCTGAAAATTACAAAACCGGACATATAGATAAAATTATTGTTTTACACTTGGTATTTTGGGAAAATTATCAAAGGCAGGAACCTTTTTGGGAAAATTATGAATTTATTCCAGTTTGCTTCTATATATTAAAAATAAAATTATTTTCAGTTTGCTAACCATATTCATGCTATATGTGTTTTGTTGCTTGTTTTTAGACTATCTAATTATTATAATTACCAAACATAAAAAAATAAACTCTATAATATGTGTGTGAGAACTAGCAAAAACTGAAAAGTTAAAGGGTCTAAACTTTCAAACATGAAAGAGAAGGATATTGCCTTCTCTAACACTTGAAGGTGTAGAGTATGTCCTAAAGAAAAATGTGCGTCCACCACCACAAAATGCAACCGAGCAATAGATAGAAATTATAAAATATTTTTAAAGGACGACACAATAGAAAGAACTGTCATGTTGACATATATGAAGGATGACTTGATTAGGGTCTTTGAGGAATTCGAGACCGCGAAAGAGTTGTTCGATTCTATAACAGTGAGATATGATATAACTGTCAAACTGCATGTCCAGTTGCTACTACAGAAATATAATTTCTTTAAAATGAAAGAAGGGGATAATGTAGTAGAACATATAAACCATATGTTGGTAATGGTTAGAGATCTAACTGTGGCAAAATCAGTCATCCTAGAACTGATGCAGATATCCACAATATTGAATAGTCTTCCCCTGTTAAGGAAAATGATCACCACTGCCCTCAAACTAGGGTCAGAAATCAACCTTTTTGAATTTCTCCTAAAACTAGTAATAGAGCAATAACATATGAATAAAAACAAAAAGAAAAAAAATGCTAGTAGTACAAGATGAGATAGGGTCTAGCTTTAAACCCAACCAAAGGAGAAATACACCAAATAAAAAGTTTGGCAAAAATAACAAAAAAGGCAGTCAATCTTTTAAAAAAACACAGGAAACCACTTCTCGGATCAAGTGTTTCTGTTTTGAAAAGATAGGACACTATAAGAGGGATTGCCATAATAAGAAAGGTGGAAGAAACAATACGAATAATTAGAGAAGCAGGACATAATCTGCATGATATCAGAATGTCTCTATATGGGTCGCCAGATGACTGGTTGGTGGATGGATTCTTAAGCGATATGACATATCTCGAAAACCAAGGAAGGCGCAATGTATCTAAAGGAGTACAAACAAGAAGAACATCGGGTGTACATGAGAAATAATATTTTTTTAGATGTTTTGGGTAATATATCCTTTAGAATTTTTGTATAAGGCACGCTAGTTGTATTGATTGTGTCATCTATAAGGTGCAATCTGATCTCGATCCCTACCTTAGTAAAGAAAGGTTTTGAGGTCAGGTTTGTTCCTAGCAAAGTGATTGTGAGAAAACATGGAAGAATATTTTTCTTTAAGGAATCTGACGTAGAACATGTACTATTCAAACTAAAAGTCAATGAAAATAAAAATCCTTCTGCTTATATTAATTGTGTCTTTAATGATGATGTGAATGTATGGCATAAACGCCTCGGGCATATCAGTGTAAAAAAGTTGAAGAAATTATACAACTTTGACTTACTATCGAGATTTGAAGAAAATACTCTCAACAAGTAAGAAGTTTGTATACAAGAAAAAATGAAAAGAAAAGTTTTTTCCAAAAACACAATAAGGGCAACAACCCTATTGGAGGTCATTCACATGGATTTATGTGAACCATTCAAAGTAAGGTCACATCGTGAAAAGGTTTATTTTATAATCTTTATTGATGATTACTTGATATATGCGATTTATATATTCTAGTATATAAATCTGAGGCACTTGAAGCTTTTAAAGAATATAGGCAGGAAGTTGAAAATCAACTGTGGTATTCAATAAAAATCTTAAGATTATATAGAGGTGATGATTATATCTCTACAGAATTTCTGCAATTCTGTAAAGACTTTGATATTATAAAACAAAATACAATGCTCAAAACACCTCAACAGAATGGTGTAGTTGAAAGATATAACAGGATCTTACTGAATATGATAAGGTCAATGTTAATTGATACCTCTCTACTAAGTTTATTTTGGAGAGAAGCAGTAAGTACAGTGATATACATACTTAATAGAGTACAATGTAAGGTTGTATTCACTATACTATATGAGATATGGTTTAAAAGAAAACTCAACCTAGGTCATCTCAGGAGGTGGGGATCTATTGCACATATAAAGATCCTTGATCAGTCTAGAGATAAGCTAGACATTAGGTTCTTAAGATATATATTCATCGGATATCGTAAAGGTTCAAAGGGATATTGGTTTTACCATAAAGACCACGAACTGATAGAGAGCAGAGATGTTGAATTCTTAGAAGATATTAAGAATAACATCCTAAAAAATAATGATGAATATACTGACGATCTAGTATACCTAGATCAATTATCTTCTGAACCCATATAAGACCTTCCTGAAACAACTGAAACTTTAAGTGGACATAAAAGACTAAGGGCTACATTATTCTACTTAAGGGATTATCACACTTATCTTGTAGAAAAAGTATGTAATTCGGTGGATTTAGATGAGTTGATTGATAACTAACTTATTAGCAAGCTATGAACTCATCGAAAGCAACAGACTGGGAGAAAGCCATGGATAAGAAAATTGAGTCCATTGAGAGAAACCAAGTCTGGGAATGAAAGTTTGTTGTTATACCTATTGCAAATGGGGTCAAACTAAGTAAGGCTGATTGTACCGGTGAAGGAGACAATAACCCTAATGTTCCTTATGCACAAGCTGTGGGTAGCTTGATGCATGCTATGTTGTGTACAAGACCTGATATCAGTTTTGTTGTTGGTCTTGTGAGTAGATATCAAAATAATCTTGGATGACAACATTGGATAGCTGTAAAAAGTATTTTAAGATATTTGAAAGGAACAAGATACTTGAAACTGTGTTTTCAAGCATATGAACTGAAAGTGGTAGGATAATCAAATGATGACTTTGTTGTGAGCAAAGATAATAACAAATCAACCTCGGGGCAAATATTCTTATTTGGAGGTGGTATTGTTTCTTGGGAATGTAAGAAATAAGGTTATGTAACATTGCATATACAAGAAACTGAGTATATGGCTTGTTGTATGGCTACAACGAGTGTCATCTGGATAATCCGCTTCATATGAGATTTGAAGCTGGAGATAGCTGACGAGCCAGTTGTCATTTATTGTAACAACAATGCAGCAATTACTCTTATCAAGAGTGGAACTGACAGTTCCAAGAGGAAGCATATAATGGTTAAATACCACTATGTTCATGATATGATTATGAGAAAGGAAATATTCATCTCATACATGCCAACTAATGATATATTGGCAGACCCTTTGACTAAAAGCGTAATAGAGAAGCTTTTCTCGAAACATGTTGCAAATATGGGTTTGAGATATGTTTGATTATTGTGTAGGTAAATAACCATACAATGGGTAGTGATTGCAGTATAAATCATGAAATGACATTACTAGAAAAACCCTGCAATAGTGGGAGGAAAACCAGTATGTCAGTTCACTTAGCTCAAATGACCAAATAGGAGATGTAATGAAATGATCATTCTCGGCAACCCCAGCATAGAAACGGTTGGATTGGACATCCAACCGTTATTTGTGGACGGGATGTAGAAAAAATGGTTGTAACGGCCACCAAAAGCCAAAACCGCAGAACAATTTCTGAATAAAACGATAAGAGTCCGGATAAAGGGGCTCCATGATAGGAAAGCCCGGTGAAAAATCCAGGAAGGGATGAAGCAAGCACTACTCTATAAATAGAGAGTAGTGCAACACATGAGTATTAATCCATTTATCAATCATTAACAAAGAAATACCGAGAAAAAGAGAGCCTTCTTCCGTAGCAAACCGCATTGAGAGAAAAACTCAAAACATCAAAATAACATACCTGGTTTTCTGTTGTTGCGTACCTAAGCAAGAAGACGAGGGAACCGGGAGATCGACAAAAGCAAGAAACCAGCAAGGAGTCGACCGGAAGACCGACAGTGATGGTATTGTTCCTGGACGTGGCGTTCCAACCCAACTAGCCGGACGTCCTGTTGAGGGCCGGAACTTGAAGCATCGTCACTTAACACTTTGGGCCATTGGGGCGAACCGCTAGCCAGGCGAACAACACCGTGAGTTCAAGCAAGAAGAGGAAGGTGAAGCACCGGTTGCAGCACCCGGGCCCGCTATCACCCATGAGAAAGAGAGAGGGAGATCTTCCTCTAATGGAACCAGTAAAGGAGATGAGTAGATGCGTTGTACTGGGTGTGGAGTTCTGAGAAACAGAGAGCTTAGGCAATCAATATGAGAAGACTGGGATTGATGAATTGGATGTAAGAAGGAAGATATGCAAGAGACAAGGAGCTGAATGATAATGGATCAAGTGGTTTGGTATCTCATTGACCATACCCCCTCATTAGACTACAAATGAAGGAAGGAAGGAAGGAAGGAGGGTGAGTGGGTTGGTGTAGGTGAGGGAACCAGTGAAGATGTTTGCACTCGGCTTCTGGGTTGCTTCTGTCCGAAACAAAACTCGGAAGAAAAGAAAGGAATCAGGTACGAAAGGCTGATCTTCAGGAACCTAGAAACGGAGGGAACCAATAAGGAAGAATTCACGAAACATCTTAACATTGAGTTTGCGGAGGGACGGAAGGTGCAAGCCATAGAGCTGGCTACTCGAGATCGACTCGACAATATCAGGAACTCGTCTGCACCGAAAGCGTTAGCTCAACGGCACGGCTTCTAGCATCGTTGCCACTGGCGAGGAGGAGTTAAGGTGCATGTGTGAGTGTGGGTATTAGGTTTCGGCCTCCTCTAGTAACCCAAACACAAATAAAATAACAGAAACTCATCTTGATCTCAATTGCGAGTCAAGTTTGAGCTCAGCAATACCTTGCACAACTTGCTGATGGATATATAATTCAGCTTTATACTTTTACAAATCAAACTATATACCCTTAAATTAAGAATATATATATATATATATATATATATATATATATATATATATATATATATATATATATATATATATAGAGAGAGAGAGAGAGAGAGAGAGAGAGAGAGAGAGAGAGAGAGAGAGAGAGAGAGAACATAATCCATGCTAAAATCTTCTTAAAGAAATCTTGAACTTCGGTCAATAGTTTGTGTCATTTAAACTATTGGATTTCCTATTGAACAAACTTTAGTATTTCACTATTTTTATCATTGTTTAGTGGATAAATCCACGTTGGATGTAGAGAATAGCTTGGACTGAGTTAGATATATGATTTTTGAAGCATTCAAGTGGGTGGATTCTCCCATTTTCTATTGTGTCGTGTTAGGGATAATTTAATGTTGCTTTTAAGGTGCATGTCTTATAATTGATTTATAAATACTTGCTTTTATGATCAAAGATTGATGAATTATGATTTTAACTGATTTTAAAAATATATGTGCATGTTTGCTAAGTACCGTGTATGTTGTGTTTGAGCATGATGATTTTTCTGAAAGATATCAATAACTATGACGATTCTTGTTAAAGAAATATTATGCCTTTCATTGGTATCGAATATGAATAATGTGTTTAGTTGATAAGAATAAGAAAAAGAATTGAAATGAAATTGTATGAAAAAACTGCCCTTGCACGTGGATGGTTAGACTCCTTGAGCATTCTAGTTGGAATGGTTACATGTGTGTTTGGGGTACTCCATCGTGAAAGTCGGTAGCCATGAGTTCTTCAGCCGACTAATTTGAATATAAACTTAAATTACGTGCGTGTGATTGCAATAATTTGAATAATTTTAAAATGGTGTATGTTTGTGAAAATTGATAAATATTGTGTTGTTCAAATTATGTATTCTTCTAGTATGATATTAAGGAGAAGTGACGGTTCATCTACTAGGCATCTATTTGATGTACTCAACCCGAGTTGCTTGAGGGCACTAGGGGACCAACCAGTTGCAGTTGGATCATGCAGCAAAGTAGAGGATGTGGTAGGACTTGTCTTAAAGATTAGGAGATGCATTACGGCTTAGTTTAGCTTAGCTTTTCAAGACTGCCCAACTCTTCTATTAAAAGGGGATGAGGGTAAGATGTGCTTGGAAAAGCAAACTTGGGCATATATAAATCATGATTTCTACCTATGAATTAAAAAGAAGAAAGTGAAAGGAGCTCCAAAACTTGTAAAGGATATATATAATGATGCAAAAAAGTTTCTTAGGACTCATGAAGGGATTACTGATTTCTTTGAAGTTAATATTAAATTAATTAAGGGATAACACTAAGTTTATACTTATTCACTTTAGTTATAAATGAGTTAGTGAAGCACATTCAAGATGAAGTACCTTGGTGTATGCTATTTACAAATGATATTATATTGGAGTTAAAAGAGAGAGTTAATAAGAAACTTGAGTTATGGAGAGAGAAATTGGAAATAGATGGTTTTAGAATTAGTAGAAAGAAGACAAAATATAGAGTACAAGTTTGATAATCTCATTGCCAAATGATATAGAAGCTAAAATTGGTAAGCATTATATCATTAAAAAGAACAACTTTAAGTACCTATCTATGGTCTCTCTTTAAAAGTAATTAATGATAGATATATATATAAAATTAATGTAGGTTGATGAAAATGGAGAGGTGTCTTAGGTGTTTTATATGACTGAAAGGCAAATATCGAACAGCTACCCGAGCAATGTTATTAGGTGTTAGATGTTGGGCAATTAATCGTTACCACATGCTTAAGATGTTTGAAACAGAAATGAAATTGTTGAATTGAAAGTGTAATACAATATAAGGAAGGACGATATCTATAATGAGGTTATTAGAGAACAAGTTGGGGTAGCATTGATAAAACATTAGATGATAGATACACATTGAAGATAATTTGGATTCCTAGAGAGGCAACCAAAGGAAGTTTTAGTAACAATATTAGGAAAGACAATATCTATAATGAGGTTATTAGAGAACAATTGGGGTAGCACGGATAATACGTTAGATGATAGATACATATGTAAGATGATTTAGATAATTAGAGAGGCAACCAAAGGAAGTTTTAGTAAGAAGCTGCAAAACACTGGAGAGTTAGCATTTTAAAAGAGGGAGAGAAAGACTATAGATACATGATCACACGTTATAGCATCAAAGAATCCATTTAGTTAACCCCACCTAGTATGGGAAAAGGCTTGGTTCTTGTTGTATGATTCTTCCATCTCTCTAAGCCTTAAGTTCATCTCAAATTTGATGTTCCTTGCTAATCAAGAAAATATGTCCTCATCTCCATTGTCCGCTGCTTGCTGCTCCCTTGTGATTCTTCCTCTATAGCTTTAACCCTATCAGACACCACTTCAACTTGCAATTAGACTAGACTTTGAATGCACATCCTATCACTTGGATCGTTTGGTTTAGGTGTAAAAATTGCATTACTAAGGTGGTGTCCTATCTCTATACTATCTTACTTAATTTTAATGGTATCTTCTTATCACAAAGAATACCTGATGCTCCTCTCCATTTTAACCAACCAGCATTAATTCTATGCGTAACATCTCCATCAATTCTTCCATCACTCTGAAAAATTGACCCTAGGTATTTAAAACTTTCCTTCTAAGGAATGCAATATGTGCCTATTTTAATTTCTATGTCCTATGAAGTAACCAAATGATCAAACTTACATTCCATATATTTTGTCTTTGTTCTACTAAGTCGGAGGCCTTTGCTTTCTAATGTTTCTCTCCCTAGTTCCAATTTTCTATTAACTTTTTCCTTAGACTCCTCCACTAATACAATGTCATCTCCAAATAACATACACCAAGGTACTTCATCTTGATGTACAAAGTGTCATTTTCCTTTTACTCGATGATTTTATCAGAGCTTCCAGCACCAGTATCATCAAGCATGGAACAATCTGACTCAATAAAAATATTCAACCCTAATATCGTTAACTAAATTTTTATACGCTACTACCAACGTTTAAAGTAAAGACCAAAAAACTTTTCTAACATCAATGTTACGTTAAATCGACCTTCGGTCGGATGGTAACATATGAACATATGTTTTCTACGAATAGTGATTTCTCTAAGATTGTTGGGATAAACTGAAGAATTACATGCATACAAAACCAATATGCAACCATCATAAATATTCTCAAATCAAGAACAATTGGAGATCCAAAGAATGCAATAAACAAACATACAAAAAATAAGAAACAAAAAAAAGACAAGAAATTGTGATTTTTTTTAAAGAAATTAGTGTCCCGCTATTGAGTATGTACGGGTACTTGTGCTTTCCTCCTACTATAAAACTCAAGTACATCCTTGACCGCACCTCAGTTGCCTTGGTTGAAGAATAAAAAGGAAGTAGAGAACAATCACCGCTTTCTTAGTACCACTTTATGAAAAATATGATGGATCATGGATCTTCAATTTGATCCAACAGATGCACACCTTGGTCATGAAACCATTACCGTTCAAATCTAGAATATTAATAAAAAAAAATTCGTACAAAAGATAAAAAAATCAATCTCAAACATAAGCCCGGCCCGATGCATAAATGAGCATTCTCCCCGAGCTCTTTGAATACCAGCTATATAAAAAGAGAATTGTAAACTTTGTCACAAGTTTCTCATATGTGACTTACATTTTAGGACTTTGTTACAAATATCATTGCTTAACAAAAAATAAATATAATTAATATAGATGAATTTAATTAACCCAACACTTAATTAACATTTATTCTAACAACCTTGACAAATTGAAGGGAGAAAACCGGCACCGAGAAAGCTTTTCTTCCATGATGAGCCAACCGGATTAGTCGGCGTCCTTCACTTCCGGATACACCACCGAGAGAAACCTGAGAGGAAGGGAAAAGGCAAAAAGGGTCTCATTTCAACTTGACTCCCTTCTTCCCTTCCTTCATCCCGTTCACATCCACCGAGATGTCCCCAACATACTCGCCGGAATGGTGCCCCGTATTCCAAAATATCACTTTATACCTCACCCATGTCGCCAAAACCACCCGGAAAACCACCGTCCCATTGGGGGCCTCTCGGAAAACCGCCTCCCACCCTTCTCCTGTTCCGTTGAACACAGCATCCTTCTGTGCCGTCTTCTTCTTCCCCTGGTAAAACGCCGGAATCGCGGCCCCTCCGAGTGGCCTCGTCCCCTGGAAAAGGAGCGTCACGTTGAGACCGTCATAGTGGACTCCGCTGTCCTTGTTGGGGTTCTCAAATTGGACGCCGATTGTGATGGTGTTGTTCCTGGACGTGGCGTTCCGACCCAACTCTCCGGACGTCCTGTTGAGGGCCGGAACTTGAAGCGTCATTACATAACACTTTGGGCCATTGGGGCGAACCGCTAGCCAGGTGAACAGAACCGTGAGTCCAAGCAAGAAGAGGAAAGTGAAGCACCGGTTGCAGCACCCGGGCCCGCTATCACCCATGAGAAAGAAAGAGGGAGATCTTCCTCTAATGAAACCAATGAAGGAGATGAGTAGATGCGCTGTACTGGGTGTGGAGTTCTGAGAAACAGAGAGCTTAGGAAATCAATATAAGAAGACTGGGATTGATGAATTGGATGTAAGAAGGAAAATATGCAAGAGACAAGGAGCTGAATGATAATGGATCAAGTGGTTTGGTACCTCATTGACCCCACCCCCTCATTAGACTACAAATGAAGGAAGGACGGAAGGAAGAGGGTGAGTGGGTTGGCGTGGGTGAGGGAACCAGAGAAGATGTTTGCACTCGGCTTCTGGGTTGCTTCTGTCGGAAACAAAACTCAGAAGAAAATAAAGGAATCTGGTACGAAAGGCTGATCTTCACGAACCTAGAAACGGAGGGAACCAATCAAGGAAGAATTCACGAAACATCTTAACATTGAGTTTGCGGAGGGACGGAAGGTGCAAGCCATAGAGCTGGCTACTCGAGATCGACTCGACAATAACAGGAACTCGTCTGCACCGAGAGCGTTAGCTCAACGGCAGGGCCTCCAGCATCGCTGCCACTGGTGAGGAGTTCGATTCCTAGAATATGCATGTGTGAGTGTGGGTATTAGGTTTCGGTCTAACAAATAAGATAACAGAAACTCATCTTGATCTCAAGCGCGAGTCAAGTTTGAGCTCAGCAATACCTTGCTCGACTTGCTGATGGATACATAATTCAGCTTTATACTTTTACAAATCAAACTATATACCCTTAAATTAAGAATATAGATAGATAGATAGGGAGAGAGCATAATCCATGCTCACTTATTCATGCTAAAATCTTCTTAAAGAAATCTTGAACTTGTGTCAATAGATTGTGTCATTTAAACTATAGGATTTCTTATTGAATAAACTTTAGTATTTCACTATTTTTATCATTGTTCAGTGGATAAATCCACGTTGGATGTAGAGAATAGCTTGGACTGAGTTAGATATATGATTTTTGAAACATTCAAGTGGGTGGATTCTCCCATTTTCTATTGTGTAGTGTTAGGGATAATTTAATGTTGCTTTTAAGGTGCATGTCTTCTAATTGATTTATAAATACTTGCTTTTATGATCAAAGATTGATGAGTTATATTAACTGATTTTAAAAATATATGTGCATGTTTGCTAAAAGAGCCGTGTATGTTGTGTTTGTGCATGATGATTTTTCTGAAAGATATCAATAACTATGACGATTCTTGTTAAAGGAATATTATGCCTTTCATTGATATTGAATATGAATAATGTGTTTAGTTGATAAGAATAAGAAAAAGAATTGAAATTAAATTGTATGAAAAAATTGTCCTTGCACATGGATGGTTAGGCACTCCTTGAGCATTCTAGTTGGAAGGGTTACATGTGTGTGCTTGGGGCACCTATCGTAAAAGTAGGTTATTGATTTTGGCAGACAACGGGCCTTGAACATTGAGGAGTATTAGATGACTCCTGCACCCCTAGATGGATCAGCCTAATAATATAAACTTAAATTACGTGAGTGTGATTGCGATAATTTGAATAATTTTAAAATGGTATATGTTTATGAAAATTGGTAAATATTATGTGTTGTTCAAATTCTGTATTCTAGTATGATATTAAGGAGAAGTGATGGTTCATCTACTAGGCGTCTATTTGATGTACTCAACCCAAATTTATTTACGATTTTACGGTTTTTTCTTGAGGCGAGTTGCTTGAGGGCACTAGGGGACGGACGAGTTGCAGTTGGATCATGCAGCAAAGTAGAAGAGAGGTGGTGTAGGATTTGTCTTAAAGATTAGGAGATGCATTGATTTCGTTTCTTTACTTAGAACTTGAGTTGAACGTACCCCAAGACCAAGATTAAAGTTCATATTCTTTTTTTATTTTGAAACTTTTTATTTCAAACATAGATTAAATGGAGCTAAAACCAGATCGAGCTCGAGCTCAGGTTCTAGCTGAGCATTTCATAAACGAGTCGGGTCAAGCTTGCCTATACTCATACTTTGAGATCGATTCAGATAATCTCCTCGATCTGAATCAAAAACTTCTAAATCCAAAAGAAGCGAGAATGGAAAAGTTTTGAAACAAAAAAAAACTGTTGGAGAATAACGAAAAGAAATTCAAAGGTTTAAAAGGCTGAATCTGTTCAATCAAAATAAACCCTAGCATGTGCACGATTCAAACTATTGGATTTAAGTATTTCACTATTTTTATCATTGTTTAGTGGACAAGTCTAGGTCAAATGTGGAGAATAACTTAGACCTGTGAGTTAGATAAAAGGTGGAGTCTGTCACAGGTAAGATTTCTCTGGCGTGCTCACCCGTGCGCATCCGTCCTCACCCTTCATCCGATGGCTTCAAAGAGCGTGCGCGCCAGGCGATGCACAGGCGTAGACGCACGCGCCATGTCGTTGTAAACCTCTCTTGTACATGTATGTGTTGACATGTTGTATTCGGTCTCTTGTAAAGCCCGGGTATGTCCTATGAACTTGGGCTAAGTCAAGTCTTGTTTGTAGCTAGGCTTAGTATGTGGTGTCGGTTCATAGTGGACTAGGTTTAGTGGTGTTAGTTAGGTCCAACTAGGGTTAGCTAGGTTGGGTCTTGCAAATCGGTTCATGTAAACTTGGGTGTTGGATCGGGTATGGATCCATGTAAATTCGGATCAGCTGGGTCTTGTAATTAGGGTCAAGTGGTACCTTGGGTTAGTCACTTAGTTAGGTTAGTCAAGTTAGCTAGGTGGTTCCAAGTCGGTTCTTGGCTGAGTTATGTTTGAACCGAGCACTACTTTTGGAGGGAGCGGTTATTGAAGTGGGAGTTGGAGTAACATGCTGGGAACGGTTAAACAAACTCCCGCCAGGTGTCTTGAAGATGGGTTGCGGTTACAGCAGTTCCATGCAAGCTCTTTAAGAAGATGACAACAGCTTCATCACGAGTGGCTGGAGACTTGAAGTTCCCGTGGAGCATTGAGGCTGGAGTATTGAAGACGGGCAGTTGCTGAAGAACATTCCCTTGCAGCCGAGTGCGTGCAGCTGTACAGCCGAGAGTCATCTGCGGCAGGTTGGTCCTGTGGCAGCAGGACTACCTCTTGGAGCAGGGTGCAGCCGAGAGCCATTTGCAAGGTTGTGGCAGCAAGTGGCAGTCGGGCTTTCTCTTGGAGAAAGGTACAGACGGGTGTTCTCTGCAGCAAGAAGCAGCAGAGTGTTGCAGCAGGCCATCGTTTGGGTCTTGCAGCAGCAGGGTTGTCTCTAGGAGAAGAGCGGCCAGCCGTGTGTCATCTTCAGCAAGTTGCAGCCGAGTATCCTTTGTAGCAGTCCAACCGTTTGTATCACATGGTAGGTATAGCTGAGTACCGATTCCAGCAGGTACTAGCCGAAGCACAGCCGGACATCTTGGTGTGGAAGCCCCTTGACAGCAAGGGATGATCTCCTTCACGTGAAAGATCACTTGCAGCAGGACAGGAGCAGCAAGTGTTTGTGCGGAGTAATCATCACCAAGTGCCAAGAATCGGTGGATTCTGTGGCAGGGAGGAACTGGGCAGCAGCAGCCATTCCTTTGGGCGTGTGTGTAAACGTGTGTTACATAGCTAGTTAAGGCGAGAATCATTCTCTGCTCATGTTCCGGTGGGAACCTTAACTAACGAGTAAATCCCTGTCGTAAGTGTGAACCGTGTGATACGTTGTGTGCAGTCCATTTCGTGTAAGTGTCTTATGTTATGGTTGGTAACACCGAAAGCATGGAGATCAAAGGAGCCGATCCTGCCTTCCTGCACACCTGCTCATAAGGGCTCGTGATTCGAGTGAATCCAGTAACCAAGGTGAGTCGTGAGTGAAGGCTTTCCGCTGAAGAAGAACGTGTGTAGTCAAATAGGAACACGTTCTGAAATCACTTGGTGGTTCTTGCCATCACGGGTAAATGAAGTTTTCAAAAATTGGTTTTGAAATTCAACCCATGACAGAGTCTTCTTTTTCATTGCATCATGCTAGGGGTAGTTTTACGGTGCTTTTAATGTGCATGTCTTTTAATTTTTTATAAATGCTTAGTTCTATAGATTAATTAGGTATGACTTTAACTGCTTTTAAAAATATGTGCATGTTTGCTAAGAGTCGTGTATGTTGTGTTTGTGAAAGATTAATTAGGTATGACTTTAATTGAGCAAAGGGTTTGTTTTACCCTCTAGCGGTTTGTGAAAATTACGAAATATCAGGCTATTACTTTACCTTTCTACCTTTTCCGGTATGTTGTGTTTGTGAAAGATTCAGTACTGTCACCTGGTAAAAAGATAGATTTATCTTTTTACTTTTTAAAAAATTACAGATTCGGCCTGAGGGTTAAAATTATAATTTTAACCCCATTCAGTTACAAATTTTACAGAAATACCAAAGAGTAATTTTACGAGTTTGTCCTCAGGATTTTACAAAATTACAAGAAGGGGACAAATAAATAAAATTATTTTTTGACCTTGGTATTATTTTAGGGGTACAAAGGCAGAAACTTCTTGGAAAAAATATCATATTTCTCTCAAAAAGCTTATGAAATTATTATTAGCTTATTTGCTTGATATCATGCATCATACTAAAATGATTCTTGCTATGTATGCTCTTTTTTTTGTTTCCTTTTTAGACCGCTTAATTGTTACTTTTGCCAAACATATAAAAATGAGTTCTAGGATATGTGTGTCTGAATTGGCAAAAACTGAAAAGTTGAACGGTCTCAACTTCTAGACATGGAAAAGAAGAATCCCTCTGGCTTTAACACTTAAAGGTGTTGAGTATGTTTTAAAGAAAACTATGCGTCCGCCACCCCCAAACGTAAATGAGCAACAATTAGAAATGTATAAAATATTTCTGAAAGATGATACCATAGTAAGGACAATCATGTTGACTTATATGGAGGATGACTTTATCAGGGTCTTTGAAGAATATGAGACCGTTAAAGAGTTGTTTGACTCAATAACAACTAAGTATGATACAACTGCAAAATTGCATGTGCAGTTGTTACTACAAGAGTATAACTCCTTCAAAATGAAGGAAGGAGACAATGTAGTTGAGCTTTCTGAATTGCCCCTAAAACTAGCAATAGAGAAAGAATACATGCTCAAAATCAAGAAAGAAAAATTGTCAGTGGTTCAGGATGAGTTAGCGTCTAGCTCCAAACCAACCAGAAGAAAAAACCAAATAAGAAGTTTAAGATGATCAAAATTTTAAGAAATAGTAGGAAAACCGCTTCTCGGATCAAGTGTTTCAACTGTGTAAAGATGGGACACTATAAGAGTGACTATCAAAACGAGAAAAGTGGAAGAAACAACCCACAATACGGATAGTCAAAGAAGCAGGATATAATCTATATAATTTCATAATGCCTATATTTGGACCACCTAGTGACAGATTGGTGGATAGACTCAAGAGCTACACGACACATATCGAAGACCCAGGAAGGGGCAATGGATCTGAAGGAATATAAACCCTGGGAACATCGAGTTTATATGGGAAATAGTATTTTCTCAGATGTTGGTATTAGGTCCTTCAGGATACATGTACAAGGCAAACCAATTATATTGACCGATGTGTTAATTGTGTCATTTATAAGGCATAATCTGGTCTCGGTCCCTAGCTTAGTGAAGAAAGGTTTTGAGGTTAGGTTCATTCCTAACAAGGTGAATGTGGGAAAACATGGGAGAATTTTATTCTATAGGGAATTTGATGTACAACAAGGACTGTTCAAACTTTGTGATAATGAAAATAATGCATCTTCTGCTTATATTGATAGTGCCTTTACTATTGATGTGAATATGCAGCATAAATGCCTAGGGCATATAAGTTTGGAAAAGTTGAGGAAATTATCCAACTTTGACTTATTGCCTGGATTTAAGGAAAATACTTTCAACAAGTGTGAAGCTTGTATACAAGGAAAAATAATGAGAAAAGTTTTTTCCAAGGAAACAACAAGAGCAACAACCTTGTTGGAAGTTATTCACACATATTTATGTGGACCTTTTAGAGTAAAGACACATCGAGGAAAGGGTTATTTTATAACTTTTATTGATGATTACTCTAGATATATGTATTTATATCTTTTAACAGATAAATCTGAGGCACTTGATGCTTTTAAAGAATATAAGCAAGAAGTGGAAAATCAATTAGGCATTCAATCAAAGTCTTAAGATCAGACAGAGAAGGTGAATATACCTCGGCAGAATTCTTGGAATTTTGCAAAGACTTTGATATTACTAAACATAATACAATGCCTAGGACACCTCAGCAAAATAGTGTAGCTGAAAGATACAATAAAACCTTGCTGAATATGACAAGGTCAATGTTAATCGATGCCTTTCTTCCAAGGATATTTTGGGAAGAAACAGTAAGTACAACAGTTTACATACTCAATAGAGTACCATGTAAGGCTGTATTCACTACACCATATGAAATGTGGTTTAGAAGAAAACCCAACCTAGGTCTTGGAATTTTGCAAAGACTTTGCTATTACTAAACAGAATACAATGCCCAAGACACCTCAACAAAATGGTGTAGCTGAAAGATACAATAGAACTTGCTGAATATGACAAGGTCAATGTTAATCGATGCCTCTCTTCCAAGGGTATTTTGGGAAGAAGTAGTAAGTACAACAGTTTACATACTCAATAGAGTACCATGCAAGGCTGTATTCACTACACCATATGAAATGTTGTTTGGAAGAAAACCCAACCTAGGTCATCTGAGGCGGTAGGGATCTATTGCACGTGTAAAGATCCTTGATCAGTCTAGAGATAAGCTAGACAGTAGGTCCTTGAGATGTATATTTATTGGATATCCAAAATGTTCAAAAGGATATCGGTTTTATCATAAGGACCATGGACTCATTGAAAGCAAAGATGTTGAATTCTTAGAAGATACTAAGAATGACATCTTGAAAAATGATGAGGAATGTATTGATGATTTGGTATACTTAGACCAATCATCTTTTGAGTACATAGAAGATCTTCCTGAAACTACCGATACCTTAAGTGGACATAGGAGGGCAAGAGTCACTCCGTCCTACTTAAAGGATTATCACACTTATCTTGCAAAATAAGTGTATAATTCGGTAGATTTAGATGAGTTGACTGATAACTTGACTTATCGACAAGCAATGAGCTCATCAGAAACAACAGACTGGGAGAAAGCCATGGATGAGGAAATTGAGTCCATTGAAAAAAACCAAGTCTGAGAATTGGCTGATTTGCCAAAAAGAAGAAAAGTTATATGCTGTAAATGGGTTGTAAAAAAGAAATACAAAGTCGATGGTACAATCGACAAGTTTAAAGTGAGGTTGGTTTCAAAGGATTTTTCGCAAAAAGAGGGGATAAATTATGTTGAGACATGTTCCTCAGTTGCAAAATTTGCGTCCGTACGTATAATCCTGTCAATATCTGCATACTATGATTTGGATTTACATCAGTTAGATGTAAAGACAGCTTTTCTAAATGAGGATTTAGAAGAAATCATATACATGCAACAGCTCGAAGGATTTGTGGTTGAAGGCCAGGAAGATAAAGTATATAGGTTGAAGAAATCCCTATATGGCATGAAACAGTCACCTCGCCAATGGTATTTGACTTTTCAAAATACCATTATAGAACTTGGGTTTGTGGCTAATAAACTTGATCACTGTGTATATGTTTGGAACAGTAGTAGTCACTTTGTCATCTTGTCATTATATGTAGATGACATATTGTTGATTGAAAACGACAACGAGATGATTGTCAAAACCAAGTCATGGTTGAATTTCAAGTTCGAAATGAAGGATATGGGGGAAGCAACCTATATCCTGGGAATAAAGATCTCTCGAAATAGAGGATCTAGACTCTTATGCTTGAGTTAGGAGAGATATATTGACTATATCCTTAAGAAGTTTAAAATGGGTGAATGCAAGTCTGCAGATATACTTATTGTAAAAGGGGTTAAATTGAGTAAGGTTGATTGTCCCGATAAAGGAGACGATAAGCCTAATGTTCCTTATGTTGTGTACAAGACCTGATATCAGCTTTGTTGTTAGTCTTGTAAGTAGATATCAAAGTAATCCTGGTTGGTAGCACTACGTAGCTGTGAAAAGGATTCTAAGATATCTGAAAGGAACAATGGACTTGAAACTGTGTTTTCAAGCAGATGAACTGAAAGTGGTAGGATACTCAGATGCTGATTTTGCTGGGAGCAAAGATGACAGCAAATCAACCTCGGGACAAATATTCTTATTTAGAGGTGGTGTTGTTTTTTGGGCTTATAAGAAACAAGGCTATGTAGCATTGCATACACAAGAAGCTGAGTATGTAGCTTACTGTATGGCTGCAACAAGTGTTGTCTGGATAAGCCGCTTTATACGAGATTTGAAGTTGGAAATAACAGACGAGCTAGTAGTTATCTATTGTGATAATAATACAGCAATTACTCTTATTAAGAGTGGAACGGATTGCTCGAAAAGCAAGCATATAATGGTAAAATACCACTATGTTCATGATATGGTTATGAGAAAAGAAATATCCATCTCATACAAGCCAACGGAAGATATGTTGACAGACCCCTTAACAAAAGGCATAATAGAGGATCTCTTCTCAAAACATGTTACTAACATGGGTTTGAGATATGTTTGATTATTGTATAGGTAAATAACCATACAACGGATAAATTGTTGTATAGGGAAATAACCACACAATAGGTTCTGATTGCAATAGTAATTAGGAATCGACATAACTAGGAAAAACCCTGAAAAGTGGGAGAAAAACTAATATGTCGATACACTTGGCTCAAATGGCTAAGTGGGAGATGTTACAAGATAAGAACAGTGGTCATTCTCGGCTCAGGTAACGGCTGGACTGGCCATCCAGTCCGTTACCTGGCACAGATAAGCCAGATCGTAAAGGTGGACGTTACCGAGATTTCCGATAACGTCTCCGTTAACGCTCCAGACAAGGAAAACCACAAGAGGGATATCCGGGATGAGGGGGGAGCGGGCTGCTTATAAAAGCAGTCATTACATGTCAAAGAAAATATACACATACACAGAGAAAAAGATTATAGAAAGAGAGACGATCTGTGAATCTCTCCTTGGGAAACCCCTGTGTAGGAACCTTAAAAATACGCTACACAAACTCACAGGCAGAGGTACCTCCAACAGACACAGGCGAGCGACAGGCTCAATAGAATATCAGAGATTCACCAACAAGCCAGAGATTCGCCTTCAGAGTAGCCAGCCATGTGTCATCTTCAGCAAGTTGCAGTCGAGTATCCTTTGTAGCAGTCCAACCGATTGTATCACATGGTAGGTGTAGCTGAGTACCGATTGCAGCAGGTACTAGCCGAGACCTTGGGGTGAAGCACAGTCGGACGTCTTGGTGTGGAAGCCCCTTGACAGCAAGGGACGATCTCCTTCACATGAAGATCACTTGCAGTTGGATAGGAGCAACAAGTGTGTGTGCGGAGTAATCATCACCAAGTGCCAAGAATCGGTGGATTCTGTGGCAAGGAGGAACTGGGCAGCAGTAGCCATTCCTTTGGGCGTGTGTGTGTAAACATGTGTTACACAACTAGTTAGGCGGGAATTATTCTCTGCTCAGGTTCTGGTGCGAACCTTAACTAACTAGTAAACCCTTATTGTAAGTGTGAACCGTGTGATACGATGTGTGCAGTCCATTTCCTGTAAGCGTGTGTGTTATGTTATGGTTTGTAACACCGAAAGCATGGAGATCAAAGGAGCCAATCCTACCTTCCTGCACACCTGCTCATAAGGGCTCGTGATTCGAGTGAATCCAGTAGCCAAGGTGAGTCGTGAGTGAAGGCTTTACACTGAAGAAGAACGTGTGCAATCAAATAGGAACGCGTTCAGAAACAGGGGCTGAAAGAATCACTCGGTGGTTCTTGTCATCACGGGTAAATGAAGTTTTGAAAAATTGGTTTTGAAATTCAACCCATGACAGAGTCTCTTCTTTTTCATTGCATCATGCTAGGGGTAGTTTTACGGTGCTTTTAATGTGCATGTCTTTTAATTTTTTATAAATGCCTAGTTCTATTGATGAAAGATTAATTAGGTATGACTTTAACTGCTTTTAAAAATATGTGCATGTTTGGTAAGAGTCGTGTATGTTGTGTTTGTGCAAGATGATTATTGTGAAAGATATCAATAACTATGATGATTATTGCTAAAAGAGTAGTGTGCCTTTTATTGATATTGAATATGAATAATGTGTTTAGTTGATAAGAGTAAGAAAAAAAATGAAAAAAAATAATATGAAAATACTATTGTTGCTCATGAATTGTTTCGACTCCTTGAGCACTCTAGCCGATGCTATTACATGGTGTATGCTTGGGGTAGTCTATCGTGAAAGTCGATGTTGATTTTGGCATACAGCAGACATCGAGAGTTGTGGAGTGTTGAACGACTCTTGTAGCCTCCGTCAGATGGATGAGCCTAATAATATAAACTTAAATTATGTGTATGAATAATCATGCATGTTATTGTGATGATTCTAATATTCTTAAAATGGTATATGTTTGTAAAAATTGATAAATATTCTTTATTGTTGTTTAAATGATACATGATTTTAGTATTAATTTAATTATATCTAGATTAAATGGAGCTCGAACTAGATCTAGATCAAGTTCTAGCTGAGCATTTTATAAACGAGTCGGGTCAAGCTTTCTTATACTCACACTTTGAGATCGATTCAGATAGTCTCCTCATGATGTTGGGTAAGCTTCCGATGTTGGTTTTCTCCATTTGCAACACTCCAACTTCTTCCTTGAGTGGAACAAGTGACGAACCACCATGAGGGAGTGGACTTAATTCACTAGGGTCATTGGATTCCTATCTTGGTCGGGAGTTGTAATTACCAAATAAACTTCAATTTTGGAAAACAAAATGGCATAAATTGAACCGCTTGTTCAAATTTTGCCACAAAATTATAGAGTGAAATCAGCAGAAATTTTTGAAAGAATAAAAGAAGTAAACCTTTTTAAAGATCTTGATCAATTGCCTAGAGAAGATGAATTGTCCAATTTGAATAAAAGCCTTGGGCTTGTACAAGTATAACAAAGCATAACTGTTTTCGATTTTCTCTTTATTCATTGGATTTTGCCCTTATAACACCCTCTAGTGGCACTAATAAGGGTTAGTTTTCCTCTACATATATATATATATATATATATATATATATATATATATATATATATATATATATATATATATATATATTCCCTACCGTTATACAAGATGGCTGTGTACTTGAATACGAAGGGTTCATGTTTATCGAAACCATTTCATGCACCATGATAGCAGTGGATAGCATCGCGTTCCACTAGTATAAGTGCATCAATATATGTATATATAATATGTTATATGAAATAGAAACACGACACTCAAAGTATCACATCTCAAAGGATTAGGAAATGAGAACCAACATATACTCATCTATACTTAAATTCACTTGAAGATTTTTGCCATTCAATCAACATGATCAAAGGTAGAGTTTGAATTTAAAAAATATTTACTATGAAATACAAAAATTATCATTATATTTTTAATTTTTAAATTCAAATCTCTACCGTTAACAAAACAGATTGAACACTGAAAATTTTTAAGTAGATTTCAGCATAAATAGGTATATACATACACTAATTTCTCCATACATAATATATATATATGTATATGTATGTATGTGTGTGTGTAAAAGTACATGTAAAAAGATGAAAAATAAATGGTAAAAGAGAATTTTCATGTCTGACGGTATTGAAGTTTGAGGTGGAGATCTACCATTTTAAATAATAGAGCGAGTTGAACACGGTGAAACGTTTAGGCAACGTTTGGGTATCAAGTCAAACAGGAAACGTCAAACGGATATATTTTCTCTCTCTCTCTCTCTCTCTCTCTCTCTCTCTCTCTCTATATATATATATATATATATATATATATATATATATATATATATATATATATATATATATATTGAGTAAGCATAGGAAGAGACAACGACTTTTTCGGAAATCTCGTTTAAAATCAATTAACATCAGCGAAAAGTGTCGTTTTTAAACTTTATTACCATCATTAGTATACAGAACGGTTATTCAAATCTAAATACACAATAAAGAAAAAAATAACAAAGAAACTGAAAAAAATTGCTGCAGTGACAGTTCACAAATTTCGTAGCTTAGTCACTAGTTGACTGCAGTACCAAGCCCTATCATCCCAAATTTTAGAACTAAGGAAATTCATTACGCACTGCAGCATCAAATATACTTGAAACATAAAAATTGGTTGTACACATGATGTTTCACTTAGAGCATATTGATGCACATAGGTCGTGGGTGGCCTAGTAAAAGTAAACCGGGCACCTTCGGTCAACTGACCTTGGCAAGATCACCCCGTTCGAACCCACGTCGACTTGGCAGTCGACGTGCATTCTGTGATCTCTGCGTCCATTCCATGATGAAACCTTCGACCGGACCTCGACTGTCAACTCAAGCCGGAAAATCACTGAGCCCGACGACTTATCCGCGACGACCATCTGCCAAACGGGATCGTTGGCGGACAATGTCGAGCCGTTAACCCGGCCGACCACCACCGTAGTATTCTTAGGACCCTGGTAGAAGGGAGAGACCAAGGGGGTCGTCCCAAACAGGTGTTCCCTGTAGTAGACTTGAGCATCCATCCTGTCATAGTAAATCCCAATATTCTGATTGGGATTCCGGATCGTGAAATTGAACGTGATAATCGTGTTTTGGAACGCGGAGTCCTGGTTGAGCCCCGGGATGGAGAAGCTCTCGATGTGAAACCGCGGGCGGTGCGGCCGCAGGCTAAGCCACAAAACGAACGCAATGACTCCGAAAATGAGCAACAACGTGAGGAAGATGGAGCAGAAGAACTTGGTGGCTCGACCAGTAAGGCTCTCCCTGACTCGGCTCGTATAGTATTGCTTGGTCTGGTGCTGCCTCCCAGTCGGGCTTCTGTAGGCCGGGGGCGAAAACCCAACTGGGTTCGACATGAATGCACAAGTATAGATTGATGGTGGGCTAAGCTAATGAAGCCGGTGGTTCTTGTACCGGGCTTTATATCACTATTTTGTATAGCTGGCGGGGACTGAAAGAAGAAGGTGTGAAGGAATGAATATTAGACGTCATCGATCAGAGCAAGAGAAGAGAGCCTTTTAAGAAAGGAATAAAATCATTTAAAATATTGAAGGTCATGGCAAGAAGCTCTTACCATGAACATCTAATTAAAACTCAAAAATAATTGAAGTATAAGCATTTTGGACTTATAATTTTGAATCGTCGATGGAGAATGAATTTCTATCCGATCATTCTATCACTTTCTTGTGGTTTGGTTAAAGAATAAAGATTTGGGGAATGCAGGAGTTGAGTTGGAAGGAGAATACGTGTGTCTACAACGTGAGGAAGAGGGAGAAAGGAAGGAAAGCATCACCATACCATATTTTGCAGTTCTGCATCGCCGGGATCATGAGCAACCAAAACACATCAAAAGGGCATATTCCACCACTACTACTAATAATAAGGAAAGGTAGATGTTGCCTACTTTTGATAACGCATACCATACCCAGTTTTGGATAAGAGTATGTAAAAACTTAAAGGACACATTTATTATACACACCTTGAGAAATAAAAAGGTGCACATGATGGGCAGCATCTAATCACTAATACTAATAATATTAGTAATAGCTACTGACTCCGAAAATAGAAGGTGATAATTCGGCCAAAATAAATAATAATAATAATATTATTATTATTTCCAACCAGTTCAATGCTCTTTTTCTCTTGCCTGCCATATTCTTTTCTAGTTGATCTCCGAATTTTTATTGTTTTACCAATCAGCTCATTAACTTTTCATTCAATTTTGGTTTTGAAACTGAAAACCTATTGCACACACGCATATATATATATGTGTGTGTGTGTGTGTGTGTGTTGGAGACCAAACTGAATAACCAACCAAAGCAGATGGACCTGGTTCGACTTGGTTAGAAATTCAATTAAGTTTGTTTTCCGTTTTCAAACTCAAAAACAAATCGGTTTTGTTAATACTGTTCAGTTCAGTTCCATTTGAGAAACCCACAAACATAGAGAACTATAAGGAATCCATCTTTTCTGTCATTTGATTATCATTGTGGAGATTTGAATTAAAAAATAAATATTTTTCGTATATTGCATTTAATGTAAATATTTTCTATTTTATCACATCAACCATTAAGCCAAAAGATTGTACTATTATGATGGGTTTCCTATAGCTTTCTATTTTGTGGGTTCCTTAAATCTAGATTCTCTCTTTATATATATATTGGTAACAATAAGGTGAATGAAAAGTCTATGGTCAATCTTATTCAAATAACTAAACGACAAACTTTTCACTACTAAAATCCAAATATTACACATTTATTCATGAATATTTGTGTCTAACCAACAACCAATTCTATGACCCTCCAATTCATAATCCAAGTCCAAGTCCAATGCAATAATTAAAATACAATAACGTAATACTACCTTTTATGAGAGTTGGCCTCGATACTAAATTCTTCTCGACCACCTCACATCTGCTACTTGATCTTGCAATATTATATAAAATATGAGCGCAACAGTGCTTACAGGTGGACGTGATCTCTTCGTGGCAATGAACATGCTAAAAATATGCATGTTTCAAATCATATAAGTTGAAAAATCTATATCACCGTTTAAATCAACATTATTAATACAAAACGTACATGCATAATCAAACACACATCAACAATACAACTTTAATTTTGATATTAGGATCACTACACTATCTACCCACAACCACATCGTAATAGGTCCCAATCCCTCCTCCTACGGCCTCCGATAGCCATATCACATGCTAACTAGATCTTAGACTTTAATGAATTATAAAACAACACCTCAAGTCCTACCCCTCGGGTCTATAAGGCAAATAATTTCTGAAAAACTTCGCGAGTAGGGTCATGCTTCACACAATTATTTATACAAAACCAAAATTATATCCTGCCTCGTAGGACATCTCCAAGTCTCATGACATCTACAACAATTCATATCATATTTTCATTTTTAAGTATCCAAATCATATATCTAAATCCAATATCAAAAACCATTTCTTTTTAAAATACTCTCTACTCTCGCGAGATTATCATACAACTCAAAATGTTCCCAACCTAGGCGTATTGTACAATGCGACACGAGTTGCTAAGTTGCTAAGTGTATCCATTCAAGAACATACAAGCACATATGACCAACAAAGTAGCTAGTGGGTTGGCATCACCTGACACATCCATTTAAGAACCCATAACCCTTCCATTCTAATGACACAACACATCTCGACAATTGGGATTATGGATTACAAATGCATGCCAACTGATGGTTCACCCACAACCACTAAGACCCATGAGTTAGCGCTAGCATATACAACCATCCACCATTTGATGATGTCCCATACCGCCATGAAGAGAGTAAATCCATACCCAATGCTAGTCACTAGCACTCAGGCACACTCATGCAATGTATCAATGTAGTTCCCAATCACATTCAATAAAAACCAGTATATATATAATTCTTTCAAAGTATTAACAAACATTTCATAATCTCATACGTCATCTAAAATAAGTAAAATTATCTCTAGCATGCATATGAAAATGGAAGCTTCTACATGGATCCAAAATGCCCATTATTAATCTCTCTTAATCACCTTGATTTAGTCTCTAAACCATGATAAAATACAATATTAATATTTTTCATTCAATTTAAGATCCAATGGTTCAAACTGCATCAAAATTGGACCTCAAACGGGTCCAAAATACCTCAACTTAATCCCAATCCTTCAAGTTCTATTTAGATCCGATTAAAGGATCCAAATCCATTCTTTACCGAAAACTAGATCTTGGTACAGGTTTTAAAAACCTGGAGTGGTCCCTAATTTATGTCTCTTTAAAGGATTTTGGTATGTGTTTGGCCTGGTGTCATAGTCGACCAACAAAACATTGTGAGGGTTGACACCACACACATGTGTCGCAATAGATGATTCAATATTATTCACAAAAGAAGAAGAAGAAGATGCTTTATTAATATTAAAGCTCACACAATAATCAATGAGTGATTCTAGTTCTATGTGAATCTTAAATAAATTCTCTACATCATGCAAATAGCCCTTTTCAAAGAAACACTCAATATTAAATCATGTAATTATGACTTTATTATATTTACAATCTAATCTTAAACTCTCTCAAACTGAAACTGGACCATTGAAGATATCTTGGTGAATCATTAGAATATGTCTAACTCCTTGAAGAATTAGGACCTTTTACGAAAGAACCAAAAACTTCAGCAGCCAAATGATCCCCTAAGGTCACGATTTTATCATAAACAACCTAGTAAGATACAAACAAATATCGGTCAGTATAGACGCACATTAACCCTAATGTCTACAATCTAGGATCACTAGATGTAGGTATAGTATTGACCATAGCTCCTTTATCAGTCACACGTTTTTCGACTTTCTTCTTGGAATAGTCCCTAGCCCAATGTCCAACTTGACCACAAATCCAGTACGATTTGTTTGTGGGTTTTTTTGGATCTTGGATTTTTATTTATACTTTATATGTTTTTCTTTAGGATCACTAGGTTGCTTCTTTTCGATAGTAAAGTAGAGTCTAAGATTGTTATGAGCAGACATAATCAGTTTTGGGTTTATATGCTCTTCATTTATTGTTATATCTACCATGAGATCATCAAGGGTCATCTTACCTTTTTTGTACTTGAGATTTACATGAAAGTCCTTCCAAAATGGAAGAATCTAGAAAGTAAATATTGTAACATAGTTCTAGTGACATTGCTTTATGTTATCAATATAAGTTTCTTGACTTCCTACTTTTCAGCTCTCTCTCTCTCTCTGCATGCTTACTCTCTTTCCTCTTTTTGTGTTCTCAATATTGTGTTGTATGAGTTATTTGTGTGTTAAAAGCCATCTAAACAATAGTTTGTTGCACACAAGGGGAAATATGTTAAGCCTCGTCTAGCGTGAAAGATCAGGTGCCAGTCATATACTCGAACTCCGTCCATTTGTCACACAGTTATTTGCTGCCTTGATTCGCTTAAGCTTACTCTCGCAGTCCACCTATAGAGTTCCTCTCCGAGCATCATAATTGCATCAAGGTAAAATAAATAAGGTTGTGGAGGAGAAAGTTGAGAGTCCATAGATGATGTTGAAGGGGATGAAAAACCTTAGGAGAATAAAGTTGAATATATGCATAAGCGTCTCCCATAAACACATTATCATGATGCGATAAAGGTCAATGCTTAGAATGGTATACTTTAGGTCGGACCTGCATCTCACAAAAATGACCACACAAAAGTTCACCCGAACCCGAATCAAAATCAATTACATATATAGTATTTATATAGATAAACATGTATATTTTACATTATATATGTACATATATAAAGTATTATATTTTATATATGTGTATTTTCCATCCTTTTTTCTTACAATGGGGAGGCTGTAACCAAGCCAGGTATGCACGACCTCCAACCTTTGAGTTGAGTCCCCTAGCCAGGGGAGCTATGGCTCTTAGTTCAGTATAATGCACCAATTTAATGTAGTTATAATTTTCATTTCTTTCATAGTTAAATAAGCATGACAAAATTATAATGCTTGTCATTAGGATTTGTGCATTAGTTTTCCGTCTACAATGCACTTAGTATGATAAATAATTTTGTACAACCCACCAAGATTGAGGACAAGCTCATATTGAGAGCACGATGCCTGATGAAATAGATCATGTGCTCTTTCTTTCAAGTACGGACCCAGCACTTCAAGTCCACTTTTTTTTTATTACAAGAGGAGGCCAAAGCCTAACACACACACACATGCACCCTCTCGGAGTCGAACTGCCCACCTGCAGCAACGGCCCTAGAGAACCCTGCCGTTGAGTGAATGCTCTCGGTGCAAGTCCACATTTAGAAAATGACGAAGATCCACAGCTTCTCATGGGATCATGTGCTCCTCCTAGACGCATGCTAAAATCTATGTGAAATTTTCTCTTAACTAGGTATGGCAAACCATGCGGGTCGCGTCCCTTCTTCAAGTATGTGTGAAAAATATGCCACTCAAATACGACACGAAGTTTAACTAGGTCACTACGCATCACACGAACACAACATAACTTAACTTAGTTTCCCCTTCCTCCTGGCAATGCCTTCAAGCTATTCTGAGAGCTTAACCTCCATTGCTCCCTAAACACACCTGTAAGAGAGCGTCATTTTCTTCAACTGCCACCCAGGTCCATTATCGCCACACCTTCACCTCCGAATATGTGGAGATTGATCTCCCCGTGACAAGGAAGCTTAGGAACTGGCTTCACCTAAATCCATTTTGTTCTCGAGGTTTGTCTCAAGAACTTTAGATATGATAGAGATTTGAATTATTTCATATTTAATGTCCATGATGCATTGGACATTAAATGCAAAGTGTAAAAGTATACTGATACTTTTAATTCAAATCTCCAATATTGATCTCAATGATCAAAAGATAAAAAATGTTCATACAAGATTATGCACCAACAGACATTATGCATTTATCACTTTTACTTGGTATTGAGTTTAACTTTCATAGCACCAATATCTATTTCGCTTGTGGGTGCAGTGCATGCATAGCTAATTGGCTCAAGTTCTCTTAAAATTGAGAATTGCCAATACTAAGAATTCTCAAACATTCACTCCCATCTAAGCAAGGATTTGATGGTCGTTCTTCAAATGAACAAGGTTTGTAAGATAACCATTTTTCATGAGAATGCTCCTCCTCCTTCATTTCCAAAGGTTTCCCCGCAAAGAATACAAGAACAAAACCATAAATCCACAAACAACGGGCTCAATTAACTTAAATAAATTTGTATTAAACCAAACACAGCATCAGTCACATAATTTATCAATCAAATCAGCTCTTACGCAAGTCATTTCAACTAAAACAAGTGCCTAACCACGACGAAAGTGAAAGTCTCTGATGGCAGATGTAGGTCCCGAGTTCAGATTGAATTTCCGTTCTCGCTTCCTCGATTAGAAAAATGGTGTTCCATACTCTGAATAACTGGCTGGTGGGCAACCGACCTAGCAGGTTGGTTCCAGATGAGGTTGTTTCAGGTTCGGGTCTAAAGCAGGTCAGCTTTGGCAGATCTGTTCTTATTTGTCATGTCACTTTTCAAAACCCACACGCGGCCTGATCAGGTTCGGGTCAACTAAGCCTACTGCATCCCCATACATACAGATAGTCGGGTCAGGACTAGGTACGCAAGAAATGGACACTACTTTTCTCTGGCAGACCCAGATGGGGCCAGGCCTGAAATAGCCAACCCTATGAACATTGTCCATACTAACCATGGTCCCGCATGACCCGGGTTCTACTGTTAAGTAGGACAATAGTAAAAGGACAACCAATATCCTTTCCCTCTTAATTAACTTCCATCACTGAATCCTTTACAAAACAGCACTGTCAATGGGCTGGGTTTGACCTGAACCCACACTGTACCGGACCTGCTTGGATCAGGGTCTCGTGGCAAAAGAACATTCTGCTGTTATCTAGGTACTAAATCCCAACTAATATATGAGTTGGGTATGGTTTACCAGACCTAACAGGACTCAGATCCAGTCTAGTACACTTCAATCCAAAGTGAAACTGAGATCAGTCCTGGATCCAAACTTATACAGACCAAAAAACCCATTCTTTGTTCTTAGTTCTTGTTATATGCTTTCCACATTTGAGGGACACATGGGACCGTCACTGGTCTTACACCTTGGCCAAAGTAGCAGCTAACTGTAGTTGAGTTAGTAAAAAAGGGCACATAAAGCAACTCCCATTTATTTACCTGTGTCACCATTCCTTAGCTCCATTTTAATCATGTTGTTCTGTTTTGGTATAATGGGGAGGCTCGGATGGACTCGACTCATCAAGTATCGAACTCATGACATCCAACTTGTGACCTCCTAGCCAGGTGAGCTGATTGCTCTTTGTGAAGCCTATTGCTACTACTATGCAGCCATCATTGCATGGTTTGAATGTAAAGTAGAATTTCTAAAGTTGGAGACTGTAAACAAATTGAATTAGAATCTGAAATTGACATTCCTCCGTCCTCACCATGATTCATGAGAACCCTCCGCAGAACAACCAATGAACCAAAAGAAGGAAACCCAGATCCAAGCAATTCCTTAATAAGTGAGAGAGGGAGAGGGAGAGGGGGAGAGCATGAAGATGGTGATTTGTAAGAAAGAGAAATATAACCAAAAAATGGGGCAAACTAATTAAGGAAAAACCTGGAGTTACTGTTGCAAGTTAAGCATGGAGAGGAGCAAGCTGGCTGGTGTTGGGTATGATAGGGCTAGGAGGGCTCAACGACGGCGGCCCTGCGGTGTTCGCCGGAAAAGGTTGAGGGTAGTAATTTGTGACAGGCGGAGGAGAGCAACCGCTACTGCCTGCCACGCATACACTTCCTCCCCCTCCTCCTCCTGCTGCATTATATCCACCGCCTTCGCCACCGCCTCCTCCACCACCGGTAACACCGCCGGTGTGGGCCTTTGGACCATGCCGAACCCAATGGAAGGCCAGCAGAAGCCCCGTGATGGCCATGAAGGTTAATATCCCTATGAATATCTTCGTCGCCTTCCCCACATAACACATTCTCTCTAACACTTTGCTGCCTCCAATTAAACTCTTTTCCTTTTGCTTCTTCTCCTTCTTTACCTTCTCACGTTGGATATGGGAGTGACGGCAACAGAATGAGCTGAAACTCTCTCTCTCTCTCCACTATGAGTTAAACTCTGTCTCTCTCTCTCTCTCTAGGAGGCGAGTTAAAAACTTTTTAAAGTACCCCTCTCTCTCTCTAGCGTCGCTGCACAAGACGGAGAAGGAGTGGTTAAAAGAGGAGGTGGCGTCATGTGAAAGCACTATAGGAGCTAAAAAGCAAAGGAAAAAATGCCAGAGAAACTATACTGAAGAGTTTGCAGGTGAGGCAATATCATCACCGAATTGTTTGTTACCCTTGAGTCCTTGACAGGATTCTCCTTGTGAATTTGTGTAATAACAAATGCTAGAGCGGTTTTCCTAGTGAACCGGTTCGAAACGATTTGACGACCGGCATGCGGGTTGAAACTCACTCCATTCAAGAATATATATATAAAAAAGTAACTCAAGAATATATATAAAAAAATAACTCAACATAAGTTGACGCCTAAAGTAAAAATTGAATACCATATGCGAATTAAAAATTTGAGACCTAAGTCTAATAAATTTGGGTTCTTTGAGGCCTACAAAATCGATACTATAACAATAATTTTCAAGGGTCTTAGGCGGCTATTTAGTGGCCTTACCCCCGACATTCTTCAAGACATTCAATGAGCGGCGAACATTGTAAGTGGACACCTTGTTATGTTTTAAGAATGATACCTTATAGGCATTGGTGAATTTGGAATTTTTTTTGAGTGAGACACACTTGTATTTCACGTCTAGAAAGTATTTATATTTTTCTATAAACAATAACAAACATAAGAATTTTTTAGATTTTGCTCGTCTTAAAGTGAATCTGCCACTACTTATAAGTTTGAAGTCATGAGTTCGATACTCATGGCATGCATCTAGCTTCAGCTTCCCAACAGCACCCAAAAAAAAAGTCACATATCTTCAAGACCAACATAATGCATTAGGTGGAGTCCTTTTATGATCTATTCATAACCTCCATCCACATGGACTGTTATCTTTCCTCCAAAACAACAAGTTTGGCTTTAGTTAAGAATTGTCGAGAGTGACTCGTACATTTTCTGGGGAAAGGACCACCTTTGCATGGAATCGGTGAACGTCCTGAACCGGTTCGGTCCACAGTTTCATGGTTATTTATTTATGAACTGTTCTGCGTCTGTTTTCGGTATTTTGCCGAGTGAAATAAATTATCGAGCTACTTGTGTTTGGGAACCTGACATGCCAGTTTAACACCTGGCAGAGCCAAGGGGACAGTTGTCAGTCGCCTTCGATTGCCCTTAGGGCACAAACCTTATTTCTAAAGTACCCCTGTAATGATAATTAAAGGAATTTACAAATATCGCAAGAAAACAAAGAGGAGGTCATTCAAACTCTTAAGAATTCTAGTCCCTTAGAAAGCCCGGCAATGTTGACCCTGGATATAGAACCCAATTCGTACTGACCCGACTCATACCACATATAGTTTTGATGTGTGTGCTAGAGGTTGGATTCTACTCAACGCTGATGTCCTTCGTACATACTCGATTGTTGTTTTTCAAGATTGAGAGTATGAATATAATATTATTTTTTTTTTAAAAACAGTTAGAGCTTTTTAAATTATATTTATATCATTGAAAAGCAATAAATAAACATGTCACAAATAGAACGAGATCTATATATATATATATATATATATATATATATATATATATATATAGTGGTAGATGCTCAAATTTTATTCATGCTTAAATCCATTTTATTATCTCAATCATTTGATCTTTAAGATTAATGGTTAATATGATAATACAAAGTACAATAATACTTTAATTCAAATCTCTATTATTAATCATCCTAATCAAACAATAAAGATGTTTGAGTAGATTGATAATGTTTGAGCATTTCACTCTCTCTCTCTCTCTCTCTCTCTCTCTCTCTCTCTCTATATATATATATATATATATATATATATATATATATATATATATATATATATATATATGTGTGTGTATGTATGTGTTTTAGAGAGAGATCCACTTTCACCCTTACCCATAAGGAAAAAGAGAACATGAACTTCTTGCCCCATTAGGGTGTGTTTGATTCACGGTGAATGAGAGGGAGAAATGAGTAGGAAGAAGAAGAGAAAGAAGAACATGTACGAAAACCATTACTTGTACCCGACACTTAGTACGATAGATGAAAAGGGAGCAACACTCATTGGAGAAAGCATCTTGAGAGAGAGACAAGGAAGAAGAGGAAGAGAAGTTACCTTGCACTTAGGTCCGATCGATAAAAATGGAGCAACACCGATTGGATAAAGCATATGAGAGAGAGAAGAGAGCAGTTCCAAGTTCCAACTCTACGGACCCACTCCTTGACATGAACCGTTTTGGCTCATGGAACTGCACTTTCGCGATTCTCGTTTGATTCGAGACATGGACCTGGTACCATAGTTCTTAAAATTAAGGTCCAACACGTGGTATCGTGAAACAGGCACCCCCTTAAGGTTCAGGTCGGGGCCAAGTTATAGGTATACCCATCCTGACCTGCCCCATTGCCATCCTTGAGTAAGCCTGCGCTGACAACAAGTCTTCAGCCCAAAGCATGGCTGGTAAATGAACCAGGATACCCGTGGTTTGGCTCGGTTGGCTCATGCCAATCTGGCTTGATTTCAAATATGAACGGGCCGAATACAAGCCTGTCATAGTTTGTCAGCTTTTGGTCGACAAAGAATCAACCATAAAATAAGGTGTGGCTTTCTAGTAGAACCAATCTCTCCCCAAATAAAATTTCTTTGTTGTCGCTCCAACACACTAATCACCTTCTTTGATATGTGAGCAGATTGCATGTGATACAAGGAATTGTGGCGGCAATAGCTTTTGTTAAGGAAATCCTCCTAGACAATGAGAGACAATGAGCTTTCCAACCACTTAACTGATTTCTAGTGGTGTCAATAATGTGATCAAACTGTCTTTTGGATTGACTATTCTGTTCTAATTTGGCTCCTAATTATATGCCTAGGCTCTTCACCTGAGTAAATCTACTTCATTCTAGGCCAATTTGAAGTTGTGTTGATCCACGATCTTGGCCCAACTTCTTCTACCTCAAAATGTGTTGCTTGATCGATTGGGAGTTATGAGTCCATTCACCCTCAACATTTTTAAGCACCTCGATTGGGAGTCATGTGATAGTATTTGGCACCTTGTTGGATAAAGGTTGCTCTTAATTTTTGAAACCAAAATAGCTCTTCATTTTTAAGTATCGCTTATAGTTTCTCCTATAATTAGATTTCTAACCTATCAAGGAATAAATTTTTCTCATAATTCATTGCTCTTTGGATCCCTTGAAACCTTACAAGGATTCAAGCTTTTTTCTTGTGTAAGTGTCCAAAAACTTCAAAATTCTAATCTTTTAATTTTGGAGTGAACTCTGCTAGAGCTCTGTCAATTGAGAGGCCTTTGACCCACTCCTATTGCAAAAAATTCTTGAATTGTGAGTAGTTCATCCACATAGCTTCGAAACAAAAGGGCTACCTCCTTATCTGACTTGTCTCTTGTTTCTTGTATGAGCAAAGAGTGGTGGTCCGATATTATTATTGGTAACACTAAGATTGTGGCTTGTTGAAATGATATTCGTCACTCCACATTACACAAGGCTCTATCCAATCTCTTAAATAATCGATCATATCCTGGTCATTTGAGACCTCTCCATGTGAATCCAGGCCCGTTTGTGTTAAGGTTCAATAAGTTACAAGAGTTTATCCATTCGGCAAAAGTTTTGTATTTCGATGGAGAGATTGGGGCTCCACCTTTCTGTTCATTGATGCCAGCTATCTCGTTAAAATCTCCTACAAGCAGTCACGATTCTTGTATGGTGTTTGAGTGCATGCTCAGGCATTGTGAATCTTGGTTGAGCTAAATGTGTTGGATGGTTGTATCGAAAGTAGCCTTATTTTCCTGTTTCGGTCGTCTTTTTCCTCCTATAATGTGTCAAAAGGAGAGTGGTTTGAGGCAATGTCAATCTTTGAGGGACTCGTCAATTGCCACACTGCTTCATTGCTCATGCTTTTCACACCCTGCCCTTCGCTTCTTGTATGAGCCGTCCCTTTCTATGTTTTTGAACTATCATAGAGGATCCATATTTTGTATTGCTACATTCTCCTGCCATCGAATTCTGAAATGTAGTTAAGTTGTGTGTTGTATTTGCCTTTGATGCTATGGGACAACAATCCTTTTTATGTCCATACTTCCCACAATCAAAACAGAGTAGATGCATTCCTTCATATTTTGTCCTTTCCATTCCTTCAAGATCGTACTTTGAAATAAGAGGTTTGTCCAGATCAAGTTCCACACATAGAAGTGCAAATATACGTCGGGTTTATGTAGCTGTATTGAAGTCGGCCTTTAAAATCTTTCCTACTAAGGTTTCAATGAGTCTTAGTACTCTTGTATCATAATATTCAATCGATAGGTCTGGGAGTCAGATCTGTGCAGTAATTTTGTTGATAGTGGTTGTTTGTGATTGAAAGTCAGCTTCCCATTCCCTTATTGCCAAATAGTGGTCCATTATGAGCCATGGTCCACCAGTTAAAGCATGTTGATAGTCCTTCATTGATTGAAATCTCACAATGCAGAAGTCGTTTCCCATATCAATTAAGCTGATCTTCCTCACGTTTGCTCATAAATTCTCCAATCGGCAAACAAGAGCTAGATAACCTATTTTTTGTCCATCAGAGTAAATAATCTGATGAGTGTGGCTCACAATAAAAAAACAACGTTAAGGCAATACAACAAACAGTTGGGGTGCGTCCCCTTCAACTTTTTTTCGGACGCTTGCCCCCCCTTCCGACAAAACTTGAATATGTTGATCTTTAATTGTCCGTCATATGGGCATTTTATTCTTTGTTGTGAACCACTACCCCCCACCTAAACCTCTCCTCAGCTTCAACCATCCTATAAGAAGATGGGAGTCCGTGTCATCAAGCCCAAACCCAAGTTCCATCCATGAAAAGGCACAAGTGTCTTGACCTAATATTGGGTTTCAATAGATCGAAGTTACCTGGTGGATGTTATTGGGATTTCAATCAAATATACTTTCTTGCTCCATGAGAAAGATTGATGACGCAAGAGTATGCAAATGATGTACGTGTATAGGTTGAACCTAATCAATATAGTTTGGTAGATTTTTTACAATTACACGCGCACACACACGCATATATACACATATACATACATACATACATATATATATATATATGTGTGTGTGTGTGCAGCTGTAGACAACTCTGAACTTGGTTTCAGTTTCAACCTTCACTCCATGAACTGAACCATACAATTTTTTTCCATTTCAAAACGGGAAGAACCAAACAGAATCATTGGCTCGAGCGTTCAATAGTTTTTTTAACACTTCTAAATGTAATAATTTTATGAGAATTTCTAAAGCAATTCCATAACTCCGCCCATGTAAGGGATCACCCTTGCATTGCCGGTCCCAAGCCCGGATAAAGGAGGAGGGTTGTGTTAGGCTTCCGACAGCTAGCGTAAAACTTCATCGGATTTTTATAACATGGATTACAAAAATTATGAGCATTGCTTTGGGGCGTCCCGGCCTAGCGACGTGCTGCAGAGCCCGAATGCAGTAAGAAGTAAGCAAGGGCTACTATATTTTCGCCGAATGTAGTGAATCAATTGCAGAGAGGGTTCCTACATCATGGACAGGTATGGATAAAGAAGTTAGTCCCGCTATATTGCCGCCCGAATGTAGCGAAAAATTTTTAGAGAGGGTAAGGAAGTTAGTCCTAGATAATAAGATTCGTATTGGTTCTTGGAATATCGGAACATTATCGGGTAAGCTAATGGAGGTGGTAGATACTATGATTCGGAGAAAGATTCATATTCTATGTTTACAAGAGACAAAATGGGTTGGAGAAAAAGCAAAGGAGATAGAGGATACAAGTTTTAAATTATGGTACTCAAGTAAAGAAAATACTCGAAACGGAGTTGGTATTATCATAAATAAAGATTTAAAGGAGAGTGTAGTAGACATACAACGATATAGTGACCGAATCATGACGTTGAAATTAGTGTTAGGAGTAGAGATTTTGAATATAGTTTGTGCTTACGCACTCCAAGTAGGACTAGAAGATAGTATAAAGACAGTTTTTTGAGAAGAGTTAGATAAGGTATTTCAAAAGATTCCACAAAGGGAGATGATTTGTTTAGGAGGAGATTTAAATGGACATGTCGGTAAAGAGGCATTAGGATATCAAGGGATTCATGGAAACTTTGGTTTTGGGGTTATAAACGAGGAAGGTAGGGAGATTTTAAATTTTGCTATGGCATTTGATCTCTTTATAGTCAATACAATCTTCAAAAAACGAGATGAACATTTAATTACTTATAAGAGTGGCTTATCACAAACACAAATTGATTACTTTATTTGTAGAGAAAAAAAGATAGAGCGTGTTGTAAAGATTGTAAGGTAATTCTAGGAGAAAGCTTAACCACCCAACATCGACTTTTAGTTATGGATTTACAAATAAAAAAAATGGACAAAGAAGAAAAGAGTGCATCGAGCTATTCGAACTAAATGGTGGGACCTCAAAAGTGAGAAAGAAGATATATTTAAACAAAAAGTCTTGCAAGGAGATATTTGGAATTATGTTGACACACCCTGTGATATGTGGAACAATATGACTATACATATTAGAAAAGTGACGAAAGATATGTTAGGGGTATCTAAGGGAGGTGTACCGGCACAAAAAGAAGCTTGGTGGTGGAGTGAAGTAGTGCAAAATAAAATCAAGGCAAAGAGGGCATGTTACAAATTACATTATGCCAAGAAAACTAGTGAAACTTTAGAAGCTTATAAGAAAGCAAAGAAGGAAGCGAAAAAGGCCATTAATGAAGCAAAAGCTAAGATTTGGGAGGACTTATATAAAAACTCAACTCAAAAGAGGGTGAAAGAGATATTTTTAGGATAGCTAGAGCTAGAGATAAGAAAATTAAAGATCTTAATTATGTTAGATGCATAAAAGACGAGGATGAAAAAATTCTAGTGGCAAATGATGATATAAGAAATAGATGGAAAAACTATTTTTATAATCTTTTTAATGAAAATAAAGATGTTAGTATTAGTTTAGGAGATTTAGCCAAGTCAGAAAAGTATATAAACCACAATTTCTATCGACGTATTCAAAAGAATGAAGTCAAAGAGGCTCTTAAACATATGAAGGGTGGTAAATCGGTAGGACCAGATAATATTCTTATAGAAATTTGGAAAATACTAGGAGAAATAGGAATCACTTGGCTTACAAGACTATTTAATGAAATATGGAAAAACCAAAAGATGCCCGAGGAATGGAGAGCAAGTACACTTATACCCATATATAAGAACAAGGGAGACATTCAAAATTGTGCGAATTATCAAGGTATCAAGTTAATGAGTCATACTATGAAATTATGGGAAAGAATTATCGAACGTAGGTTAAGACAAGTATTAAGTACAACAGAAAACCAATTTGGATTAATGTCAGGCAGATCTACTATTGAAGCGATTCACCTTTTGAGACGTCTTATAGAACATTTTAGAGCAAAAAAAAAAGACCTTTACATGATATTTATTGATCTAGAAAAAGCTTATGATAGGGTACCGAGGGAGGTTCTTTGGAGAACTTTTGAAAAAAGAGGTATCCCATTGACATATATTAGCCTTATAAGAGACATGTATGATGGTGCAAAAACATGTGTGAGGACTCATGAAGGAACGACAGACTTCTTTGAAGTTAATATTGGGTTACATCAAGGATCAACTTTAAGTCCATACTTATTTATAATGGTGATGGATGAGTTAACAAAACATATTCAAGATGAAGTACCTTGGTGTATGTTATTTGCATATGACATTGTATTAGTGGAGGAGTCTAAGGAAAAAGTTAACAGAAAATTGGAACTATGGAGAGAAACATTAGAAAACAAAGGCCTCCGACTTAGTAGAACAAAGACAGAATATATATAATGTAAGTTTGATCATTTGGTTACTTCAGAGGACATGGAAATTAAAATTAGCACACATTGCATTCCCCAAAAGGAAAGTTTTAAATACCTAGGGTCAATTTTTCAGAGTGATGGAAGAATTGATGGAGATGTTACACATAGAATTAATGCTGGTTGGTTAGAATGGAGAGGAGCATCAGGTATTCTTTGTGATAAGAAGATACTATTAAAGTTAAAAGGTAAATATTATAGAGCAGCAATTAGGCCTGCCATGTTTTATGGTTCTGAGTGTTGGAGAGTTAATCATCAACATGTACAAAAGATGTTTGTGATAGAAATGAAGATGTTGAGATGGATGAGTGATCATACAAGAAAAGACCATATACATAATGAGGTTATTATAAACAAATTAGGAGTGGCACCAATAGAAGATAAAATGAGAGAACATCGTTTAAGATGGTTTGGACATGTAGAAAGAAGATTAAAAGAAGAACTTGTAAGAAGGTTAGAAAAACTAAATTTGAAAAGTATTAAAAGAGGTAGAGGACGACAACAAAAGTGTTGGAAAGAAACGATAAAGAATGATCTAGCTTATTGGGAGTTAACTGGCACACGATAGGGATCTGTGGAAACAAAGAATCCATGTAGCCGACCCCGTCTAGTATGGGAAAAGGCTTAGTTGTTGTTTGTTCTAAAGCAATTCCATGCTAACCTAGGAGGATCACCAAGCAACTCCAAGAAAAGCGATTTGGGTCGGGTCAAAATCCAAGCTACGGATAACAAGCAACTCCATTGTATGTTGCAGTTCCACTGAAGCCCCGGCCTGATCGAATCCAGGATCCTCGGAAGCTCTCTCTGTCTCTCTGTACAACCAGAACCCTGGGGCTCATAGAATGGGGTGGTGGTTCTCGAGAAAGAAGAGCGACATGTCGGAATCCAATGGCAGCAATGGCAAGGCAGGCCAGAAGCCGGAGAAGCTGTCGTCGGTAAGCAGCAGGTACTCAACTCGAGGATGGGGGGGCGAACGAACGGGTCTGTGGAGGTGTCGAGGCCGGACGCCGTGAGAGTCTTCGAGTTCGGCCCCGTCGCTGCTTCCTGTGACAAGATCACCCTCATCGTCTACTGGTGGCTCTTTGGGGTTTCTCTTTCTCTTCGGTTCTATACTCTCTGTGTGTGTTAATACGATGCTTGTTCAGAGTAACTTCTTCAATCGTGTCCTTTGCGCTTGGGGCAATGACGCAGCTAGTGAGGTTAAACCGAGGCGCGTCAATTGCTGGTTGAAAACTATTTCCAAACCCCCTCTCTTAGGCCTGGGTTTGGCCTAGGCCTTCGAGAATTTCTGGAAGCCTCTATTCCTCCAACACAAATGTGCTTTCTAAAATTCTGTTTGTGCGGCTCAGTCTGGTTCATTTTCTTGTAATCTTGATTGTGACTGGCTGGTGTTGTGAGGTTTATAGAAATTAAGGGTGTCGTATTTTAGCCCCATTGGGCTGACGTTGATAATTTAGTCTTGATGGGTGAAACCGGTTTAACAAAAATTGGCTTCATTTTTGTGCGTGAGGTGGTATTTTTCATAAACGTACCTTTTGTGAAAAATTTTCGGATTAAAGGTCTGAAGACATTTTCCTCATTTTGGTAGGTCTTCTATCGGGTACTGAAGTACAAAATTAGAAGGCGGAACTCTTTTACAATATTCTCGAGCGTTTGGGCTAACTTCAATAATTTTGATCTAAAAACTAAGGAGGCAAGTTTGTATAAACCGACTCATACTCTAATTGGGAAGCTGTAATAAAATTCTATAGTACCTTAAAAATGCATTATGAAAAAGAATATGTTCGGAGCCGAAGAAGGTAGCCTGCCCTATTGTCGTTCTTGGGGAGAAGTCCCATTTCCTTAAGGGCAAGACTCAAAACTTTATCTTGGTCCCGTTTGGAGTCAACCCTTATATCACTGGTGATAGCCTCTGATAAACACAATCAAAGTGATTTGATCGACAAACTTGTTTGAATTTACCAAACTTTGCATTAGTAAGCAACAAAAGATTGGTCACATAAGTATTGGCGGAGGAACTCGTCTGAGAATCATTTGTATCCATGCTCCATATTAGAAAAGCCAAGGACAATAGTATAACATAGAATGGAGAATAAACTTGGCATCTAGGAAATTGATGTACGTCACTCGAAATGAACAACTTGAACGCCATGGTGATTCCATTGTTGCAAGTCGCTTGGTATGAGCGTGCATGATGGCTCTAACCTTTTCCCTCTAGAAGATTGTGCGAGTTGCGGAATTGTCATGCAATTGTTTTAATGAGGATGGTCATAATCAAGTTGCTGATGGCTTTTTTGAGCTTTTACCGAGTCTAAGGTTGAAATCAAGAAAAAAAATTAGGAACCTTTCCGATTTCTGGTAACCGTAGGATGAAAATAGGGTTAGGCATAGGTAGCTTAATAGTTCTGTTATTTTGACTCGTCTCTCTCAATTCAATTTTAATCGATGTGATTCTTGGTGTGTAGGAAAATGAACATAAGAAATAAGAAAGGAGTGATTCTAATAAGAATTAGATTTTTTTTTATGAATTTTACTTTTTATCAGCAGTTTGATATCATGGTCTACTTGTTTTTGTTATAACTCTCTCATTTGAATTATTGTTCGTATTATTATTGATTTCTCGAAAAGAAAATATAAACCTTTTGAAAAAATCAAGAATCAATGGATTCTAACTAGAATGGGCTGAGATATGGCTTTTTCTCGAGAAGATGTGCTCGATCTATATACAACTCAGGTACTTCAGATAACATTAGATAGTTTTCTTCGTATCTCTGTCATTTGAACTCGGATTTGAGTTATTCTTGATCCATTAGAAAGTATACAACACTAGCGGTAGATTTTTGATGAATTAATGACAATAAGTTTGATTATGCAACTTAATGTAGTGAGAACAAACTCAAAAAAGGAGAACAAAAAGGATTTTTTTATTAACTATAAAGAGAAGGATTACAATTAAGAAAGAAAAATGAAAAAAATAAAACAAAAAAGGTTGATATGTGTCCCATCAAGGTGAATATCTACTTCCTTTTATAGCTGATGGCAAGTTAGTTTTCAAAGTACTCTTCACCCTTGTAGATAATTTTAAAGGGCGGTTAGTCATATCTATTAATCGTCTATTATTTTCAGTTTGGTGATTTCTATAATAACTCATTACTCCTTGTATTCCTGGACTTTTAGGTAGGGATATTCATGTGGTTGAGATTCCTCATTCCTTGGAGGGCCATGCCCCAAATGAGATGGATTTTGGGAGGGAGGGGAGAGTGAGAGAAACCCCCATGGGGATCGGAGTAACGATAGAGACAATAGGTCCCCACCCCATGCACCTATGGTAATTAGGCCCCTATAGAAGGGACGAGGGAAGGGATTGAGGTTGTTTTTAAAAGGGTGGGGTAGAGAACTTGATCCCACTTCTCCCTCGCCCCATGAAGAGGTCATTTGCAAATTTTGACATTAACAAAAATAAAGACATTTTGTTCGGGTACTTGTATCACTTTTAAGATGAATATGTTATCTTTAATTGTCTTTCATATATGGGCATTTTTTTGGGGTTGAGAACAACGGAGCACAAGCCCTTATTCGTTACTTCAATTTATCGTTGGGCATTCGCCCAGTGATGTCTTTCTCAAGTAAGGCTAGTAGTTGCATTGGGAGTTCATCTTCCTATGATAGCTCTGTTTAGCTAATCAATTTGCAGCAAGCATTTCCTTTTCTGTAGATGTGTTTCAGTGTAACATGCTATTCTTTTTGTAGCCACCAGTGAATTCTGTTTACCAAGTTATTACCTTCATATTCTTGTCTTTGTTTACTGCTGATAAGTTGTGTTGCTTGAATTGAATCAGTCTCTGCGGTAACTCTTCTATGTTCTGAATTCCACACAAATTCTAATCCGAGCAAAATACCCCATAGTTTTGCATCTCGTAGCCATGAACCGAATGATCTCGTAACAAACCTCCACAGCCTACTTGCCCTGGACCATCTTTTGAGCATCCGTCTGTATTCAGTTTTATCTAATCTCTACCTAGTGGAGACCACTTTGTGTAGGTTTGTTGGTTCATTTTTCCAAATAAGTGAGAAGTCTCTTGCATTGCATTTGAGATTTACTTCGCATAGATCTCACATTTGTTTCTTGGCTCCATATTGTTTTCATCAAAAAGAGCCTTATTTCTCTACTGTCATACTAGAGACACATAGTAACCCAAAGATTATTTTCCATTTCACTTGGCTACTGATTCCGAGTTCATTATATTTCAACCAATCTTCTAACTTCCAACCAAAAAATCCTTCAGATATTGAGGCTTAATTAGTTTAATCCACAAATTAGCTATCTTGTTACAGTCCCATAGAACATGTATAACATCTTCAGTCCGGTTCCCGCAGAATTCGCATGAGTCCTTCGCTAGTGACCAACGTGATCGCCATGATCTTGTGAGCAAGCAATTATGTGCCACCTGCCACAAGAAAGTTTGGATACATGCTTAGCCTTTCCATTGTCATAGAGCATTTTATTCGTTGTTGTGAACCACCATACCCGTAACCTCTCCTATAAGAAGATGGGAGTCAGTGTCATCAAGCCCAAAGCCAAGCTTTCAAGGAGGACCCACGTGCAGGAAAATGCACAAATGTCTTAACCTAATATTGAGTTTGAATGGGTTTGAACGTTATTAGGGTTGCAATTTGTTGATTGGAAAATTGAATGGGCTGTGGCAAACACTCAACGAGCCTTAAGGAAGTGGAGATGCTTGGCAAAACCTCGAGAGACCCCAACAATAGAACAAAAAACTTGAGCCATGACTTCAACAGATCTCGAAGTACGAAATACTGGTGGGACAATTGACACGTCCCACCTAACACAACAACAAAAATGAAACAACGAAAAAATAAAAGTTATCGAGAGCAGCGTCCATAGAAAACACATTCGTTCTATGTCACCTACACAACAACAAAAATGAAACAACGAAAAAATAAAAGTTATCGAGAGCAGCGTCCATAGAAAACACATTCGTTCTATGTCACCTACACAACAACAAAAATGAAACAACGAAAAAATAAAAGTTATCGAGAGCAGCGTCCATAGAAAACACATTCGTTCTATGTCACCTCAATAGAGGTCTATAAATAGTAACTATAGTGAGTAAAGGAAGAGATCAACAAAAAAATCACAGTTCTTACATTACTTCTTTCCCTCTTTCTCTTAAGAGTACGTGTAATTGAGTGTTCTTGACGCATACACATCAAGTACTCTTTCATATTCGTACATGTGATTTCAGCTACAACCAACATACACACCATCAGATTTTCGAAAACCCACTCATCGCCTGAAGCCTTATCCACAATCTCCATATCAGAGGTTGGACGCATCACATTTTTATTCCAACAAGTTTGAGTAACTACTATTCGAATTGCATCGCCACTTTTGTCGATAAAACAATATAAACTTCTTGCTCCATGAGGAACCTTGAAGAAGCAAGAGTATGCAAATGGCGTACTAGAAGAATTTATGGTCCCGTTTGGTTTGGTTCTAGGTTGTTTAACCTCAAAGAAAACCAATATAGGTTTTCAATTTTTGAAGAGCCGACTAAAACCATCACTTCTTCTTTGCTTCGATTCCAAGTAGTGACTTGGTTCCAAACCAGGGTTAACTAGATTTTGCTATGCTAAAATATCACAGACAGTTAACGTGTAATAGTGCATCAGAAATAATCAATCACAGGACAAATCTTGTCAATTAAACTTATTTATTTTTGCTTCAATTTTATTTACATAAACATGATATAGATCCGCGTGTGTACATGTTCTCAACCTTCACATTTGTGAACTGAACCATACATTTTTTTTCCTTCTCAAGCCGAACCGAGCCGAAACAAACCGCGGGTTAGATCGATCTAGTCAGTTTTTAACACCCCTAGATGTAATTATTTTTATGAGAATTTCTAAATCGATTCCATGCTAACGTACTTTGCAGAACTTCCACCGAAGCCCCGACCTAATCCAATACCGGTAGCCCAGAATCTCTCTCTCTCTCTCTCCATCCAAAACCCTAAGGCTCATAAAATGGGGTGGTGGTTCTCGAGAAAGAGGAGCGGCGTGCCGGAATCCAACGGCAGCAATGGCAAGGAAGGTCGGAAGCCGGAGAATCTGTCACCGGACGTGGCCGGAAACCAGGAGGCCCAGGGGATGAACGGCGCTGTGGAGGTGCCGAGGCCGGACGCCGTTACAGTCTTCGAGTTCGGGTCCGTCGCTGCTTCCGGTGACAAGATCACCCTCGCCGGCTACTGCCCCGTCTCAGACGAGCTAGAGCCCTGCCGCTGGGAAATCCTGCCTGCCGCCGGCTCCAGAGCTCCGCAGTTCCGGGTAGTCTTTTGAACTTTTGGCGTCTCTTCGCGGTTTCTCGATCTTTCTATTGGGTTCTGTATTCTCTGTGTGTTAATATGATGCTTGTTCACAGTAACTTCTTCAAACGTGTTTTGGTATCTATCGGGTTAGAACTTTATGAGATTGGCAAGCTTTTTATTCAGATGTTTCCTTTTTTGCTTTCTTCTCTGGGTCTTCTTTGTTTTTTTTTCGTGAATGTGGTATGCGATGTTAGAATCGGGGAAAGGCGTTGCCGGGAATATGTTTTGAAATGGAGAATTGAGATTCTGGTGATAAAAGTAGGACTTTGTCATAGATCAAGGATTGATAATTGACATATTTACTCCATAAGAAGCAAATCTCTCAACGCTTCATGTTGCTACTAAATTTTAGGTGGAAGAATAAAAATTTGCAGTCATTAGAAGCATACTCCAGTTTGTACTTCTTTAATCATTATTATGGAAGTCGCCATTGCATAGGTACTTGCCTCTCCGCCCATACTGTATTGGTCTTCAATCCGTGCACATTAGTTCATAGGTGTTTCTCCGTACAGGGACAATAAATAAGGGGCGGCATAGCTGGTTTAGAGGAAACTTGCCATATTTCCACCCACAAAAACTTGTAGTTCTTGAAATTGGCTGTTAGATGAGTTGAAAGGTATTCACAGTGGGTTGCTTATCCACAACCGTGGTGCATCTTCGAACCTTCCAACAATTTTTAAAATCTGCCAGGTGAATTTATCGATCATCGGGAAAGAGAAATGCATCATCGGTATAGGAGGTCCTCAATTGAATCCTTGCAATCTTAATAGGTATAGTGAGTTTCAATCTCTGCAACTTTGAGTTGCAAGAATACTCTGCCATCACAACAAAAGATTGTAAGGTGGCGTTGGATCTTCTTGATGTCTCTATTGCTCTAAAATTGCTTTGTGAGCTTTTGGTGATCATGATTGGGATGCAATGTTATAAAAATCATATTTTATGATACGATACACATATCATACGATATGATACATATATCACGCGTTTCGGTACCTGAACTGATACGATCCAGGTACAAGTGTTGCAAAATACCATTTGTTACACCGTTCGGGGCATGCTGTACGATACATTGTGATATGAGTACCGAATCGAATGATCCGATGCAAGTTCTAAAAATTGTATATTTTTTAAAATCAAAGTTTGAGTGTGTTTAAAGTTTTAAACTCCCTCTAGGCCAGCTTCTTTGGCTCCTATTGCATGTCTAACCCTTCCTCTCTTCAAGACCAACTCCATTCTCTCTAAAAATCCCATGTGTATTCTACATTCATTAATATGTATAGTCATCAATCCTAAGTTTCAAAATGAGGCCCAAGAGCGATGCATACATCTGATTTGGTTTGTTTTGATGTTGAATATATTCTCTTAGTGTGGTGCATATTGCAGAATTTTGTCATGATTTTAACAAGATCTATGCTATTGGGATGAACATGATAACCTCAACAAGATCTATGTTAAACTCTAAACCTTAAAAACATCAATGTCTTGTGCCAACTTTTGATTTACTCAATTGTAAACCTTGGCGACATTGATCTTGAAGAGAAAGGCCTTTTCTTGTTATGAGCTTGCATAAATTTCTTGAGCTATAACTATATTTTCTTGAATATGTCTACCTTCAAGAAAGGCTTATTGATGTTGTCGCCGATTATTTTGGAGATATTCCTCTCGTACTACCCCAAATGATTTGGGCAGTTACCTTATCGATCAAACTACAAGGGGTTACCATCTTGAAAAGAATCATTGTTTCCTGCCTCATGTTTGGTATCAAAACCATGTCAGTGCATTTGACTCTCCTCATGATCTTCTATGTTCTAAACACATCCTTTGACTGCCTTCCATGCTTCTCTGTTCAACACCCAAATGTTAATGGTTTGAAAGAGAACCCATTACACCCATCGTGGCTTGCTCACTATCTTCGCTTCAAAGCGAGTCTCGATTCAACTTGTGAAAAGGACTTAGAGATGAATATTGGCTTGTGCATGAATTTCTTTCTTGCTGTAGGTGACAGAACCAATGTTATAAATAGACATGTATCAGTCCTTGAACCGATACATGTATCCTAATAGATATGTATCACATCCAGTGTTGTATGATGCGTATCGTATCGTGTATCACTGGCTCTACGATACGGGCATATCGTATCATATTGTATCACCCATATCGTACTTTAATATTAAAAAATACAAAAAATATTTAAAAAATCAAGAAATTTAGTAAAAATCCGAAAAAAATCAAGAAAAATCTGGTAAATGCTTTAATTTATATAATGCAAAGTTTAGTACAGATTGAACATTCAACATTGAACAATTGTATCCAAATTTACATATTTTGAATAAAAAAAATGAAATACATTTACATTTTATAAATTGTAATAAGGATCATCAACTAAATAATCTTCATCTTCTTCTTGCTGAAGATCCTCATCATCATCATCAACACCTTATGCTTGGAAATCAAATTCTTCATCTCCTTGATACGGTTGTTGCGCTCCTTCCAAATTAATCCATGCAATGCCTTCTTCAGTTAGGAGGGGACATTTTCTTCAGTCTTCTATAATCCAGTCTTCTAATATATCAAAATTATTCAAACTTATTGGATCAAATTGGCTTTCTTGTCTATTTACTTTTTTTAATTGTCTACAACAAAGAATGATAAGCAATTAGTAAATAATATTAACAATTTATTGAATTGAACATTTAAGTACTAAGTAATACAACATTACCTTTCACGAAGGCGTATGTTACAACGAATAAAAACTAAATCATTCAGTCTCTTATGTTCTAACCTGTTGCGCTTTTTTGTATGGATGTGTTCAAAGACACTCCAATTCCTTTTACAACCCGTTGCACTACAGGTTTAGAACTCTCACTACAAAATTCTTAAGGTTTGGGCAATCAATTCCAAACCTATTCCACCAAAAATCTGTAGAAAAAGACAAACATTAAAGACATAATCCACAATAATATAAGATGTATTGATTTAAGAAACTTAAATACGAAGATAAACAATTTACCTGGACGCATAGTAGTGCGGTTGCGAATTGCTACAGGCAAACTCATTAAGTGAAGAGCATTATTATAGATCTTCATCTCTCGATGTATAGCATCTGCTATGCTCTCATCAGGGACTAATCTATCTATACAATCAATGATGGCTCGATTAACCTCACAATCCCTTTTGAAGCTTGCGTACCTGAATGATGAGTTTAGATAATATGATGCCGCACAATACGGCATGATAAGTTCGAAATTACAATACATTATGGTGTATACGTATCACACCGTACGATACGGTGCGATACGGATAACACTGATCACATCCATATCACAATGTATCATACGATACATTGCGATATTGCGATATGGGTATTATATCATACAATACATCTCGTATCGCACGATATGGGGTATTACAATACGTGATGATTTTTTATGATTTATTGATTTTTCAATAGTTTAATGTACCATATCGTACCATATCTCGCATGTACGGTATGATTATCGTGTATCGGTGCCCTATACGATAGGGTGCCGATACATTAATTACAACATTGGACGGAACCACCACCGTTCACAAGACTTTGATATGTTTCACATTATGTTGCTATCACTCATCCCACTAAATTAGGCTGAATGTCAATCTCCTTGAATCCACTTGAATTTTGTTTTGATATGATTCTTCTATAAACCATGATTTTAATTCCACTTTATAGTAAGACAACAACATATCCACATTGTGGTGGGGAAACCACCCCAACCGAAATTCTGAAAATTACAATTGCATATTGAAATTTCCAAAAAATGAAAATTTTAAAGCCTGACCCACCCTAACCTAAAGTTTACCCCCACATGAAACAAATTTTGTATCTGCCACCGTGGTAAGATGTGCTTGGAAAAGCTAACTAGAGCATATATAAATCATGATTTCTACCTAAGCATTCAAAAGAAAAAAGTGAAAGAAGCTCCAAAACTTGTGAAATTTGGTAAATCTATAGGATCGAACAATATTCTCATTGAGGTAAGAAAAGTTTTAAGACAAAGAACAACAACAACAACAACAACAACAACAACAACTAAGCCTTTTCCCATACTAGATGGGGTCGGCTACATGGATTCTTTGTTTCCACATGGCCGTATCATGTGCCATGCTAGCATTTAACTCAATATAAACTAGATCATTCTTTATTGTTCTTTCCAATACTTTTGTGGTCATTCTCTTCCTCTTTTAACATTTTCACAATCTAGTTTTTCATATCTTCTTACGAGATAGTCAAGTCTAAAATTGACTTGCAAGATTATTTAATGTCATTGGATGAATAAAAAGATATCCACGGATTGGAGGAAGAGTATAGTGATACTCATTTACAAAAATAAACGATATTCAAAATTGTGCAACTTATCATGATGTAAAGTTGATGAGTTATGCAATGAAACTATGAAAGTCATTGGAAGAAGGCTGTGATAATCATCGTTGAGACAATCATCTTATACAACATAAAGCCAATTCAGATTCATGCAAATGAGATCTACTAAGGTTTGTTCACTTTTTAGGGGTTACAAGAGAAGGCCGAAGCCTAACACCCACATCTACACTTGCACCTTTTAGGAGTTGAACTCCCCACCAGCAGCACCAGTGCTAGAGTGCCTTGCCGTTGAGTTGATGCTCTCATAGGCAAGAAGAAAAACTTTGACATGGTACTCGTTGATTTAGAGAAGACTTATAATAGAGTATTGAGAAATGTCCTTTGAAGAGTTTTAGAGAATAAATATATTCCTTTGTTATAGATCAAACTTGTAAAGGATATATATAAGATGCAAAAATGTTTCTTAGGACTCATGAAGGGATTACTGATTTCTTTGAAGTTAATATTAAATTAATTAAGGGTTAACACTAAGTTTATACTTATTCACTTTAGTTATAAATGAGTTAGTGAAGCACATTCAAGATGAAGTACCTTGGTGTATGCTATTTACAAATGCTATTGTATTGGTCAATGAGTTAGAAGAGAGAGTTAATAAGAAACTTGAGTTATGGAGAGAGAAATTGGAAATAGATGGTTTTAGAATTAGTAGGAAGAAGACAAAATATATAAAGTGCAAGTTTGATAATCTCATTACCAAATGATATACAACAACAACAACAATAGAAGTTAAAATTGATAAGCATTATATCATTAAAAAGAACAACTTTAAGTACCTATCTATGGTCTCTCTTTTAAAGTAATTGAGAAATTGATATATATATATATATATATAAAATTAACACAGGGTGACGAAAATGGAGAGGTGTTTTATATGACAAAATATACTACTAAAGTTGAAAGGCAAATATCAAACAACTACACCAGTAATGTTATTATATATATATATATATATATATATATATATATATATAATTAACACAGGTTGACGAAAATGGAGAGGTGTCTTAGGTGTTTTATATGACAAAATATACTACTAAAGTTGAAAGGCAAATATCAAACAACTACATCAGTAATGTTATTTGGTGTTAGATGTTGGTTAATTAATCGTTACCACATGCTTAAGATGTTTGAAACCGAAATGAAATTGTTGAATTGGAAGTGTAACAATATAAGGAAAGACTGTATCTATAATGAGGTTATTAGAGAACAAGTTGGGGTAGCGTTGATAAAACGTTAGATGATAGATACACATTTAAGATGATTTGGATATGTAGAAAGGCAACCAAAGGAAGTGTTAGTAACAATATTAAGAAAGACTATATCTATAATGAGGTTATTAGAGAACAAGTTGGGGTAGTACGGATAATACGTTAGATGGTCGATACACATGTAAGATGATTTAGATAATTAGAGAGGCAACCAAAGAAGTTTTAGTAAGAAGCTGCAAAACGCTAGAGTTAGCATTTTAAAAGAGGGAGAAAAGGACTATAGAAGTGTTGGAAAGAAACTATTAAATATGATATTGTTTTCTGGAGATAACTACTGATATGATACAAGATCACACGTTATAGCATCAAAGAATCCATGTAGTTAACCCCACCTAGTGTGGGAAAAGGCTTGGTTCTTGTTGTATGATTCTTCCATCTCTCTAAGCCTTGAGCTCATCTCAAATTTGATGTTCCTTGCTAATCATGACAATATGTCCTCATCTCCATTGTCCGCTGCTTGCTGCTCCCATGTGATTCTTCCTCTATAGCTTTAACCCTATCAGACACCACTTCAACTTGCAATTAGACTGGACTTTGAATGCACTTCTTACCACTTGGATCGTTTGGTTTAGGTGTAAAAATTGCATTACCTTGGTGGTGTCCTATCTCTATGCTGCCTTACGTCTCCCAATTGTCTGTCAGCTTAGCTCAAGATTATAGCATTTAAATGGATCTTTAATTTTATTCTCCACAATCAATTAGCAGTCCCTGTTGATCTGAGACAGCCCATGGGATTGTATAAGGGAAAGTTTCCTGTTCGAAGTGCATTCACAAAGGCATGGTCTGGGGTGATATCTCTGAATCCATTCCCACCTTGGTTTTTCAGCTATGTAAACCTTGGTCTTGCATGCCTCATCTCCATTATGTTGTTTTCATCTACCGCCTAGCTGAATCTATATGGATGAGGTTGAATAGAACCTTGTCCCGTCATTGTATGAGAGGGTTGATTCCAGTTTTCCCAACATCTGCCAAGGTAGATCTGAAGGGTCTTTAGTTATTAGGTGTCTTGATTTCTCTCTTTCAGTGTATTGACCGTATCTATGTATACAAGTCACCGTTAAAATTTCCTCTCCATGTATTAACGAAACTTGATACACTGTTGAGCAACGCCAACGAAGAGTAATTATTGGTTCCACACACAAAATTATATGATATTGATTAGACTAGCTTGCCATGTTTGAGTCTTGAAACTCGTTAGGAAGCTTCCTCCTATCACTCGTGACTTACTATGTCACTTTGACCTCCACTAAGAAAATCTGAATTTTAGCATCATTTTTATTGTTGAATCTTTTTTTTTTGGTTAGAAGCATCATTCGTTTTGGCAATAAGATTGTAAGCCCACTTCCTCTCTAAAACTCTCATAATCGTATGCACAAATATTCATCGGAACTACAGTAAGCTGTATGACCAACATTCTCGACTTGTTCACTCATCGCTACCAGGATAGATACTGTAAAAGGGGGTTCTCCTTCCTCCTCCCTGTCGTTCTACCATACGCGTCTTATGCTATTCACCATCCAATTGGTTCTTTCCGGCTTCATCTGCAAACGCCATCGGTCCACAAAATGAGCAATGGATCTGTAAGAGAAGATCTTGTTGAAGTTTCATATTCTGTTTCTTGAAGTAATAGTTGGCCCTTAGGATTCGCCTAGGCCTATAGCACTTGTCTTTATTTAGGCAAAGTGTCCGGAATCCTTAGCTCCTGTTCTATTGATTTGGCTGGGTATCCTGATCAGCACCTACGTCGCCCAAATTGCCAGAGGTAAGTTGGGTTATCTGAATCCATTACTTCTCTGCTTTTGAGTTTGAACAGCCTCATAAAGTTGTGGACTGTTCTACTTGCTATATGCAATTCAACCTTTCTAGAGATAAACTGCAGATGTTCCTCACATCTAAATCATGAAGAAAAACAATTCCTTGAAGGCAATGAAGCTCAACCCGTCAATCCCTTCCATAGATTACTGAGGACGTCAAAGGGGAGCGTGGATATCATTCACTAAGTGTACGGCGTCTTCAGAATTGTAACCTTCCCCTTGCATATAAGCTACTGATACAGTTTCCCCAAAGCGAGTTGTCCACAAAACGTAGCTGCACCATCTCCTGTCACATCCAACAACCTAAAACCCGACAATCCACACGAACACACAACCCAACCAGAAAACCTCACACTCCACCACCACAAACCAGAGATATTTATGATAGCAAGTTTTATCAATAAATACTTAGTATATCACAAGCAACCACAACCTTAACCTCAAAATCCAAAACCCAATCCACCTACCAAACCCAACACTACTTTCCACTACCCAAACTATGAACCTAAACCACCTACTAAACTACCCGACCCAAACCCTTTGGGAAGAATGTAAGAGTGGGAACCCAGGCCCAACGGAATCCCCCATTGGGACAACGAACTAAGAAACCACTAGCCGATGCTGTTCCCCTTTCTCTAATGGCATTTGAGTTGCTTGTTCCTCGTTTGTCCATTGTAGGTGCTCGATATGGCTGTACTCAATAAAACCTGGGTAAATCCGATTGAGCAACTTGGGGGTTACAAGCGTATCAGACATGCTGCAACACCATTGAGTTTATTTTCGTGTACCTCCTATAAAGGTTCAATTTGGATCCAGGTTTGGACTGAGGCATTTGGTAACAGCAAAGTAATCGACCATTTGTTACACATCTAAAAGACCAGTTTGCACCGAAAGCGTTAGCTCAACCACGGGGGCTCTAGCGCCATTGCTGATGGTGGGGAGTTTTGACTCCCAGAGGATGCATGTGTGGGTGGGTGTACTAGGCTTCGGCCTCCTGTTGTAACAAAAAAATATACCAGTCTGAGAAGAACCTCTTTTGTGAAAAGATAATATGTGATGTTCCAGCCTAAATCCAATTGGATCTGAAACTCCGTGTATTAGAACCATGTTCTTTTCCTGTTCTATACAATGGGGAGGTCGAAATCATATGCACGCCTAGGGTATCTAATTCGTGACCTTCAACTATTAATTGACCCCCTACAAGTGCAGAAATAACTGGTTATTGGAAAGGCAGAGATTCTACCTGTAGAGACTGCATCCAGAGAGACCTTCAAAGAATCACAGTTGCTCAAATTCGCAGCTGCATTTGGCAGCACACCATCCTATAAAACATCAGAATGAATGTCATTCGCCTGAATCAATTAGAAAAATGTCCTAAAGAGATAAACAGAAGGAACTGAAGTCTGATTCCTAATTAGCAGTTACAAACCGACATGATATTGAATGGAGGAAACTTTCAGACGTCATCTTTTGTGTACGTGTTCAGAGCTTGTGTGAATTAGAAATTGATTTAGTCATTGGCTTGGATCTCGAAGTAATCAGAATAGAGGTAGCCGTTCATCAGTTCATGTAATGTCTAGCAGCCTCACAGATGGGCAGCATGGATGATGACAAAAGGGAAAAAAAGGAAAACTAAAACTTGGATGTAAACTAGGGCATCGCAGAAAAAACTACGTCGATCACAGATCACTGCGATTGTTCCTTGACGTTCACCTTCCACCACCTTCAACAGAGAGAATGTTCGTCTGGCATATGTTATCTTCGTACATAATTCCAACAGTCTCCCCTTTATGTACTCCAGGTTCACCATTACCAAATCATACGCATTTTAATTGCTCTTTTAAAGATAATGACCACCCTTTCTCCAGCACAAAGTTGCACCGTTTGTTCAGCAACAGATGAAAAGTAAGTTTTTTATCAAGTCAATGGATCAAAACCACAATGCCTGACACCGGTATAAATCTGAAAGAAACTATTGGGAGGATTCCGCTTTGACCTTGTAAGGCACAAAAAGACGAACTTGTTCCCTGCTTCTGTAAAAAGAAATGCCCGTGAAGTTGCAGCTGCCCTAGCTCCACGGTTGGGTTCAGTGATCGAGAGGCCTTGCAGCATTACAATCCAAAGGCATCATGAAATTATAGTCACATTCTCAACTGCGTCAGCTATGCATCATGAATTGATGCAAGCACAAAATATCCAGGGAGCAATCGTGTTCAGCTTTTCTGCAGATAGAATTTTCTCATGAGAACCCACTAGCCAAAGAATGCTTAGTATATCATCTGTGTCCTCATCATTTCCCGCAAGAAAGGTCACAATAGCAAGAGACTTCGGTGCCTGGAACAAAATGACCACCATAAATTACACAGGGAAGGGATCTATGGTTATACAGAACTAGGATGGACAAGCACTCCTTGAACAAAATCATACAAAACACATATAGGAAAATTTTCAAATGAAAAATTCGAGAAGCACACAAACCGAGAATTGGCTTACAACATTTGAACCTCGCTCAGCGATTTGAAATAAATGAAGATTTGATTCACTGTAAATCATGGAAGCCATTTCATTCACCTTCTCCAACTGTGGTAACAACCAAGCTTGCAGAGCACAGCCGCTCTTCAGAAGTCAATAAGCAAGAAACTCTCTCAACAAATGCCACCAGTACATACTGACTGACGTGCTCTTACCCAACATACACGAAGCTAGCTCGGAAGCAGATCCGACATTTAAGAATAGAAACACAGTACACTACACCAATTCACGATTTCACAGACGGGCACAACACATCAGAAAAAGTTTTGTGTGGTGCCACCAGAGTAGCAACCCTCACTGATTAAATACTGGCCAACAAGGCCTGCGCCAGAAGAAATACCTCTCCTGGCGCCCCTCTGAGCAACACTATAGATTTTCACTTGACACCCTTCCAAGCGCCAGTGAAATGTTTGCTTTTCTACACCTAGAACAGATGTTTTCCTTATTCAAACCCTGCATAACCTTTTCCTATGTTATTTTTAATTACATATGCAAGCATATTATCAAATTACACACCAAGTTCTTGAACTTATAATTTACGTATGCAATAGAATTACATATATATTTTCACATCAAACTGAGATTAAAAGCATATGTTTTAGAATGTTGAAATGCAGACCAATGCAAGAATCCATTTGGCTTGACAAGCATGACCATGATCTGGATGTATTCTGCGGAGAAGATGATGCCCAGATGGGAAGAATCATAATGGTAGACTTGACTTCTTCAACTTGTTTCACTGCACATAGCTTCCGTTGATTAGAAACACCTTTGATTTGATCATGCTCCGTCTGAATAGCAAAAGCTGCATGGAGATATTGCAAGTTCCACATTAGAGGGAAGAAAACATGCATTACGGCTTAGTTTAGCTTAGCTTTTCAAGACTGCCCAACTCTTCTATTAAAAGGGGATGATGATAATGTTAAGAACATTTTTCCTTAGCAATAAACAAATTGTGAAATTCTATAATAACAAAAAGCATTTCAGGAAGACATTGAAACTAACATATCAGATGCATCTGAAGTGAAACAGACATTCTTAGGCCAACTCATGTTGCGACATGAATGACTTGCTTTGACAGGTCTGAAGTCATCAAATGTAAAGGAACACAAAAACCCCGCTTTAGTATATAGGATATGTTTTAGTATATAGAATCAGAGAGGACTCCAGCATTGCAGGTACCTTTTGTTTAAACAAGTAATCAAGTGTATTCAAGTTGATCATTACATACAAGATTTATAACAAGTATGCAACGTAGGATGGTAAAAGGAGATCAATAATAAGAATCAATTACTCAAGAAGCCCTTTCCCACCCTAAGTGGAGTTGGTTACATCGATTCAATGTCAGCCTTGAGCTCAATCATGTTTGTATTAACATTTAACTCCAAAGAAATGCCGCTAACATTCTAGTTGCAAAGATTGTTAAAGTGTGTTATAAAGAATTCAAGGATGAAATTCCTGCTAGATTGACCACTCAGCCACTCACCTCGCTTCCTGCCAAATTTCTGAAAATCAATGTAAGATGTGAGAAACCTCTTAATAGAACAACTTTAAGAAGGCTTGAATTGGGAAATGAAGAATAGATTAGATGGTTAATGAGTTGAACATATAAAACTCAGGAAAGGTCAAGAGGACGATAAAAAGAAACTAAGCAAGAAAATCTAAATAAAATAGTCTTTACATAAAACCAGTCATACTGGATTGTTGATCGATGAGAGAATTGAACCAGTGAAACTACAACTTAGTAGGGTTTTGTTTAACAGCAACAACAACTAAGCCTTTTCCCGTACTAGACGGGGTCGGCTACATGGATTCTTTGTTTCCACATAGTCCTATCATGTGCCATGTTAGCAGTTAACTCACAATAAGGTAGATCATTCTTTATTGTTTCTTTATAACAGTTTTGTGGTTGTCCACTACCTCTTTTAATACTTTCAAAATCTAGTTTCTCGTACCTTCTTAGAGGTTCTTCTTTTGATCTTCTTTTTATATGTCCAAACCACCTTAAATGATATTCTCTCATTTTATCCTCTATTGGTGCCACACATAATTTATTTCTAATAACCTCATCATGTATACGGTCTTGTATGACCACTCATCCATCTCAACATCTTCATTATGTCACAGACATCTTTTGTACATATTGATGATTAACTGTCCAACACTCATAACCATAAAACATGGTAGGTAACCATAAAACATGGTAGGTCTAATTGAAGCTCTATAATATTTACTTTTTAACTTTAATGGTATCTTCTTTATCACAAAGAATACTGATACTCCTCTCCATTTTAACCAACCAGCAATAATTTTATACATAACATCTCCATCAATTCTTCCATCACTCTAAAAAACTGACGCTAAGTATTTAAAACTTTCCTTTTGAGAGATGTAATGTATGCCAATTTTAATTTCTATGTCCTCTGAAGTAACCAAATGATCAAACTTACATTCTATATATTGTCTTTGTTCTACTAAGTCGGAGGCCTTTACTTTCTAATGTTTCTCTCCGTAGTTCCAATTTTCTATTAACTTTTTCTTCAAACTCCTTCACTAACACAATGTCATCTGCAAATAACATACACCAAGGTACTTCATCTTGAATGTGTTTTGTTAACTCATCAATCACTATTATAAATAAGTATGGACTTAAAGTTGATCCTTAATGTAACCCAATATTAACTTCAAAGAAGTGTGTCATTCCTTCACGAGTCCTCACAAATGTTTTGCACCATCGTAAATGTCTCTTATAAGGTTAATGTATGTCAATGGGATACCTCTTTTTTCCAAGATTCTCCAAAAAAACCTCCCTTAGTACTCTATAGTAAGCTAATTATATAACAATAAATATCATGTGAAGGTTTTCTTTTTTGGTCTAAAATGTTCTATAAGACATCCCAAAAGGTAAATCACTTCAATAGTAGATCTGCCTAGCATGAATCCAAATTGGTTCTCTATTGTACTTGATACTTGTCTTAACCTACGTTCGATAATTCTTTCCCACAATTTCATAGTATGACTCATTAACTTGATACCACAATAATTCACACAATTCTGAATGTCTTCCTTGTTCTTATATATGGGTATAAGTGTACTCGCTCTCTATTTCTCGGGCTTCTTTTGATTTCTCTATATTTCATTAAATAGTCTTGTGACCCAAGTAATTCCTGTTTCTCCTATGATTTTTCAAACTTTAATAGGAATATTGTGTGGTCCTACCGATTTATCACCCTTCATATGTTTAAGAGTTTCTTTGACTTGATTCTTTTAAATACGTCGGTAGAAATTATGGTTTATATACTTTTTTATTTTGGTTAACTCTCTTAAGCTAATACTAACATCTTTATTTTTATTAAAAGACTTACAATTTTTTCTTTCTTATATCATCATTTGCCACTAGAATTTTTCATTAAGATCTTTAGTTTTCTTATCTGTAGCCCTACCTATCCTAAAAATATCTCTTTCATCTTTTTTTGAGTTCAGCTTTTTATATAAATCCTCCCAAATTTTAGCTTTTGCTTTATTGATGGCCTTTCTCGCTTCCTTCTTTGCTTTCCTATAAGTTTTTAAAGTTTCACTAATTTTCTTAGTATAATGTAATTTGTAACATTCTCTATTTGCCTTGATTTTATTTTGCACTACTTCACTCCATCACTAAGCTTCTTTTTGTGCAGGTACACCTCCCTTACGTTCACCTAGCACATCTTTCGTCACTTTCATAATATGTATAGCCATATTGTTCCACATATCACAAGGTGTACGAACATAATTCCAAGCATATGCTTAAAGGACTTTCTATTTAAATATATCTTCTTTCTCGCTTTTTAGGTTCCACCGTTTAGTCCGAATAGCTCCATGTACTCTTTTCTTCTTTGTCTATTTTTTTATTTGTAAATTCATAACTAAAAATCGATGTTGGGTGGTCAAGTTTTCTCTTCGAATTACCTTGCAATCTTTACAACATGCTCTACCTTTTTTTCTATAAATAAAGTAACCAATTTGTGTTTGTGATAAGTCACTCTTATAAGTAATTAAATGTTCATCTCGTTTTTTGAAGATTGTATTGACTATAAAGAGATCACATGCATAGCAAAATTCAAAATCTCCATATCTTCCTCATTTATATCCCCAAAATCAAAGTTTCCATGAATACCTTATATCCTAATACTTCTTTACCAATATATCCATTAAGTCTCTTCCTTAACAAATTATCTCTCTTTGTTTCATATTTTTTCTTTTCACTAATTACTGATATAATCTTAGACTTGCAAACCAAGGAAACCTCTATAGGTTTGTTAGCTTTACCAAATATCCAATACTTGTTGGGATCGGGCTAGTGAGTCCATATCAATAAATCTAAATATGCAGTTAGTTGTGGAAAAAATCATGCGATAAGAGAAAAGTAAGCTTATAAAACGAGGGTTTGGATAACTTACAAGATTTATAGCTGGTAAGTGTACCAATGCCATCAAACGATGCTGCCTCAAAGATTTGTGAATGATAAAGATCTATAGAGCAGAGAACCAGGACATGAAAGATGAACAAAACCTCAGCACTGATCAAGAATTGAACCGGAACATTAAACATAAAAGAGAGAGAAGACGAAGGACAAACTAAGGTGAAACAGAGGTACACCTGCTTTGTTCATAAGCCTCCTCGTGTCAATGCTCATATTTTTGGGCGTCTCAGCATATATTTTCATCGTAGAGAGTGAGATGCTTTTATTATCTAAAATAAATTGCATATAACGCTCGATCAAAAGGAGGCTTGAATGTTGGAGGAACTTGATAGAGAAAGAAAGGAGGCTTTTTTTGTTCAGCTGAGCTGCTGAGCTAAGGTCATGAACCGAAGATGAACGAATTTGGCACGAGTCGAACTGAGCTGATCTACGAACAGCTTAGCTTGTTTCGGTTAGCAGACCTAGCTTCAACCTCCGTGTCTGTAATTTCTCCAATGAAACAAGGACAAAGCGGGAACTATAGTTTCGGAAAAAACCCTAGCTTCATCCTTCGCAGTTGGCCCCCTCTTCACTACCCGGCTTCTTCTTCCTCCCACATCCTCTCACAGAGAGAGAGAGAGAGAGAGAGAGAGAGAGAGAGAGAGAGAAAGATGGGTCGCGTGATCAGAGCGCAGAGGAAGGGTGCGGGTTCTGTTTTCCGGTCGCATACGCACCACCGGAAGGGGCCGGCGAGGTTCCGGTCGCTCGACTTCGGGGAGCGGAACGGCTACCTGAAGGGGACGGTGACGGAGATCATTCACGACCCAGGGAGGGGTGCCCCGCTCGCCCGCGTTACCTTCCGCCACCCATTCCGCTACAAGCACCAGAAGGAGCTCTTCATCGCCGCCGAGGGCATTTACACCGGCCAGTTCATCTACTGCGGCAAGAAGGCAACCCTCTCCGTCGGCAACGTCCTCCCGCTTCGCTCCATCCCGGAGGGAGCCGTCGTCTGCAACGTCGAGCACCACGTCGGTGACCGCGGCGTTCTTGCCAGATCCTCCGGCGACTATGCCGTCGTCATCTCCCACAACCCCGACAATGGCACTACCAGGTCCAATCTTTTATATTCACTTCCCCGATATGGATCTCTTCTTCGATATCTTCTTTCTTGATTTCACCTTCTGGTTATGTTCCCACCTTGTGATCTTCATCATAAATGTTGAAGGAATTCCGCTAGTTTGTTATAGTTTTCTTTTGTTTCATTTATATGTTGGTGGTTTCAGAGGATAGTGTTGTGTTTATAGTCTCACGATTTAGGGTGTTTAAGGATTTTGAGTGATTTTTCATTGTATATTCTTCCTGTGTAAATTTGGGTTGTTACTTCTCCATAGTTGTTGAATATTAGCATTGTGTTGCTATCTGCATGGCGCCTTTATTGATTATTTTGTTTTGCACGATTTCATCTCGTTATGCCGAAGGTTGGTTTTTGCCTTTACGTTTTCGCTGTTAGCTGAGCGTGATGAATGCTGATCTCTCAGTTTGTAGTGGTATTATTTAAATGTTTCTTGCATGATGAATTTTCTTATCATGTGCATTGTGTGTAGAGCTTCAATATAGTTTTTACTGCTTAATATATAAGTTTAATATATGTACAAATGCCATGTAAGCCACCAATTGCTTTTTATTAGGCAGTTATTAAAATAAAACAATGGTGTGAATAATGTTTTAGCCAAGGATAGCGCAAGAGCAATACATATAGCATAGCGTAAGTTATATAGCGCATAGCGTACAAATGTATAAAAACTTGAAAATTAACAAGAATTGTGCCAAATTGCTAACAATATCAATAAATCATGAAGAAAATCTATAGCATATGAAAACTTACCTGCAAAGAATCACTTTATTCACATTAATTCATAACAAGTTCAAAGTTTTCATTTAATAATGAACAAATAACTTATTCTAAACCAAGTTTGCAATCACATCAAATGAAAAAATAAGGTGTGATAGAAATAAACGTTATGGAACCTACCAACAACAACAACAACAACAACAACAATAACTAAGCCTTTCTTTTACCAGATGGGGTCGGCTACATGGATTGTTTGTTTCTATATAGCTCCATCATGTATCGTGTTGGTAGTTAACTCATCACGAGATAGATCACTCTATTATTTTTCCAACACTTTTGTGATCTTCCTCTTTTTCTTTTAATATTTTCACAATCTAGCTTTTCATTTGTTCTTATTGGAACTTCCTTTGGTCGTCTTTCTATATGTCCAAACAATCTTAAACGATTTTCTCTCATTTTATCTTCTATTGGTGTCAATCTCAATTTGTTTCTAATAACCTCATTATAAATATGGTCTTTTCTTGTGTGACCACTCATCCATCTCAAAATTTTCACTTTTGTCATGGATATCTTTGTATATGTTGATGATTAACTGCTCAACAACATAACAAGTCTAATTGCTTCTCTATAATATTGATCTTTCAACTTTAATTGGATCTTCTTATTATATATAATACCTTATGCCCCTTTTCATTTTAACAAATCTGCATTCATTCTATGCGTAACATCTCTATCAATTTTTCCACCGCTCTGAAAAGCTGACCCTAGATATTTAAAATTTTCTTCTGAGGGTTGCAATGTGTGTAAATCTTAATTTTTATATCCTTTGAAGTAACCAAATGATCAAAGTACATTCCATAAATTCTGGTTTTGTTCTACTAAGTCAAAAGCCTTTACTTTTTAATGTGTCTCTCCATAGTTTTAATTTCCTTAACTTTTTGCTTAGACTCATCCACATTTGCATATAACATACACGAAGCTACTTCTTCTTGAATATTTTTTGTTAACTCATTAAGTACCAGTATAAATAAATATGTACTTAAAGTGGATCCTTCATGTAACCAATATTAACTTCAAAAAAGTCTATCATTCTTTCATGAGTCCTCACACATGTTTTTCTACCATCATACATATTTGTTATAGGATTTATATATGTCAATGGAATACCTCTTTTTTTAAGGTTCTTTAAAGAACATCTCTTGGCACCCTATCATCAACACTTTCCTCTTCATCTTCTATTATATTATTTTCTTTTCCCTTTTATTACTCATCATAAACATGTGGAATATATATAAAATAATAAAAGCATACCTATAAATTATAATTAATTAATTATCTTAAAAATTTTGTTCTTTCCATATCAAAGATAAAAGTATAAAATACCTTGGTTCCGTAGATTTGCTTTTGCAAGCAATGACCTCTTTAATTGGTATATGTTCCAGTGGGCTTGCAACAAAATTTGCAACCAACTATGAATACTCCAACCAATGAGGATGTGGAGGCAATCTTAGATCTTCCTTCTCCATGATGCATTCATCATTAGAGTGAATATGATCTAAATGTATATGACCATGTTGCATATATACAGGTATAATAATAGTACCCCATATCGTACATGCATAAAATCTAAGGTACTAAAAAATTTAAGAAAAAGATAACTTTATGCAAATGAATATATTTGCAATACCAATCAATGTTATAAATATCGTATCATACAATACGATACATGATACGGGTGTATCGGTACTTGAATGGATACGATTCAGGTACATGTATCACAATAGACATGTATTGCACTCGTATTGCAACATTTCGTATGATATACTGGAATACGGGTACTGTATCATATGATACATCTCATATCGCATGATACATATGGTATGATACGGTTATTACAATACATTATGATTTTTTTTATAATTTTTATGATTTTTAATTTTCAATATTTTAATGTATTGTATCGTACCATATCGTACGATCCTGTGCGATTATCGTATATCGATACCCTATACGAGAGGGTACCAATACACTAATTACAACATTGATACCAACTAACAAGTATATAATATCAAAACAAAAAAGTTTCATTGAATAACATTTTCAACTTTATACATATAAGTTTGATATCAAAATTCAAAAACATAACATAAAAAATCATGAAGCTTCAAACTCCAACAGTCTCAATCTCATTATTTCTCTCATCATCTTCTAGAAAAAGAACTGCTTCCATATTTGGTTCATCTAGAGAAAGTGGGCAACTTTTATTAGGTCTTTCAATTGCAAATTTACTATTAACAGAAATGGAAGATGTGCTACCACTAGCATACATATTAAACATCTGAAAATAATTTAATAATATTAGCCATATGAAAAGCATAGTAGACAAAATATGAAACAAAGCTAAAGAAAAATAATATATTAGTATGGTATGAAAATGAAAAAGCTAAAGCTAAAGCAAAAAGCACAATGCACCCACGTACACAATATACTATCCAGTAATGAGTCAATGACTAATGAATGAGTAATAAACATAAAGAGAAAATTGGATGCCCTGGTGGCGTGAACCCTTTTGTGAGTACCGACTGCTTGTGCATGAGAGATGACCACCGACCATGTTGTTCACTGGGGAGGTGATTCAACCATGTTTGAATAGCAATTATAAATCAGATGAATAGCAAAAGATAATGGCTACAAAAGGAAAAATGGATTAGATGAATAGCAAATGTAAATCAGAATAAACTATTTTAAAAGAACAAGGTGAACTGCCATAAGGGTGAAAGCTTTCTACAGTTATTAATGAAAAGAAGAATACTAAAAGTATCTCAGAGATATGAGAAAGCATGGAGGGAAGAAACTCATATGAAATGACAAAGTAAGATTCAATGGTTCCTCACCTAAAAACTAAAAAGTAAAAGCTCAGAAGAGAAAAGTGACTACCGGTGAGTGGTCGTTTGTTGGCTTCTGGTGGTGTGCGCAGAGTGCCAGAGAGAGAACACATCTAGCCACAAAATTGAAATTAAGGGTTTTACATCCCTTATTTTGAAATTTGGATCAGGGTCAACTTGATCCATGATACAGGTACTTAACGTACCCAAATCACGATATGCGTACCCAAATAACTGTGGGTACATGGTTTTGAACTGTGTTGCTACATTCACCTACCGGTATACATACCTGTACCGGGTACGTACCAGATAAGGTATAGGGTCTTTATTGGCAACTCCTAATGTGCCTCTCTCTGAGGTGAATGTTTTACATGACAAAACTGAAACATTCATATTTTCTTCTTAAAGTTGATTTCTTTGTGAATCCCCCTAAAGAATTCATATATTCAATTTCTAATTGCCTATCACAAGTAACTACAAATAACATTTCTAAAATGATAAACAAAATTTTAAAAATAAAATATATACCATTGCAACAATTGTGCTCACGTCTTGATGCACTTGAAGTTAAATGCAAAATCCTAATCACAAAGTTTCTCAATTCAGGGGTTTCACTTTCATGTCCAAAAGAACTATACCAATCAGCTAATGATAGAAATAAGATAAAATCAATTACGTAATTGCATTATGAAATATGAAGAATAAAGATAATTTAAAGGAATAAATAAAATTAAATGTCCCTGGATTCTTTTCTTTCCAAGTTGTAATAGCCATTGTTCTGGGCAAATAACCCCCAAGCATTAACAAATGCATCTTATCATGTGATGATTTTTCTTCTAACATCTACTTCTGGAACTAATTCATCTACACAATCATAAATAACATTCATTATTTCTCCATCTGCATTAAGATTGTCATCATACTGGAAATACAAAGTATCATGCCACAGGGAGAGGATGATGGAGCTGATCATTCCACCTTTTGTCAATTATCATTCAAATGGGCCTGTATCTTGTTTCAACCATTGGAAGATTGGAGGCAATACTTTCTTTTGCTTAATCCATTGCTTTGTTAAAGCCCATAGGTTTGTCATTGGCATCTACGATTCTCAACACTTCACTGTGTATCATCTTTAATAACAATATCTGGTGCCTTTCTTGCTTCTTCTAGCCTTGCACAATGACTAGCTCAAAATTCTGTCTATAAAAATAGAGCTTTCAACCCATCCTTGCAACACAACATGCTATGAAGAGAGTGAGATAAGATGTAGCAAAACCTTGTAACCACTGGTTCGTAGAATTTCCTGATTGTTTTTATGCTTTCTCATCAAATTTAATACCCATACATGATTGTATATGAATTTTGAAACATATATTGCTTTCTCTATTGTATCTTAAGAATGTCCATCTCTCCAATATCTTAGAGCATCAAATCAATGCAGTGGGCAGAACATGGGGTCAAAAACAAATTGAAATCCTTCTTTCTGTCTAGAAGCTTCCCAGGTGCTGCTGATTGAAGCATGCCATCTTCTCCAACCTCTCTAACTACTTCAAAGATCTTTTCAAGATCGACGGTTGTTTTCTCTTGCATATCACTTACATCAACTGACTTTAAGATGAACTATTCACCAAAAGATTAAGCAATTACCTTTTCTTCCCATCTGTCCAACTGTTGGACATGATACTGCATCCAACTTTTGGCCACGCTTTTTTAAATATTTGTAACATTTTATACATAATGTCCACCTTTTCTTTTAGTATTGATGTTTTCATCTCATGGTACCCAAAGCTTTTTGAAATTGCTCTTTTACATCATCGGGACATCTTCACAAGTTTCAATGCAAGGTGAGTCCCAACCAAATGATTTTTCAATCTTGTAATATCTCAAGAAGTCTCTTTCTCATAATACTTGTATTTCACATGATTTATCAACTTCTGATCTTTGTTTGGGTTTGGAAGTTTAGTTGCTTGTTCCCATGCTTCATCCCTTCTTGTTTTTCTTAGTCTTGGGTGCCATGTTTTACTTTACTCCTACAAGCCTACAATTTCATGAAAATTAAAATAAATGATGCTTGCAAGTATGAAATGCCAAAACATCATGGGAGCATTATACAAAGAAGTTAAATTAGTGATTATACCAAAATTTCTTTTCAAAACAAGAACAACAGAATACATGAAAAATGATAATTTCAATACATGGAAACATGTTTAGGTGCATGGATTCTTGTTCTCCTTGCAAGTGTCTGCATTCCTGAAATATCTAGACGGTTCTAGCATTTTGAAGTGATTATGTTGAAAACTTTTTACAATCCTGAGAAGCCTTACTCAATTATACACAACACATCCTTCATAATTCTCCAAAGAAAGAAGTGTGCTATATCGTACGATTCGATACGATATGGAAGCCACGATTCGATACGGTAACCTCTATAGTATGATATAGGTTATCGTGTCGTATCGTACGATACGGATGATATGCCCAATTTTTTTTCCATTTTTTTCAATTTGTTTTTTAATTTTTTTGCAGGTTTTTGGCCTTTCTTCTCCTCTCTTCACTTCCCTCCAAGGCATCCTTCGATATGTTTGTTTGGGATTGCAAGTTGTGTATGTAACATGTAAATTTAGGTTTATAATTTCATTTATTGAATAAGAATAATTTATGAATAAAAAAAAATTGTGACAAAATCATCTCTTTATGTTGCCAATTTTTAGGTATATTTCTGCTACTAGTTTCTAATTTCATGAAGTCGCAAACAATGAAAAACAATTTGGTTGTCTCGGTTCATTGAGTGGGCATTTCACAACTTCACTATTTTAGGGTTCACCTTACATGACTTCCATTGAGTTGAACATGATCAACGTGTGTGAGGTTTAACTCAGTCTGTGAAGTGAGAAATGGAGCTCAAGCATTAGTTAAAAAGCTAGTCTCCAGTAAGAGAAAAATGGGATATCATCAAGTAATAATATCACATCACTGAGGTGTCATAGACTCAACAATCAAAGAAATGGCTCATCGTTTTGCTCACATATGAAAATTAGCAAATATGACAACTACATATACAAAGATAGCAGTTTGTTAATTTTGATATATTAGATGAGTGGATTATGAAAGATAATGAAGAAAATGCATTCCTAACCGAAGAAGGCATTGCATGGACTAATTTGAAAGGAGTGCAACAACATGGAGATGAAGATTTTGATTTTGAAGTAGATGGTGATGAGAAACTTTGAATATTCATCAAGGAGAAGATGAAGATTATTTAGTTAATGATCCTGATACAAATTTATAATATGTAAAATGTAAATATATTTCATTTTTTGCTTTAAAATATGTAAATTTGGATGCAATTGTTCAATGTTGAATGCGCAATATGAACTAAACTTTGCATTATATGAATTCAAAGCAATTACCATATTTTTCCTATTTTTTCCTGATTTTTTCGAATTTTTACTAAATTTTCTGATTTTTTAAATATTTTTCTATTTTTTAATATTAAAGTATGATACGATACTATACTATATGCTACGGTACAATACGCCCGTATCGTGGAGCCCAGCGATACACGATACGATACGTGTCAGACAACATTGCTTTGGTGTTCAAATAACTTGATTATTTGCCGGTATCCTATGCATCTTTTTGTGCATGCACACATCCCTGGACACATGTACAGCATAAAAAAATACTCATGTTCATCCAGACATGGAGAGTTGCAAACTAATGTATCGATAAACCTTGTACATATATGGCTTGAGAGCTTGTAGAGCATGTTGATATCCACAACTTCATTCTTCATATGGATTTTACTGTTGCTTTCTGGGGGTAATTAATCACTTCCTGTTCACTTCAGTGTTATATAGACTGAAGTAATTCACTTAATTCTTGGCTGCATTGGTTACTGCTTTGTTCTGATCGATATCTTAACATGTAAATCTGGTTTCTGGCTTTTTCACATGTGGATGTGGTAAACTCTGGAAAAATCCAGGGTTATCAAATTCATGTTTGTGTTAGTTATGGTTTGGTTTCAATTCTTGATAGTTGGCATTACTATATTTAATATGACCTGGGATCTTAATATAATCTATTTCTGTGACATCACTAGTTTTTTGAAGTTACCAAGTTTTACAGTAGTATCAAAAAGGTGGAAAAGCGGTCCTTTTTAATTATTTGTGTTGTTTCGTTTCGGGAGATAATAACAATGTTATAAATATCGTATTGTACGATATGATATGCGATATGGGTGTTTCAGTACATGAAACGATATGATTCCGGTACATGTATAACAATAGACATGTATCGCCCTCTTATCGCAACGTATCGTACGATACACTGCGATATGATACAATATCCGTATCGCATGATAGGGGGTATTACGATACATAATGGTTTTTTTATGATCTTTACTTTTTAAGATTTTAATGTACCTTATCGTACAATACTGTACGATTATTGTGTATTGATGCCCTATACAATACGGGTACCGATATGCTAATTACAACATTGGATAGTAATATTTGTGTCGAAATAAAGGAGTCCTGGACCTCCTCGTTGATTAGTTATCTGTCATACTGGTTGGTACTAGGAATTTAAGGTTTTATTTTTTAAGGACAGGGAGTGTACTTTTCTGTTCCAGTCCATGGTCTGTTCCTTTAGTCTTCATGGTTTGGGACTTTCGATTGTCACTATTCAATCATGGCAAGAAATTGGGGCCTTCTTGATTAGGCTACAATAGTAACTTTTCTGTTGCTTCTTGTATCACGTTGCATTATTTCCGTTTAGAAGAGTGTAATTCATTCACCAGCCAATCGTTAGTTCAATGGTATGTTGTGGATACTCTCGGAATATTCTAAATGTTTTCTGAAGCTCCTAAGGGTTATGAGGATCCCTTTTGTGTTGATAGTATCATTTGATATGAATGAAACCAAGTTCTGTTTGAAGAATGCTTGATTTGTTCTCCTTTCAAACATTCTGTTCGATGGGATATTGGTCATGCTCTTTAAGTGTTTGTAATTTTTTTGAAAATAGCATTAACCATCAATTTTCATGTTTTACTATTTGAAGGCTTATGTAGTTTTGTGTAGTATAACTAAATTAACTCAAGGTGATAGATTTAACAGCGTCTTGTTTGCTGTTAGTAAGCGATCTGTGTTTAGCCCGAAGTTCTAGGGTCAAATATGTGGGTTTTATTATTGTACTGATGAGATACGTGCTTGGGGAACCTTTGTTTTGCCGATTGGTTTTTCATAATCATTAGCGATATTGCAAAACTTTGAATACTGGGTTCGTAGACAATAATCATTAACTTGTCCACTGTTTTAGCTTTTGACAACTCATAGGATACATGAAACATGTAAACGTTAGTTTTTCTTGATAGTGAATCGTCTGTTTGTTCTTCTGTTTGATTGGTAAGTTTGGGGAGCATCAGATTAAATAAAACTACTCCGTGCAAATTTTCTTTCAATGTAGGATCAAGCTTCCTTCAGGCTCAAAGAAGATTGTCCCAAGTGGTTGCAGAGCCATGATCGGTCAGGTTGCAGGTGGTGGTAGGACTGAAAAGCCTATGCTCAAGGCAGGTAATGCTTATCACAAGTACAGAGTGAAGAGGAACTGCTGGCCCAAGGTTCGTGGTGTTGCTATGAATCCTGTTGAGCATCCTCATGGTGGTGGTAACCATCAACACATTGGTCATGCCAGCACCGTCCGCCGTGATGCTCCTCCTGGCCAGAAGGTTGGTCTTATTGCTGCAAGGAGAACCGGTCGTCTCAGGGGGCAGGCAGCTGCTACTGCTGCCAAGGCAGAGAAGGCTGCTTAGGATGTGTTCCTTACGTAGCGTTTCCTTTTATAATTCAGTTCTTGGAGGCTATTATTCCTGATGACTCGCCCTTTGTGGGTGCTGGAGTTTTATCAACCCAATCTTTTGACAGACCATCTTGTATGTTTTGTTTGGATACTGCAATAGTCCCAAGTTTTTTAATGTGTTTGCTTATCAAGCACTTTTTTTACCAAAGGAACCTTCCTCATGGCAGAATAGTAATTATTTTCTAGTTTATTTCATCGATGGTGTTCTCACAATTAAGACCCCTTTGAACGAAAGTTTTCTAATCTTGTTTCTATCGTTGAAATAAGCGCCGATTTTAGTTCTTTTCAAGTCCTACTGCTCAATCTTCTTGGACGAGGTTGGGCCGTGACCTTAAAGCCTCGTAGAAGTCTCCTGCCATGAATGTGGATCTTCTCATCTTTGGGTGTAGAAGTATTGTGAGTTCGCTTTACTAGTTCCGATTTCATGCTATGGGGGAAGAATCCAACGTCGGGGAAATTTTCTCTTTCAGCCAAACAAGGGGAAGGGATGACGAGAATTCACAAACAGGGCAATCAAATCAAACTATCTACTGAGGGCGAGTGATAACAAACAGGCCATATAATCCAATGTGCAGATTGATTGGACGATTATGTGGTCGAAGAGGTCTCGTCTACCGCAGGTATGGAGTGAACTTGTTCTTTTTGAATCCTTTCATACTAAAGATTAGAGTCTTGAAATGAAGGCTCTTGTCTTTCAAAAAGAATATGTTGGTCATCAAAGAATATGGAGTAGCGAGTCCATTCATGATCATGTTTGATCATGAGGAGTTCTGGATATGCGATTGTGTTTACAAAGGAATCAGTAAATTGACAGATACTATCAGAGGGTGCATGGAAGTGGGTCTCCATAAAAACAATAATGTCGGATCTATAAAACAACAAAGTCGAGATTAGAGTATGGGTCCAAACGTCTTTTGTATCATGTTCATTTTTGTCACATATATCTTTTGTACCATAAAACATGGCAGGTCTAATTGTTGCTCTATAATATTTACCTTTTAACTTTAATGGTATCTTCTTATCACAAAGAATACCTTATGCTCATCTTCATTTTAACCAACTAGCATTAATTCATTACGTAACGTCTCCATTGGTATTTAAAACTTTTCTTTTGGGGGATGCAATGTGTGCCAATTTTAATTTCTATGTCCTCTTAAGTAACCAAATGATCAAACTGACATTCTATATATTATGTCTTTGTTCTACTAAGTCGAAGGCCTTTACTTTCTAATGTTTCTCTCCATAGTTCCAATTTTCTATTAACTTTTTCCTTAAACTCCTCTACTAACACAATGTCATCTTTAAATAACATACACCAAGGTACTTCATGTTGAATATGTTTTATTAACTCATCAATCACCATTATAAATAAGTATGGACTTAAAGTTGATCCTTAATGTAACCCAATATTAACTTCAAAGAAGTGTGTCATTCCTTCATGAGTCCTCACATGTTTTTGCACCATCGTAAATGTCTCTTATAAGGTTAATGTATGTCAATGGGATACCTCTTTTTTCCAAGGTTTTTCAAAAAACCTCTTTCGGTACTCTATCATAAGTTTTTTCTAAATCAATAAATATCATGTGAAGTTCTTTTCTTTTTACTCTAAAATGTTCTATAAAACGTCTCAAAGGTGAATCTCTTTAACAGTAGATCTGCCTGGCATGAATCCAAATTAGTTCTCTATTGTACTCGATACTTGTCTTAACCTACGTTCGATAATTCTTTCTCATAATTTTATAGTATGACTCGTTAACTTGATACCTCGATAATTCACACAATTCTGAATATCTCCCTTATTCTTATATATGGGTATTAGTGTACTCGCTCTTCATTTCTCGGGCATCTTTTGGTTTCTCCATGTTTCATTAAATATGAATACCTTGATATCTTAATGCCTCTTTACCGACATGTCCATTTAAGTCGCCTCCTAAGCAAATCATCTCCCTTTGTGGAATCCTTTGAATCACCTTATCTAACTTTTTCCAAAAAGCAGTCTTTATACTATCTTCTAGTCCTACTTGGGGTGCATTAGTACAAACTATATTCAAAACCTCTACTCCTAATACTAATTTCAATGTCATGATTCGGTCACCATATCGTTGTATGTCTACTACATTATCCTTTAAATCTTTATTTATGATAATACCAATTATGTTTCAAGCCTTTTCCTTACCTTAGTATCATAATTTAAAGCCTTTATCCTCTATCTCTTTTGCTTTTCCTCTAACCTACTTTGTCTATTGTAAACATAGAATATGAATCTTTCTTCGAATCATAGTATCAACCACTTTCTTTAGCTTACCAGATAATATTTCAATATTTTAAGAACAATACGAATCTTATTTTATAGGACTAACTTCCTTACTCCCAGTATCCGTCCATATTGAAAATGTGGAAACTCTGTAAATTATTCACTACATTGGGGCGATAATATAGTGGGACTAACTTCTTTACCTACACCGTCTATAGAACAAAATTTGGCCGCTGCAGGCATTTCAAGTTTAAAAAGCGTGGCTGTGAGAACCAGATTGTGAAGCTTGTATTAATCAAGGCAGGCGAAACCAATCAACATCCTTCAATCAAGCAAATGCGATTAATAAGATGAGGTGGGTCGCAAAAAAATTGCAGTCATGGAGCTTAAAGAAGTTTGGTAAGATTGGAAGAGAGAACAAACATCTAGAGGTCAAAATACGGCAATTCAATGATAGATCGGTAGATGAGCCAATATGAAAAGAAGGAATGAACTGAAACAGCAGCTAAATGAGCTGCTTATCAGAGAACAGCTATATTGGCAACAAAGATCAGGGTAATGTGGTTAAAGGAGGGAGACACTAGCATACGCTGCTTTCTCGAGCCCCATACCTCAGGTGTATGTTGATTCAATGCTTTTCTTAATTCTTCTTTCAATAGATGCGAAATTAAAGAAGCATTATGTCAAATGAATCCATTGAAAGCCTTGTGGCTGGATGATTTGCCAGCTTTTTTCTTTCAAAAATACTAGGAAATCATTGAGGAGGATATCGCTAATGCAACAGATATGTATTGTTCTTATTCCTCAAGTCAAAAATCCACGAAGGGTTATTCAATTCAAACTGATAGAACTTATCTAATGTATTATGCAATATCATAGGCATAACCTTGAGCCACTCCATCTCTGATTTTAGAGGTTCAAAGTGCGTTTTCTATGGGATGATTTTTTACTGAACATTCTGTAACCTTAGAGGTTCAGACAGCGGGATCTTGTATGCTTTACCTCTTTATCATTTGCATCAAAGCCCTTTTATTTCTCATCTATCGTGCAGTGGAGAGAAAGGAACTCAAAGGACTTAGAATTTATTGATTAGCTCTTAAAGCTTCACTTATTCTTTGCCGATAATAGTCTCATTTTTCCAGAAGCAACTAAAGACGAAGGCTTTTAAAATCTATAGTAAAGGCTCGAGTCAAGTTGCGAACTTTAATAATTCATCAATTTTCCTTAATCCTAACGTCTTCTGGTGGACAAGAGATTGTGGCAATGTGTGGAGTTAATTGGCAGGCCTTTTCTAAAAGCATTTGGGTCTACCTACAGTTGTTGGATGTGCTGAATATGCATCTTTATGATCGTTAAAGGATGGAATATGAAAAAGACTTCAAGGATAGCAAGAATGATTGCGTTCAGCTAGAAGGAAAGTTCTCATTAAAACGGTCGCCTGTGCCCTTCCTACGTACTCCGTGAGTTGCTTTCAATTACCATTGCCATTTATACAGGGACTTGGAGTGTATGATAGCAGAGTTTTGGTTGAGAGCGAGAAAAGACAAGAAGAAGATCCATTTGCTTGCATGGGATAAGCTTTGCTGGCTGCGGGGTCTTGGTTGTATTAGGTTTGAATATCTTATCACCTTCAACCTTGGAATGTTAGAAAAGAAAGGGTGATCATTGGCTAATCAACATAGTTTGGTAGCTCCTTCATCGAAAGCTAAATATTTTCCTCATGGTAATTTCTTAAATTTCAAACAAATTTCATCTACATCGTTCATATGGTATAGGATTCTTGAAGGAAGGCCTCGAGATCCTCCTCGTTCATAGGGTGTAAGAAGGCACCAACATTGATATCTAAGATGACCTGTGGTTTCTAAAACTAGGAAGTAACAACTACCTAATGGCATCCAAGAAGGTATTAAAAATGTTTTCCAACTTATACTACATTTTGATCAGGGGAGGTTATGTAATGTGAATCAGCTGAATAATCTATTTTTTACAATATGAGTTTGTTCCAATTACAAGTACTTTGAGCCGATATCTTGAATCAGATACAATGAGTTGGCTCGTGGGTAAGAAATGGTAGATTCACTGTTAAAAGTGCTGCCCAATTGGCTTGGAAGAGTACTTTGCTCAAACGAGTAGATGAAGTCCTGAACATCAGAGACAAAATGGAGATGATGAGTGGTCACTCAATGTTGTACAGATCGTCATGGAAACAACCAATTCCTGCAAAAGCAAATGTCTTAGAGGGTTTGCTGAACGCGTGTACCTACTAAAGATAATAGCAGATAAAGGTATTATTACATATAACCTCAGGTATTTTTGTAAGCAATAATAGGAGACTATTGAACACATTTTATGGGACTGCCCTTACACCTGTAAGCTCTTCAATACTGAAATAATTGGACTAATTCATCAACAAACATAACCAACATGGTTAGGAAAAACACGTTTAGTCTTCAAAACATTGAATAATTCTCAGAAGGGTGATCTATGTATGTTCTGATACGATGTAAATGGTGTCGAAGTAATAAAGATTGGCAAGGCAAAGTCTCCCCAAGCTGCTAAAGGATGTTGGATGAAGCATCTAATAATTTGAAGATGTTCCGAAGTGTCAAGTAGGATCTACGTACCATACAAGTTTGCAACAATAACATGTTTGGGAGAAGCCTCAAAGGTTGTTCATGAAAGCAAATGCAGATTTTGCAGAAAATGAAACTGCTGAAGTGGCTAGAATAGGGTGTTTACTAGAGACCGGTTCGGGAAGGTTGTCCAATTTGCTGCTAAACAAGTTCCTAAACAAACAAATTCTTATTAGGTGAGTTGCTCGTTACCGGAAATGGCACTGAGGGAAGGTATTCATAACATTATCCTGGAACCGGACTCCCTTTTAGCAAACAAAGATGTAGCACAAGGGAGGAAAAAAGTTCGTGCAAAAGTGTCATACTTAAAGATATCTTTTGTGTAGCAAGTAGAAAGATTTGACTTGTTAATGCTAGAAAATGCAGAAGGGTACATGACGAATGGTTGGTCTTGAAAAAGGAACATCTAGTTTACTAGTTTATGAAGGATGAAGACCGCAAACATGTAAAATAGACTTGTCATCTAGAGTTGATCTTATAGATCATCGGTCAGTTCACACACCTCAATCAACAATGACAACTAAGCTTTTCCATACATGGGGTCTGCTACATGGATTCTTTGTTTACACATAGCCCTCTCATATGTCATGCTAGCCGTTAACTCAATTATACCATTCTTTATTGTTTCTTTACAATACTTTTGTGGTCGTCCTCTTCTTCTTTTAACATTTTCACAATTTAGTTTTTCATATCTTCTTATGAGATCATCCTTGGGTCAGCTTTCTACATGTCCAAACCATCTTAAATGATTTTTCCTCATTTTATCCTCTATCGGTGCTACTCCTAATTTGTTTCTAATAACCTCATTATGTATACAATCTTTTCTTTTAAGACTAATCATCTACGGATATCTTTTGTACATGTTGATGATTAAGTATCCAACACTCATAACTATAAAATATAACAGATAATATTAATCTTTCAGCTTTAATGGCATATTCTTATGTTATATGAGTTGCATTGTAGAGATGGTCATGTACAAGACAATACAAGATGAGATCCATGAACTATGTATAGATGTGAAATTTAATTCCAAAGACTTGAAATCAAATTCACAAACAACGTCGTGTACGTGAGCGTGACAGCTAGTTTACTTAAACTAGCAAAAATGATATTTTGACTTCTATATCGATCATTGGGAAGTGAGTTTTTTTCGACGTAGGCCTTCTTGAACTGATGCTCAAGAGTCAACCTAAACGCTTTGAGGATTGTTTTAGGTCTTATATGTTTTCAAAATCTACTTTCAATTCTCAAGGACTTAACCAAACTCGTGAACTTAGCTTTTGAAAGAAAATATTTCAAAGTCCTGAAAAATAGAAACTGGTTTTGTCTTCAGTGACTTGTTTTTAAATTTTTTTCAATATCTTCTGAATCCCCAAAAATTGTGAAAATTTTAAAGAAAACAAAGATTGATATGGAGATTTAAGAGCTCTTTTTGTTCCGATTTTAAGTGTTGTATATGTGCACAATTAAAGCAGACAATGAATTTCACTCAGACCTTTTAGACAGATCTGTGATAGAAATACAAAAGTTTAGGAAAATAGTTATATCTTGATACACAGACCTTCGATTACTATTAACTTGGTCTTATTGAAAATCTATAAATCTTAGCTTTCCAATGGGACTATTTTCAATGAAATTGGTTCAATATAAATAAAGTTATAGGATAATAACCCAACCATTGTTGCAAGAAATATAGGTTTCACAGACTCTATTTCGATTTTACCTGATCTTCTCTGATTTTATTTATAAGGTTGTACGGTTCTAAAATTCTTAAAATTTTTATTAAAAGTGGGTAATTATATGTAGATTAGGTGTGTAAAGTTTTGGTGTATTCGGAGCAGAGAGCAAGGAACTAAAAATCAAATATCAGACATATGCAAGATACAGAAAATAGGTTTTCAAGTTTACAATATACATGAATGCATTTCGTCCGAATTTAAAATACAATCCACAATAATTAAAATGTAAATGATTGAAGGAAATGAAAAAAAGTATAATTATAGCTTAAGAATAAAAGATATTAGGAGATATAAGAACTTACAATATATATTGGAGTAGGAGAAACCAAAAATTAAACGCATAGCATGCATCTAATGAATATAAAAGAAATTGGGCAGCACAAACCTCAACTATTACATCAAGAATGGATTCACCCGCTCCTTAATTACAAGCTCTTTAAAATTGAATGAAAGTAGGGAAGAGATAAATTTGAAAGAGAGGAGAGGAATTGACCTTAAACCATGGAACTCCTTGGAATGACTGACGATTTGATAAAGACGGCTTGGGAAAGGGGTGACACCTCCACCCTCTCACTTCTCTCTCTCTCTCTCTCTCTCTCTCTCTCACTTGCTGCAAGACTTCCTCTCTTTCTTCACTCTCTCTTCAATCTCCTCAATGCCTAAAACCCAGCCCCAACGCTTCCTTTTATAGATTTCAAATGGTCTTTTAGGGCCTTTCACGGTTTTAGTTTTTGGGTCATTTCACCACAATCTAATCCAATAACTGACCCATTGTTGTACATGGGTGCATGTGGGCTGAGAGGGTGGTCCCTTCTTGGTCTATGTGGACTTGGTGCAACCCACATGGACCGACTCCTTCCTTGGACATGGCTAGGTGAGATCGAGTCATCCTAGCCTACCCTAGCATTTGGCTCGATCTTGGTGGCTTGTGATGAGTGTCCTGTGGATCGAGATGAGTCTTGTCTTCACTCTTTTGGCCACCCTTAGCCCATCATATTTCATATCTTGGCTTGATTCGGGTATGGTCCTTCGCTTTGGCCTTATCTTGATCGAGCTCAAGTCTTGATCGAGCTATCTTGTTGTTCTTTGGTCATAGGGTGTCTTTGACTTTGCCTTGATGTATCCACTTGTTTGAATTGAACCTCCCTTTGAGTTAGAATTGGATCAAACTTGGTTTGGGATGAACCTTGCTTGACCTTGAGATTGGGGTTTGATAGTTGCTCGTGCCTTGACCCATTCTTTGTTTCGAGTTTGGCTAGACTTGGCCCTAACCTTCAGGAATTCTGTTTTGATTGATTATCTTTTCATTTAAGATTTATGGTTTCAAATATTTTTTTTTATTATTTAAAACCATTGCATTTGAGATATATTTGAAAACGTCGAGCTTTAATGAAATCTTAAAATAATCTTTTTGGAAAACAATTGAGTTTTATTCCTAATATTTGTTTGCATGGGTGATATGTTTTCGCTCCGTGAGTTAGTCTTTACTGTTTCAACCACTTTAACCCTTTGTTAGGTGTAGGGTATTGGAGTAAGACTATCCTCGATCGGGCGGATTTTTGAGGTCTAGTTTGGATTGATTTGGTTTTGAATTTCAAAGGTTTTTTATAATTTTATAAATTTGACATTTTGTAAACATTTTGTGGGTTTAGTTCTCAATGTCTCATTTTCACCTGTTTCTTTGCAGAAAATGGTTTGAAATCGTCCTTGCTTTGAAGGCATACATTTGAAAAAGCAAAATCCTGCCCATTTGTCCTTGAGGGCAAAATAGTCACTTTTTTGAACTTTTGTCAAAATATAGGTTTTTTTGAGAGGGATGTAATATACCCTTATTTTGATCTTGCTACAAAATTTTGGTGCAGAACTGAGTTCATTTAAGATGTCATTATTTGAGAAACCCTTAAAAGACCAAAAACTATAATTTTTATTTAAAAAAACAAAATTTCTAAAAGATAAATTTTTTTGTTTTTAAAATTTTTGGGTGTTTACACTATATCTTGGTTATGGGTTCTTCCAAAACTTGCTTGTTTTGTCATCAATTACATCAGTTTTTGCGCATAAAAATCCTTCTCTCTCTGTTTATGCACACATTACACGTATGTACATTTGTTTGCATATAATATAAACTCTTGACAAGTATCATGTGCAAACTGTATGTGGTAAGCTTGTTTGTTCTTTTTTTATTAATGAAATAAAAATTTATGCATATGTGCTAATTACTACATCTAGTGGCCGGTTCGAGCCAGAACCCAACTAGCCGCAGAACCACCAGTAACTGGCCTTGAAATTGTAACCGGTTTAATTACGGTTCAAGATTTTTAGGAATTGGCTGAAATCAAAGGTTCTAAACCGCTGATATTATTTATTTATATATTTTCGAGAATGTCAGAATTAACCTTCTAGCTCAATGATAGTGTACTATATACACTCTGCTTGGGCGTGGAGTTCGACTGCCAGTATGCACGGATTGACCTTTTGGCCTTTGTATCTTGAGAAAGGAGAAATGATTTAAATGAAAATTTGAAAACCAAATCATCGTCAATCCGTTCTTAGCTCCAAGCAAAGCTCTCCCCACCCTGGTTGCGAGTTTGAATCATAGAGGGTGTTATTACTCCCCCTTCCAAAAAAAGAAAGTTTTCACAATTGGTTTTGGGGCAGTTTTGAAACAGTTCCGATATGGGAACTAGAACAGTCCCATAACCAACGGTTCCGAAACCATAACCAGTCCTTGACTGGTTCAGTTATGGTTTCTAACTTTCTGGTTCTTCGCAAACTGGAACCGGACATATCTAACTACATCAATGTTGTGTAAACGAGTATCTATCTACAATTATTGAACATGGTACGATTCTATGTTCTTTCTTATTTAATGAAGATGAAATACAACAACAACTAAACCTTTTCCCATATTAGATGGGTCGGCTACATGGATTCTTTGTTTCCACATAACCCTATTATAATTTGTGGTGTTCATGGTAAATAAGTATGACAAAGTTTTACGCTTATTGTCGGAAACCTAACACAATCCTCCTCCTTTATCCAGGCTTGGGACCGGCCATGGCAGAGTTTTAATGAAGATGAAATAAAAAAATAACATAAAAAGGACTAGCATTTATGCTAAAATATACAAAGTGTGCATTAACAAGCAAAATAGTACTAAAATTGAAGAAAAAGCTTGTAATGATATGCACACACTGCATTTGTCGTGGATTGGTTATTCCAAACATATGCACAACAAAATATATTGACATAAATCAATCTCAAACTCTAAAGTAAATGATATTTTTCAATATTTCTCAGCTAAGTTAATCTATCTTGGATAAAATTATCATCAATAACAACAAAATCTACATCAACATATCATCACGATCATCATCATCTTCATCATCTTATACTTTTCCCCTTCCTTCTTGAGCTTGAAGTTCTTCTTCTCTTTCTAGCACCTAATTGTTATCCTCAAAGCTAATCGAGTCATGTTGGGCCCTTCTTGGTTGTTCAGGTCATGTTTAACCATTTCTTCAGTGAGTTTCTCCCTTTAAGAGTTCAAGGTTGATGCGTGGGTTTTGTATTTTTCTGACATTTCTTTTTACTATCATATATGCATGTGCATCACATTTTCTTATGTTAATCTCGGCATACTCATTTTAAAGAAAAAGGCATGCATGAGGGTGTATATCATTCGTTTAACATTAAATCAATTTACACCAAGGGTCTGCATGAAGCCCGTATATTTTTACTTCTATCAAGGAACTAATAAGTACATTCGGATAAAGTGTGTTGGTGCATGCTATTTGCTATTTGCAAAACAACATTGTGTTGGCGAATGAGACTGGGGAAGGAGTTAAGAGATATATTGGATTGCGGAGAGAAACTGCAGAAAAGAAAGAATTTAAACTTAAATAAAGACTGAATTTATGAACTTTTAGTTCAATATTTAGACTGGCATAGATGATACAAAAGTTAAAACATGTATGCATGGGATCACAAGCTAGATAATTTTAAATAGTTAAGGTCGTTGCTCCAACAATACAGGAAAATTGATGCAAAAGTCATACATAGATTAGTGTAGGTTAGCTAAACGGAGAAATGCTTGAAATAAGATACCTTCCAAAATAAGCAAATATCATAAAGCAAAAGTAGGACAAACTTTTTAGTGTTGGGTGCTTGATAGTCACCAGTCAACATGTACAACATGCCTCGTAGACACATGTTTGATGTGGGTGTGGACACAAATACCATGTTAAACATTGCAAGGTCAACTATTAGAAGTCTCGGCCATGGTGAACATGTCTAAGGTTGTTTTGATAAAACATAGACAGTCAAAGTGTTGGAGTCCATTTTCGTCAAAAGGTAGGGGGAAAGTTTCTTTTTTATGGCACTGCATAATCGTCTCCACACTCGTTATAATGCTGCATTCCCATTTTTGAACAAAAGAGATTAGAAGATGGTGAGGGGCTGGTGTTGAAACAAGAGAGAGAGGTGGGTTTAGTGTATTTATACTTGTTCTTTTTCTTATATATATGTACCAAAATTATAATTTATTATATAACAATGATTAGTTAGATAAGATATTTATCATTATAAATAAACATAAGTAACCACATATGTGCCTCCGTGTCTTCATGAAAAGTTTTTTTTAATTTGCCATGTCTTGTACCAGCACCCCCACGTGCGTGATGTTGGTGGGAGAAACAAAGGCAGTAAAGTAAATTATGGGCATACAAGGAAAGGCGAACTCTAAAATGAGGTTAGAAAATTTGTTGGTATGACTCGAACAAAAGATAGAAAACTGAGAGACATGCTTAAGGTGGTTTCTGTTACATTGAGATGGCCATTCTCGGCTCGGGTAACGGCTGGACTGGTCATCCAACCGTTACCAGAGAAGAGGCCTGATAAGTAACGGACAACCGTTACCGGAAAATCCGGACAACCGTTACCTCTCCCAGACGAGGGAAGCCACGAGAGGAGAATGCCAGACGATAGGGGAGCGGATGCCTATAAAATGGCATCTATTCATAGAGAAAATAAGAAGAAAAATACAGAGCTTCTTACAGAAGTGATATACAGAATACAGTCGTCTGAGAAAACCCTTGTGAGGAAACCTCGCGACGACGTCATCATCAACATCCGCTGTGAAACCTCCGGCGACCAGAGTACCGGAAAGGTAAGACTCGATTCTTCACTCCGTCAGTGGTATCAGGGCGTAGTTCCCTGCAAAAAAAAAAAAAACACAGAGAGAAGAGGGTCAGAATTTTTTTTACAAAAAAAAAAGAGATCAGTCGGCGATTGGCAGTCGGACAGGGAAGCAGAGGCAAGCCGGCGGGAAGCCCCAAAGACAAACCAGAGGCAAGCCGGCGGGAAGCCCTAAAGGCAAACCAGAGGCTAGCCGGCGGAAAAGCCCCAAAGACAAACCAGAGGCAAGCCGGCGGGAAGCCCCAAAGGCAAACCAGAGGCAAGCCGGCGGAAAAGCTCCAAAGGCAAACCAGAGGCAAGCCGGCGGAAAAGCCCTAAAAGCAAATCAGAGGCAAGCCTCAAAAGGCAAAACAACGGCAAGCCAGAAAATGCCCGAAGGCGAGACAGAAAAGAAAAACAAAGAACCCGGCTGAAGCAAAAAAACCACCGATGCCGACGGCCGGAAGCCGACGGCCGGAAGCCGATGGCTGAACGCCGCCGGCCGAAACCCCTCCCTCTCTCTCTCTCTCTCTCTGGAAAAAATACAGATACTATACATTTTTTTTGATTTTTCGCTTTTATAGCAATAATAAAAAAAAACCCACGGTTTTCAGAAAACCGCAGCGGGAAAACCAGCGATTTTCAAAACCGCCGACGGCTTCCCGAAAACCAACAGCAGTTTTCTGAACTGCCAGTGGTTTCAGAAAACCACCTCGGGTATTGAGAGAGAAAGACAAAATTACTCCTATCATTTTCTGATTATTTCAAAATTGCCACTACAAAAGGACAAGTTTACCCCTTGGCTGTTTTTAAAAATTACAAAATACTAGGGGCTGTTAATTTACGGTTTGATCCAACCCGGTTTGGAAAATATCAGTTCTGCCATTCAGTCAAAAGACATGTTTACCCCTATTCTTTTTGAAAAAATACAGATTCGTCCTGAGAGTTAAAATTACGATTTTAACCCCGATCAGTTGCGAATTTTACAAGAATATCAAATAGTAATTTTATGAAAGGGGACAAATAAATAAAATTACAGATTTATCCTTTGGTATTGATTTAGAGGCAGAAAAACCCTTAAAATTATTAGATTTTCTGCATCAAGTTAACGTGTTTCTTGCTTTGTGTTTTTCTTTGTTTTCTTTATAAAAAATAAAGATCACTTGCTTGATATTTTTGCCAAACAAAAATGAGTTCTAGGATATGTGTATCCGAACTGGCAAAAACAGAAAAATTAAACGGTCTGAACTTCCAGACATGGAAGAGAAGAATCCCGTTAGCTCTAACGCTGGAAGATGTAGAGTATGTGTTAAAGGAAACAGTGTGTCCTCCATCATCAGACGCAAGTCAACAACAGTTAGAAATGTATAAAACATTTCTAAAAGACGACACGATAGCAAGAACTGTAATGTTAACTTATATGGAGGATGACCTGATTAGGGTCTTTGAGGAATATGAGACTGCAAAAGAGTTGTTTGACTCTTTAACAGCTAAGTATGATACAACTGCAAAGTTGCATGTGCAGTGGCTACTACAAAAATACAACTCTTTTAGAATGAAAGAAGAGGAAAATATAGTAGAACATGTAAATCATATGCTGGTAATGGCTAGGGATTTAGCTGTAGCCAAATCAGTCATCCCCGAACCAATGCAGATATCAACTATACTGAACAGTCTACCTCCATCATGAAATATGGTCACCACTGCTTTAAGGTTAAGGCCTGAAATTAACCTTTCAGAATTGCCCCTAAAGCTAGCAATTGAGCAAGAACACATACTCAAAAACAAAAGAGAAAAACTACTAGTAGTCCAGGATGAGTTGACATCTAGCTCCAAAACCAACTAGAAAAAGAAACCAAATAAAAAGTTTGGCAAGAATAACAAGAAAGGCGGTCAAGCTTTTAAGAAATCATAGGAAACCGCTTCCCGGAACAAGTGCTTCAACTGTGGAAAGATGGGGCATTATAAGAGGGATTGCCGCAACAAGAAAGGTAGAGGAAACAACCCACAACGCGGACAATCGGAGAAGCAGGACATAATTTGTGTAATTTCAGAATGCCTATACTTGGATCGTCTAGTTACAAGTTGGTGGATCGACTCAGGAGCTACGAGACACATCTCAAAAACCAAGGAAGGGGCAATTGATCTAAAGGAATATCAACCCGAACAACATCGTATGTACATGGGAAATAGTACTTTCTCAGATGTTATAGGTATTGGATCCTTTAAGATATTTGTACAAGGCAAACCAATTATACTGACCGATGTGTTAATTGTGCCATCTATAAGGCGCAATCTGGTCTCGGTCCCTGCCTTAGTAAAGAAAGGTTTTGAAGTAAGGTTTGTACCTAACAAGGTGACTGTGGAAAAACATGGGAGAATCTTGTTCTCGGAAGAATTTGATGAAGAACATGGACTGTTCAAGTTATCTGATAATGAAAATCATTAATCTTCTGTTTATATTGAAAGTGTCTTTTCTATTGATGTGAATATGTGGCATAAACGCCTAGGGCATATAAGTCTGGAAAAGTTTAGGAAATTATCCAACTTTGACTTATTACCCGAATTTGAGGAAAAGACTTTCAATAAATGTGAAGCTTGTATACAAGGAAGAATGACAAGGAAAGTCTTTCCCAAGGAAACAAAAAGGGCAACAACTCTGTTAGAGATTATTCACACAGATTTATGTGGACCTTTTAGAGTAAAGACACATCGAGGAAAGGGTTACTTTATAACCTTTATCGATGACTACTCTATATATATATATATATATATCTTTTAGCACATAAATCAGAGGCACTTGAAGCATTTAAAAAATATAAAAAAGAAGTGGAAAATCAATTGGGGCATACCATCAAAGTCTTGAGATCAGACAGAGGAGGTGAGTATACCTCAGCAGAATTTTTAGAATTCTATAAAGACTTTCGTATTACTAAACAAAATACAATGCCTAGAACACCTCAACAAAATGGTGTAGCTGAAAGGTATAATAGAACCTTCTTGAATATGACAAGGTCTATGATTATTGATGCCTCTCTACCAAGGGTATTTTGGAGAGAAATGGTAAGCATAACTGTTTACGTGCTCAACAGAGTACCATGTAAAGCTGTGTTCACTACACCATATGAGATGTGGTTTGGGAGAAAACCTAACCTAGGTCATCTCAAGAGATGGGGATCAATTGCACATGTCAAGATCCTTGATCAGTCTAGAGATAAACTAGACAGTAGGTCCTTGAGGTGTATATTTATTGGATATCCAAAATGTTCAAAAGGATATCGGTTCTATCATAAGGACCAAGGACTCATTGAAAGCAGAGATGTTGAATTCTTAGAAGATTCTAAGAATGACATCCTGGAAAACAATAAAGACTATGTTGATGATTTGGTAGATTTTGACCAATCATCTTTTGAGCCCATAGAAGAACTTCCTGAAACTACCGATACCTTAATTGGACATAAGAGGCCAAGAGCCATTCCATCCTATTTAAAGGATTATCATACTTATCTTTCAGAAAAAGTGTGTAATTCGGTAGATTTAGATGAATTGACTGATAACTTGACTTATCAGCAAGCAATGAATTCATTGGAAGCAACAGAATGGGAGAAAGTCATGGATGAGGAAATTGAATTCATTGAGAAAAACCAAGTCTGGGAATTGGCTGATTTGCCAAAAGGAAGAAAAGCCATAGGCTGTAAATGGGTTCTGAAAAAGAAATATAAGGTCGATGGTACAATCAACAAGTTTAAAGCGAGGTTGGTTGCAAAGGGTTTTTCGCAAAAGAAAGGGATAGACTATGTTGAAACATATTTCCCAGTTGCGAAATTTGCATCCATACGTATAATCCTGACAATATCTGCATATTATGATTTGAATTTACATCAGTTAGATGTGAAGACCGCATTTCTAAATGGCAATCTAGAAGAAATCATATACATGCAGCAGCCCGAAGGATTTATGATTGAAGGCCAAAAAGATAAAGTGTATAGGTTGAAAAAGTCTCTATATGGCCTAAAACAGTCACCTCGCCAATGGTATTTGACTTTTCAAAATGTCATTATAGAACTTGGGTTTGTGGCTAACAAACTTGATCACTGTGTTTATGTTTGGAACAGTGGGAGCCACTTTGTCATCTTATCTTTGTATGTCGATGACATATTGTTGACTGGAAATGACAATGAAATGATTGTCAAAACCAAGTCATTGTTGAACTCCAAGTTCGAAATGAAAGATATGGGAGAAGCATCCTATATCCTAGGTATAAAGATCTCTCGAGATAGAGGATCTAAACTCTTATGCCTGAGTCAAGAGAGATATATAGACTATATCCTCAAGAAATTCAAAATGGGTGAATGCAAGTCTGCAAATACACCTGTTGCAAAAGGGGTGAAACTAAGTAAGGTTGATTGTCCCGGTGAAGGACATGATAAGCCTAATTTTCCTTATGCTCAAGCTGTTGGCAGCTTGATGTATGCTATGTTGTGTACAAGACCTGATATTAGCTTTGCTGTTGGTCTTGTCAGTAGATATCAAAATAATCCAGGTTGACAGCATTGGATAGCTGTAAAAAGGATTCTAAGATATCTGAAAGGAACAAAGGACTTGAAACTATGTTTTCAAGTAAATGAATTAGAAGTGATAGGATACTCAGACGCGGACTTTGCTGGGAGCAAAGATGACAGCAAATCAACCTCAAGACAAATATTCTTATTTGGAGGTGTTGTTGTTTCTTGGGCATGTAAGAAACAGGGTTATGTAGCATTGCATACACAAGAAGTTGAGTATATTGCTTGTTGTATGGCTGCAACAAGTACTGTCTGGATAAGCCGCTTCATACGTGATTTGAAGCTAAAAGTAACAGATGAGTCGGTGGTTATCTATTGTGATAACAATACAGCAATTACTCTTATTAAGAGTGGAGTAGATTGCTCAAAAAGCAAGCATATAATGGTAAAATACCACTATGTTCATGATATGGTTATGAGAAAGGAAATATCCATCTCATACATGCCAACAGAAGATATGTTGGCAGACCCCTTAACCAATGGCATAACGAAAGAACTCTTCTCAAAACATGTTAGAAACATGGGTTTGAGATATGTTGTTGTATAGGTAAATAACCATACAACAGATGATTTGTTGTGTAGGGAAATAACCACACAACAGGTTCTGATTGCAATAGTAATCAGGGATCGACATAACTAGGGAAAACCCCTGGAAAGTGGGAGGAAAAACCAGTATGTCGATACACTTGGCTCGAATGGCCAAGTGGGAGATGTTACATTGAGATGACCATTCTCGGCTCGGGCAACGGCTGGACTGGCCATCCAACCGTTACCAGAGAAGAGGCCTGATAAGTAACGGACAGCAGTTACCGGAAAATCCGGTAACGGCCATCCGTTACCTCTCCCAAACGAGGGAAGCCACGAGAGAAGAATGCCAGACGACATGGGAGCGGATGCCTATAAAAGGGCATTCATTCACATAGAAAATAAGAAGAAAAATGCAGAGCTTCTTACAGAAGTGATATACAGAATACAGTCGTTTGAGAAAACCCTCGTGAGGAAACCTCGCGACGATGTCATCAACATCCGCTGCGAAACCTCCGGCGATCAGAGTACCGGAAAGGTAAGACTCGATTCTTCACTCCGTCAGTTTCCTCATCCAAATGGAGCTTTGTGAGGAGGTGTAGGTTATTGGATGACGAACAAAACTAGGTAAATGAACGCCTCTAAGTGTTAGAGAAAGTGTTAAAATTTGATATTTGCTTGTATGAAGTTAAATGGTAGTGTACTACAAGATTGAGCACGATCTCAGAATCCATGAAGCATCCACGCTTAATGTGGGAAAAGTCTTGGTTTTGGTTTTGGCACCGCTTTCAGAAAGATGAAGTTAATACGAACTGTTTTTTTTGTCTATGTTGCATGAAAAATGAAATTTGAAATAAAAATAGAACATGACAAGGAAAATGGCAAACCTCAAAATAAATGAAGAAATGACTACATATTTGTGTATGTGTGTGAGAAAAATAAATGGCAAACAAAAAATACCATTAATGTGCTTATTGAGGTTTAAACTAAGGACCTCCCAAGGAGGCGCTTCAACCAACCAAGCTATGAGAGTGATTGTGATGTTAGTGGCCTTTCTTAAATAAAAGGTATTCTGCGCAGCTGAAATGACACCCAAATGTTCCTGTGAAGCTTCACCAAAGTTTCAAGTTTTGGTATTGTGTCAAAACGGGAATGTTCAACCCTCGCAACCTAGTCTTTCTTATATGTAAGTAAAATCTACCCATATTCTATAGTTCCATAAGATGACCTTTTAAATTTGATATCACATGAATATCATATATAATTTGTCTTACTTTAGTAACCATGCTAGTTACCTACTTTTGTTTCAATGTATTCTAGTTTGAAGTTCCTTTTCCATCTCACCGATGGTTTGATTCATATGTCATTATTCATTTGCTTCCTTCCTTTCTTGTTTGACCCTGAAACTTATTCCTTTAACTTCTGTTTTGCTTCCTAAAAACTTTTGCTTTTTAGTGTCGATCTTTCAAAAAGACCTTGTTTCTGCTTTCCCTTGAGTTGCTCTTTTCCACTTTCCAGGACTGCATCTTAAGGAATAACTTGCTAATTTTTTATTAAGAGTATTTGTCCTTTAGGTTAGGCTTTCCCTTTGTTATCATAAACTTCTTTTTTGGTAAGTACTGACTGTGGTCTTTTTCTCCTCATGCCTTTGGGTGGAATCCAGATCGAACATGGTAAGTTTGTTGTCGTCTTTGTAACAGTTAAGTCGTTGATATGCTTAACTGTACTCTACAATGCTTTATCGTCATTGCAGATCACATTGATGGATTCTGTGCTCCTAGTGATGTCTGCCTTTCGGGGTTGTGTAAGTAAAACATATCATATTCTGTTACTGTTGGACTTATTATTTGCTATTGTGCTTCTACTTTCTTGGATAGCTTGTAGCAACATGCTTTGTGTCATGTGACTGTTGTGAAGGGGGTGATTTCCAAACTAGTGCTATCTGCTGACAAGAGTTATGGAGCATATAGATGTGTTTGCTGAAAAATGTTGCTTAGGGGTCTTTCCTATTCTATTTTGTGTAGATTTTAGAAGCAATAATTCATTTTTTTTATTGATAGTGATAAAGCAAATTTTAGGGTTTCCTCGTTTCCTACTCAGTGGCTATGCCCTCCTTTGGTTGTACTCATAATTTTCTTTTCTTATTAATTATCAGCTCTAACTCTGCCCAGGTAAGGGATCACCCTTGTATGGCCGGTCCCAAGCCCGGATAAAGGAGGAGGGTTGTGTTAGGTTTCCGACAACAGCATAAAACTTTGTTGGATTTTTATATCATGGATTACACAAATTATGAGTATTGCGTTGGGGCATTTCCTCTTCACGATGCACTACAGAACCCAAATCTAGTGAAAAGTAAGCAAGGGTCACTACATTTTCGTCTGGATATCGTGAATCAATTGTAGAGAGGGTTCCTACATCTTGGACGGGTGTGGGTAAAGAAGTTAGTTCCACTACATTGTTGCCTGAATGCAGTGAATAAATTATATAGAGAGTCTCCATATTTTTAATATCGATGGATATGGGGGTTAAGAAAGCTAGTCCTAGATAATAAGATTCGTATTTGTTCTTGTAATATCGGAACATTGTCCGGTAAGCTAATGGAGGTGGTAGATACTATGATTCAGAGAAATATTCATATTATATATTTACAAGAGACAAAGTGGGTTGAAGAAAAAGCAAAGGAGATTGAGGATAAAAGTTTTAAATTATAGTACTTAAGTAAGGAAAAGGCTCGAAATAAAGTTGGTATTATCATAAATAAAGATTTAAAGGATAATGCAGTAGAAATAAACGATATGGTGATCGAATTATAACGTTGAAATTAGTGTTAGGAGCAGAGGTTTTGAATATAGTTGGTGCTTACGCACCCCAAGTAGGACTAGAAGATAGTATAAAGACGACTTTTTAGGTCCTTTTGCATAGTCGATGAAATCCTAGTGCATTGTGGGTCAATAGTACCCATGGTATATCAATAAATTCATCTTCAATCCTGATTAATGTGCTCCAAAAATCTACTTATGAACCTTGACATGTAAGAAGTAGGCCTTGATGGCTACCCTTGTAGAGGTCGCCATAAAACAAGACATAATTCAATGCTCTTTGTTCGACCTCTATATTGACTTGACTTAAATACAACACTAACTCAATGCCCTAGTCATGCAAAGTCACTTCACGTTGCTCTTCCATATATTATGGCCACTGGAGGTAGAATTGTATGCACTAGTTTAAAGCCTGTAGTAGATTGGACTAAGTCATTGGTATCATTATCATATCTTACCATATACAACAAGCTAACATCATCATACGATTAAATTAATTCAATTGTGGAATGATGCAAAAGTAATAAATATCGGTTGTTGCATTGGTGTTTTCTGATAAGTTGGTTCTAAACTACTTGTAAATCTCCAAACACTTCATTCTTCTTAGCCACCAAAGGTTGGATTGTATGCACTAGTTTAAAGCTTGAAGCAGATTGGACTAAGTCATTGGTGATATCGTTATCATATCTTACAATATACAACAAGATAACATCATCATACGATTAAATTAATTAATTGTCGGTTGATGGAAAGATAATAAATATGGGTTGTTGTAAACACCCAAAATATTTTCGAAATATAGCCCAGTCTGCTTCAGACTTTCCAAAACAATAAGCTTGTTTTCAAAATTCCGGACTGCTTATAAATTTTCATAAAAGCAAAAAGAGATTTTAAATGTTTGGAAATTCAAAGGATGTTAAAGTTTGAAATCAAGTTTTGAAAAAGAGAGGCTGAGGAAATGCAACACAAATCAAAAGCCAATGAGCAAAAGCAATGTCGAAGACTCAGGGCCCGACCTAGTAGAAGATTAAAGTGAGGAACGAATGAAAACTAGATCAAAGCAAGGATAGGAACAAATCAAGAGGGGAGCGAGGATCAAAGCGATAGTTGAGTCAAGTCTACATCAAGCCAGGATGAAGCTCGTGTGAATCAAGCTATGAAGATCAAGAACGTGGAGCCAACTAAACAAAGACTTCACCAATCATAGTCCAAAGCTACCCCAAGATGAACTTGGTTGGGCCATATCAAGGTGCATCCAACCGACCTCCAGTTCAAATCCCACCTAGTCCACTTGGTAGAGCACCTCTTTGGCCTGACACTCCTTGATCAAACCCACCTTAACTATGCTTGACCACACCACCTTGGATTGAGTTGGACCAAGTCACCTTGACAAACCTCGACCGAATCCCCTTTTGCTAACCTTGATCAATTCACCTTTTGACCTTGGCCTAACCAAGTCACCTAGGCTGAACTCCCTTGGCTGAACACGGTTTGATCAAACAACATTGGCCATGCCTAACCCAATTACCTAGACCCAACTTACCTTGGCTTAACTATGCACCCAGCCCGAGCATGTGAAGGGACTAGGGTTGACACCTTGGCCAATTGTGACTCACTTGGCTCAACGAGCACACCTAGTTGGACCATGCCAAATCGAAGCTAGGGACCATACCTTACCTAGCTGAACTCACCTCGAAGCAATGGGTTGCACCTTGACTAGGCAAGCTCACCTTGATTGGATTGAAATGGGCCACAAACAAGGTAGCCGAACTCACCAAAGGGGGACCACCAAAGGGCCATGTGAACCAGCCTCAAAACCGAATCCAGATTTGGGCCAAGAAAGCTCCACTCGATCCACATCGTGAAAGCCTCTAGGAGCCCTCTCCTTTGGCCTATAAATAGAGGCCTTGGGAGTTGTTTTCAGCATTGAAGGAGGAGCTTAGAGTCTTTGAGAGAGAGGAAATGTTGTAAAAGGAGAGAGATAAAGAGAGAGAAAAGGTGAGAAAGAAAGAGAGAGTGAGGGAAGAAGTGAAGGGAATCGTCTCCTTGAAGCCATGGTCCATTGGAGGCATTATAAGTGTAATTAGTCCTCTTTGCTAATTTTAATCCCTTCTTCTTCTTATTCAATTCAAAAGGGGTTGTATTAATGGAGCATTAGTCTCCCCCCATGTTGTAATAGAGTAGAAATGCTGCTCGTTTCATTCCTTATATATTTACACATTCTACTTGTTTGATTTCATGTTTCTCTACCTCTCTATATGCTATATCCTCTTATATCTCATAATCCCCTCTATGCTTAAGCTATAAATATATTTACATTCATTTTCCTTCAGTCATTTACTTTGAATTAGCCATGATTAGATTTTAATTTCGGATGAATGCATTCAGGTAGACTTTAGAAACTAAAATTTTGTTTTCAGCATCCTGCATATGTCTGTTATTGTATTTTTCATTTCCCAACCTCTGTTCTGAATGATTTGAAATTTGAAAAACCAAATCTTCACATACAAGCCCACTCATAATAAAATTTTCAAGAATTTTAGGGACGTGTAGCCTTATAAATAAAATAGAGGAAGATTAGACAAATTCATAGTCAAGTTTGTCCCGTTTGGATTTCCTACAACAGAGGTTTGATAATCTTCCTATAACTTTGTCTGCAGTAAACCAAATTTGGTGAAACTAGTCTCATTGAAAAGTTGACATCCATAGCTTTTCAACAAGCTAAATTAATAGAAATCGGAGCTTTGTGTACCGAAATACAAAGGTTTCTTTAGACCTCTATATTTTTGTAACAGAACGTTCTAAAAAGCCTGAGCACAGACCTTTCTCGGATTTAATTTTGTAAAATCACAATACATAAAAACAAAACAAAAATAGTCATTCTGCTCTATATATTGTAAAAGTTTCATAAATTTTGGAGATCTCTAAGCTATTCAAAAAAATCTGGAAACAAGCTCTGAAAATAGAATCAGTTTTTGTTTTTCAAAACTTAAAATTTTTTCATTCCCTAGACCAAGTGCACGACTTGTTTGATTAAAATTATCTTTCAAGTGAATTTTGAAAACACACACACCCTACTCAAATTAATCCTCAAAGCGTTTATGCTGACCCTTGAGCATCGGTTCAAGAAAGCTTAAGACGAAAAAATCTCGCTTCTCTACAATCGCTCCATGAAATCAGAAATATAACTTTGCTAGTTTAAGTAAAACTAGCTGGCATGCTTGCGCAAACAAAATAGATTGAGAAGATTATTTCAAGTCTCTACATAGGCTTTGAGATAAAATTTTCACATCTATAGCTATTGCATTGGTGTTTCCAGTTAACTTGGCTCTAAACTACTTGTAAATCTCCAAACACTTCATTCTTCATAGCCCCGATAGCTGAGGCTATGCTAAATCCAGGAATAAAAGCATGATATTCAGTCTCCTTATTGGTTAAAATCATATCTAAAGCCATGGTAAGCATTTTGACCTTTCTTATTCAAAAAAATAATGCACACTCTAATTCACATACCTTTACTATATTTTAACCTATCAGATATATCTTCCAAAGGTGCTCCCCGATCATACGATATGTATGCACAAGGGTGGTGAACGAAAAAACAACTTATCACTTAACCACTCTAAGTACAAGTATTTCAATTAAAGGGCAAACTTTATGACCAATTTAACTAGTCTTCCTTGTAGGATAGTACAACTAAGAAGGTATCTCATTATGTCAATTTTTTCCCATAGAAGAAGTATGTACTAATATATATATATATATATATATATATATATATATATATATATATATATATATATATGTATATATATATATGTATGTATATATATATATATATGTATGTATATATATATATGTATGTATATATATATATATGTATGTTTATATATATATATGTATGTATGTATATATATATATATATATATATATATATATGTATGTATATATATGTATATATATATGTATGTATATATATGTATATATATATGTATGTATATATATATATGTATATGTATATATATATGTATGTATATATATATGTATGTATATATATATATATATGTATATATATATATGTATATATATGTATAATATGGAGAGAGAGGAAGTAATAAATACCCAAGTATTCAATCGTACTCTGGCTGGTTTTTATGGTTCTATTGTTTCAACCATAAGCCACATTCTATCATCTTTCACCGCTTGAAACCATTTTTCACATGCCAAAACAACTATTATCAGCACTAAAATCACTTAAAAAATCAAAATATTTATATATATAAGTGGTTTTGTGGCTTTATTTTGGTTCTTATGTGGTTTAATTGGTGGTACTGATGAAATGGAAGGTAGCCTGAGATATAGAGTAGTGCAAGGCTATGGAAGGGAGTATCCGGTGGTTGAAACAGTGGAACCTTCCAAACGGGTTGACTACAATTGAGTATGGAGTATAATTGAGTATTGAGAAAGGACTACGTCTCTTTCTTTATATATAATTATAATTATATTTATATTATATATACACACACGTATACTTATACCTAAGTAGATACGAAAGGCGGCTCCCATTTTCTAATCTCGACTTAGTTACCTAGTGAACTTTTCTCTTCATGGACCGTAGAAAGTGAGAATCGGTTCTCTCCCAACCATGCGAGTTCTCGTCTTATGATTGTTTATGTCTGATCGTTCTGTTCTTTGTTCTTCACTCCCAAGGATATGTACCCCTGAAGCAATGATGGTCCATAACCGGTTCCCATCTTTCTATTTGCATGCATCAGGTACGAGCGAAGAAGAAACAGATTTTTTTTTTCAAAGATCGCAAAGTTAGGCTGCTGCTGGGAGTTCAAAACTCTGGATGGATTCATGCCAACGGATTGGTGTTTCACACCTTCGAAGATGGCTTGAGAAAACTTAGAGAAGATACAGAGGAAGGATAGAGAAAATAGAGTTCGTATTCTACAGTCTCTGAGACGGTCTGGTGCAAATTATTACGGTGCCGTGCTGAAGACAGCGCAGGGTGGCATTTCTTCTACCACTTCCCTCGCTGAAAAGGATAATCCTCTTCATCATTTATTATGATTTTCCATGAGTTCGAATTACAATTTGATTTGAGAGTCGAATATTTCATGCCCTTTGCGCGCATTTGGAACTTAAACTCAAACGGATGTCCGAAGAACAATTTCAGGTGGAAGAAGCTTGGAATCAGGAGCTATTATTACTACAACAACAACAACAACAACTAAGCCTTTTCCCATACTAGACGGGGTCGGCTACATGGATTCTTTGTTTCCACAGATCTCTATCGTGTGCCATGTTAGCAGTTAACTCCCAATAAGCTAGATCATTCTTTATTGTTTCTTTCCAACACTTTTGTGGTCGTCCTCTACCTCTTTTAATACTTTCCAAATTTAGGTTTTCTAACCTTCTTACAGGTTCTTCTTTTGATCTTCTTTCTATATGTCCAAACCATCTTAAACGATGTTCTCTCATTTTATCCTCTATTGGTGCCACTCCTAATTTGTTTCTAATAACCTCATTATGTATACGGTCTTTTCTTGTATGACCACTCATCCATCTCAACATCTTCATTTCTGTCACAGACATCTTTTGTACATGTTGATGATTAACTGCCCAACACTCAGAACCATAAAACATGGCAGGCCTAACTGCTGCTCTATAATATTTACCTTTTAATTTTAATGGTATCTTCTTGTCACAAAAATTTAGAAATTCCATGAATCCTAGTGTATATTAAGCATGCCATCTATAGTCAGAACCAGATGTTTTTTCCGTAGCAGTGCTGCTGAGAGAGAGAGAGAGAGAGAGAGAGAGAGAGAGAGAGAGAGAGAGAGAGAGAGAGAATTTTATTGGTTAATCGCATTACACAGATTACAATGCAGATACCCAAGTTGAGAAACTCACTTCCTCCTCCTGAATTCAGTTTTGTCAAGTACATTTGATATAATCATCAATTTCATAAAAGAAAAATTGACAGTGGTTTGGACATTTAGAGACTTGTCTGCATGGTGTTCTGTTAAGAAAGTGCGAGAAATTGGACAGTGACTACTTCAAAAGAGGAGGAAGGCTTCTAAAGTGTAGACAGAAAAGAATAAAACAATAGGACATGATCTATGGGGTTGTATGGTATATGACACAGGATTGGGGTAAATTCATGAAGACCCCACTTAGTGTCCGCAAGGCTTGGTTTTGTTATCAATTTCATAAAAAAAATATGTGCTGTTAAGTTATGATAGTCTTAGTTTCATCATGCTTCTTTTTTTCTGTGTAAACGAAAAACAATGATCCCACTTTCCATTATATGCGATGTATTTATATTACTATTGTTTTAGTTACTAAATAATGAGAAGGCATTTTTGTGCAGAAGGCAATTTATTCCCAACAACCTGCAGTCATTCAATATCTCATCCCTTTTCAGTTTATCATATGGCATCATGACTTCTACCTTCACAGCAACCAAATGACATTGTAACAGTAAGAAAGCAAATTGCGTTCAGACCCGATGCTGCAAAACCCCAACTCACAATAGAAAAATATGCAGTTGACTCTCCAACCAAAAGTTTCATAAGAAACGAAGTTCACAAAGGTACGAAACGACACTCTCATCTTCAAAATCCATTTGCCAACGCATTCCCGAGTTCTGTGATCACGTGTACGACTAAAACCTCACAAGGCTCAAAGTACAGATATCATTCCCAGGTTACTCTTGGTTGGTGCTAAAACTAGATGGAGATTCTTGGTTTACACTGTCATCCCCAGAAATCTTGGCACCATCATGAGTCTGCTCTTCTGATGAACCTGTTTCCGGAACAGAATCCTGAGATGCTATATAATAAAGAGCAGTGACCACATCACTGATCAACGGCCGAGTGCTTGCTTCATTTTGCAGACACATGGCTGCAACAGCTATTGCTTGGTAAAGAGCCTTGATCGGATACCTCCCTTGTAGCAGTGGATCAACTATTAACGGGTACTTCTTTCTCTCTTTGAAATAGGGTTGAGCCTTCACAATCATGCAAACTAAAGTCACAACATTTTACTTTGAAGCATAAAAGGCTAAATGTCAACATATATTGGTTGAAAAAATAACCCTTTTTAGATGTTCATATTAGGAGTATTTTATGAACCTATCCAAAACTGGGTTCTTTTGGTGTTTGTTTCACTTTGGTTTGAAAAGAAAAAGTGCATGGTTTTGCTTCACGGTATAATAAAACTGGTATGGTTTAACTAAATCTTCGACTGTAATCAATTGGCTTATCTGTAGGCTAGCTTTTTTGTTTAAATTGATATTACTCAAGAGTCTGGCCTTTGGACTTTATTGCAATCGATACACAATAGAATTCTGAGGTGAAAGTAAACATACAGTTAATGCTAAACTATTATAACAATGAAATTCCTTTTGCTGTATTTCTTCTCTGACTGACATGATGTACTTTATATTGTTTACCATAGTTATATTAGTTGATGATGTTTGAGCTTTCTTTGATGGAAAACCAGGATTTAGAACCGAACTAAGCCATAACCTATGGGACGTTTAGGTTCAGTTTATGACATATTGTTTCGGTTTGATTCTCTAAAATGAGAACTGATTATATTGGTTGGTCCATTTGAGCCTACAAGTAAACCAAAGCAGACTACGATCACCCCTAGATTATATGATAGAGAACATACCCAGGTAACAAGATTTTGCTCATTTGGTGGTCTTTCATTGTCAATGGCTCTTCTCCCTGTGATGATCTCAAGCAATACAACTCCAAAGCTGTAGACATCAGACTTTGCTGTCAACTGACCAGTCATCGCATACTCTGGTGCACAGTAACCATAAGTTCCCATTACTCTTGTTGAGACGTGGCTGTGTTCGCCGATAGGACCAAGTTTTGCGAGTCCAAAATCTGAAAGCTTTGGATGATAAGCTTCATTTAGCAAGATATTTGATGCTTTAAAGTCACGGTAGATGACAGGCGGGTTGGCCTGTTCATGCAAATACTCTAGGCCTTTTGCAGCACCTTCTGCTATTCTCATCCGAGTGGTCCAGTCCAAAGGTTCCTTATCTGGTGGAATATCTGCATTTCCAGTAATTGTTCCCCAATTATAGTTATATCTTTCGAGACTTTGAAGATCCTACTAATGACAAAAGCAGCACAGTACGTTTTACAATAGCTAGGAATCATCTGCCGATACCTAATGATCCATCTAATGGAATCAATACACAAATCTAAATTTCCTATCTCTAAACTAATATGAAACATTTACACTTACTGAAGAGATGATCCTCCAATGACCGCAGATGCATGTACTCATAAACTAGAAGCCTTTGATTTCCATCTGCACAATAGCCTATGAGTTTTACAAGATTAGGGTGGTGAAGTAGACTAAGCATCAGAACTTCAATGAGGAACTCCCTGTTTCCTTGCAATCCATTCCTATCGAGTTGCTTTACAGCCACCTCCTGTAAGGGAAAAGGTTTGATTTATTATAACCAGCCAACTCTAGGTGAAAGCGTCATCAGCAGACAATAATTAGCTTGGCTTGAAAATTGGAGGTGATATAGTTAAGTTTATTGATATTTGAGTTTTATTTAATGAACATGCTCTGAACCTTTTGTCATGAATCTGAATAAACTATTATATTTCTCATTTTGGTTCAATTACTATGTATGTAGTTATGCATGAGAGAGAGAGAGTTACTTGGTCAATGCTCTCAATGTATCCTTTATAGACTCTTCCAAAACCTCCTTCACCCAGTAGGCAATCTGACTTGAAGTTTTTAGTTGCCAATGCTAGCTCACGAAATGTAAATGTAGCGGCAGCAATTTTTTCATTGCCAATTCTGAGTACCTCATCTGTTAAAGTCTTCTCTTCAACACCATCTGAGACATTTATCACTTTATCAGCTTGCAGAGGCTGGAGTCAATTTCTTGTTTCTAGCAGAAGCTTTTAGATACAATATTCTAATGGTAAAACATTGATATAAGAAGCAACGAGCTCATCATCAACTTGAGCTTAAAATTCATCAATGCGTTAGTTAAATGCATGGTTGGTATGCCGATTCCCTAGAAATGATAGCAGCTGATTCGGGATGATGTATCACTAGCCTTCAAAAATTCAAGATTTTCCCAAAGGTGAATTCCATTGATAGAACCGTAAAGCTTCAGGGTTTTGCGTGTCAGCAGTGAGAAAGAAGCCTCCCGCCACAATCCTACTAGACATCCAAAATAAGGGCATGTTTATATTGGAATATCGGAAATAAACATGGGTAGCTACTATTGTGTCAGCTAATCTTCCTGGGGAGAAGATAACGAAAGTACTTGATGGGACAGATCAAGTATCATCTTCCGTTATGATCCTTCAAGTTTCAGAATCACTAAGGATGGTTTTCTATCACCCATTACTTGAAATGAACAGACCAGTTCGATTCTAATTATATTTTGCTTTGTATGTTGCAAAATTTCAAGTGAACTTGCTATCGGTTAGTTCTTTAACTGAAGTCCTGAACCATTCTATAAGCTTTGTACTTGGATTATCTTTTTGTGGCAATGTAATTATGAGAAAATATTTATGTGGAGTTAAATAGGAGTTATATTCTCTTAGAGATCCTCAAACCTTAATGATAAAGATGTCGTAAAGTTAGTTTGTTGAAGCCTTTCCTTTTTGAAAATCACAATTTTGTATGACATTTAGTAGTAACTATAGTAAATTAGTTTCCTGTGTTTTATACTTTGGTGGATGACAATCTTACTGGTAAAAGCAAAATATAACATAAGGTATCTAGAATAAATGATGAATCTAACTATAGAGCAATGACAATTAGAATTTGTGAAAGATATCAGCTAGTCCGTTCTCTGTAAATTGGGAGTTGAACTACATTACCCAGAGAACCTATTGTCCTGCTCATTATGAGCACATTAAACACAACAGCATGACTACTCTCTTTATTAGTTTAAAGAATAATTAGCCTTTCAAAATAGTGGATATTGACACCAAAGATAGATCGGCTCATGTACTAACAAAAGGTTTGAGCAACCTCAACCTAATGGTCTTTTAAGCAATTGGGGATGATCAACATATTTCATCTGATCTCGACAGAAGTTTGGTAACTAGGGGGTCAGTGTACTCTGATAAACCTATGCAGGCTTTTTTTTCTTGCAAGTTTGGAAAGATCTTTTGATTATACGTGTGCTAATATGTGAAAGGGTAGGTAATAAAGAAAAAAAGAAGAGTATAACTCCATCTCTCTCTCTCATCATTTCCTCTCCTTTCTTTACCTGCACTTTGTTTGTCATTCTAGAATTCACAATTCAATGTGATAGCACAAGTTAACAAACAAAAAACAAGTTATGTTGTTATTTTAAAGACCTAGATTACGGGGTGCAAGATGTGGAGTCATCTCATGTTTATGATTCGATGCACATCATTGATATTTCATCTACTATGTATAAGGCTAATCAGTTGCTTCTATGATGGAAAGAGGGTGATCAACAATTTTGCGTTTTGGACATCTTTGTGTGCTGCAGAAACCAGAGTCCTTCTGCAAAAATGCACCAAAAGACTTGTTTCTGCGTTCACTATGATAAATTAGACACACACACCCTGATTTTTTTTGGATCACAAGGCTAATCCCCTCTATGAAGGCCTCGTTAGAACATACATGTCCACCTCGGATCACAACCATGGCTCAACATTGCTTCCAGCACTTAGGTCTCCTAACCCTGCATCCATTTACTCATGTCATAAAGAAAAAAGAAGAAGCCCCACGAGTAAGGTTAATGATTCTTTTCAAAATCAAATGATGTTGAAGATTGCTAAATTGAAAATACAGAAAGGTAATGCATATGAGAAGCAAGGTAGGCAATAGAAATAAAGAACTCACCGGATCTCATACGGGCATTCTTTACTAGCGTTGCAATGGAAATCATGCGCTTTCCTTTTCCTTTTCTCGATGATTTTCTCTGGCATAATCTCAAACTAAAACAAGGGAGGCACTTCATGGCTTCCCAACCTTTCATTCCTTTCACCAATCGGAAAATGTAAATGCAGCTTAGTTGGTAGATTGACAAGCGTTGCTCCAGTTGCTCGATCTCATTTCAACCTAGACAAAAGAACCAACATCCCCGAGCATTTCTGCACCAGAAAGTACCTCTTCTCATGCAACCATCCCAATCAAAGAAATATTGCAGACACCAAATCCCAGTTCGGTCCGGATGATCTGAGACAAACCTTTCAAAATTGAGAATTCAATTTCAGTGAAGCCTTCCTCAAGAAGAATATAGAAGTGCCTTCTTTCTCATCATTCAGCACAGTAGCTTTGTTGTAGATTAACCAAGAACTCCAAAGCAAGAGCAAATAAAAGGAAGAAAGTTCAATTAGGATGAGAGAGAATCATGAAAATGGGTAAAACAACTGACTCCTGCACAATCAAAGGAAAAGGGAAGGATGGAAATGTTTTGACTAGTTAGGAAGGGACCGTTTGATTAACTGCAACGCCAACTCAGAGGAAGAAGGCGTTGAAGGAGCGACACAGAGGGTCACATGGCGTTCGTTTCGCTCGATTTTTTGAGAAACAGAAGCCACCGAGAATTAGATGAGGAGGAATCGAAGATGCGGCACCAATAGAGGTCAGAATTTCAGAGCGTCTTTTTCTGGGTAAACCTGAGGTAAACGTAACGGTCACAATTTGAATCTTAACTGAAAAAAACGGCAAAGGTGGATAGGGAAAGACTAACTCACCCTCATCCATCTGTCAAAATTATGGTCCTACCCTCCGGAAATTTACGGGTCAGGCACGTGTCCCAGGCGATGAGAACTTATTAGACTCGTGTAAGCACCCTTGGTCATCCATCCATTAATATTGTTATGTATTTGGTGGGTTGGGAGGCCAAAGCCAACGCACTCCTCAGTGTCAAACTCACGGCCCAAGTCAAAAGCTGGGCCACAAAAATTGGTACCCGATCGATACTAATCTCCTCCTCTCTCAACGTTCTCATCCCATGCTCTCTCTGAAAACGAAATTCCCTTTTCCATTTGTTTACGGGTAATGGCTTCCTTCTTTCTTTCTCTTTCTCTTTCTTGTCTTCTTCTTCCTAATTCCTTTTTCTCTTTTATTTATTTTCTTTCATCAACCCCTCTAAAGAGAGCGTCGCTTGACCTTCTCCTTTTTCTTTTTTGTTTTCTTCTCTTCAACCCACACTAGAAAGATCGTTGGTTGACCTTTTCCTTCTTTTCTTCTCTATCATCAATCAAGAAAGAGCATTATATACAAGCTACAAATTCATTGAAATACCATCTTCAAAAATGTTTTCTTCCTTTTTTTTGTTTTTACAAAGCCGCTGAGATATAGTCAGGAACACTTTTTTTGTTTTATTTTGTGTGGTGCTAATGTTATGCTACAAAGTTATGTATTTTATTTTATGCAATTTACTTGTTCCATGAAATGCTTTGGAGGTTCATTTTTATGGATTTCATGATGACATAAATTTGTTCTCTTTCATCTTGGTATGCTTTGTCCCAAATAAGTTATTCCTTGTTGACAGTAGTTCCTGCCAATAGGAGGTCTTTCCTATTTGTGCCATTATGTAACGAGAAAATTTTTGGTCCTCAAATATTGAGGATTTTGGAGAACAGTTTTGGAGAATCAAGAATACCTAATAAGGCTAATATATGATTGGCAGTCTTAGGGTACGTACTGAGTATAGTAGCATCATCCATGAATGAATGAATCTGTCAACTGCACAGCTAAACGTTGGATGAAATGTATGGCACTGTCTTAGATTGTTAACCTTGTTATGATTCATAAGTGATAAAAGAAAGATATATATGTTTGGGCAGTTCTTTGATAAAATATGGTTTGTCTTTGTCTGCATGTGTTAATGCTACTATTAATTTATGGTTTGTATTTTTTATCTGTTCTATAAACAGTATGAATCATCTTCTGCGAAGCCCCAGTATGCACTCACTCCAAGTGGTTCACAGTTAAGACAATTTAAAACTACCTAAGTATGTGAGTTTTGCTTGTTTAAACTTTTAACTTGGTCTCATATTGTTTCTGTATTGTTTCATTTACAAGCAGGTTGAGGGTTCAGAAGCAGTTGGGCTATTTGGTATCCTCTTTTGTTTCCTGTAACCCTCTTAGTGACGTAGTGTCCAAAAGAGCTGCTTGGTTCAAATCCAACCAGCTTTGTCTTAAAGCTTGAAAATGGGAGAAGAAAAAGACTTTCTCTGCTGCATTTACCATTTTAATCTCTTTCGTCAGTGTTGAATCGCTTATGTGTTCATTTAGGCGTAGTGAGAAACTGAAAATTGCTTCAACACTGACAGTGGTTACTCTATGTGCCAAATCCAGTTGATTGCATGAGTGGCTGCATTTAATAACTTATAGACCAGCAAGCTGATCTCCTACAATCATCAGTCAAGGACTTTGTACTGGGCATCAAGGTAAGTGTGGTTATTTTGTGGTATTTGCTCTTTGGTTTGGATGCACATTCATTTTAAGAGCATAATTCTGTTTAAAAGAGGGCGTGGACTCTATTGTCTGAGGACATCCTTGGCTAAAAGTTGAAATGCAGATCCTTGGTTTCTTATTGACCAATGAGGCTTATTTTCTTAATCTGGATGTGTTGCCTTGCGATCTTCATTCCTTTGGTCATTTTCGTTTCAAACAGGAATAAGACCCAAGCTTTCTCTCTCTAGTTTTGATGTTGTTGATTCTTCTTGACATATTTAGTTATGAACAGTTTGCATATTGAATCATATCCCTTGGACACACACACACACACACACACATATATATATATATATATATATATATATATATATATATATATATATATATATATATATATATATGTGTGTGTGTGTGGGGGGGGGGGGGTAAGGGGTTATGTTATTGATTTCTTTATTGGTTTCACTTATTATGAGCATTTGTTGCACTTTATATATGGTGTCTCAATTCTTCACCTTTTAACTATATGTACACCTTCCCATATGATATCTTCTCATATATATCTAAATATTTATGTTTTAGAAGCTATGAATACTAGCATGAAGAATGTTAAAGAATCACAAGGAGGCTTAAAATAGAGTGATGAACAATTTGAATATCTATTAGAATGTGAGTAATGACATACCCCTAGCATGAAAGCAAGGGAAATGTTGAAGTTGAAGGTGATGAAGAAGTGGAGAAGAGGATGTGTGAAAGTATGAACTACAGTTTACTAAGAACAAGATAAGAAAGAAACTAAAAAAAGTAAAAACAAATCTTGCAATTTCCAAAATTTTACTTTCCAAGAGTGGTTTTAGTTTTCATTATGAGAATAAATACTGTTTACGATAACATTTGGAGTGAACATGTCAAGAATCACACTAATCATAAGCGTTTTTGACATGCATCACATTGGAAGCATTATGAAGTTTTTGTAAAATTTTTGGGGAGTCAACTATTGTAGGGCAAAGAGCGTGCATTAAATATCACTCTAATGTCTACCTAGAAGATAATTCTAGTATACCTAGTGTTTCACTAGTGGACTTGGATATAGATGATGATATTCTTGGAGGTAGCCTTGCATTGAGTAGGAGGGGTTCTCCTAATAGAGCACAATCTAGGAATATCAAAAAAATATAAAAGTGTTGGTGATGTTTTTTCTTAAGGACTTCATAAGTTTGTAGCTATAATTGATAATTTTACTTATACTAGAGACAATCTTATTAAAAGAGGGAAATACTAAGAGAGCATTATAATTCCAAAAAGATAAAACTGAAGAGTACTTTCCAGTATTACAAATGATTGTTTCAAAAAAAATATTGTTAGATGCTTTTGTAATATTACAAAGGAAGATAGAGTTACATGGTTGAGAATGAAAGTCAGTTCGACTAGCCCATGAGTGAGGTATGTATGTCTTATACATTTATTGTTTATAATTTATTTTAATTCATACTCTTATCCTTGATGTATTATTGCATTCTCAATCGATTCCACTAGTTGTTAGTAAAATATGTGCTTAAATGAAGTAACATGCAATTATTGAATATTCTTATATGTGCTTGAAAGATCACATAGTAATTTTTTTCATGTTTTAATGTGACAGTGAAAAGGTGAGAATGATTTTGGGGTAAATAGTTATGAGAGTATGTATATTGGTGTTTTTATATTTATATGAACATGCTTGTTATCGACAACATTCAGTCACGTATAATTCTATCCGTAAATGTACAATTTTTTTTAAAACGTAGTGTAGATATTGGTCATTCTTTTGTTTGCTCTTACATATTAACTATAAATTGTACAACTCTTATGTAACATTCTACGTAGTAGAGTCTTGCTAAAAGATAAACAAGAAGTATCAGTAGAAAACCAAGTTTATACACTGCTACGGACCTTAGGCCAATGAGCATCTAATCGCAATACAATATGTTTTTCATAGATCATGTAAAATAGTAAGAAAGTATTTTAACGAAGTTATAGCAAGTGTGCACTATATAGCATTAAAATATATATCTAGACAATGAGGAGACACCTTTAAAGATTGCAAGTTCTTTCTCTATTTTGAGCTATATTTGTTTCCCCATAATAAATCATATACATACATATGTTATTGATAATATGTCATAATTTCTTTAACTATCATCATTCTATAGGATTGCTCTTGTATATCAAGTGGTGATGTATGATATTATGCTCTTTCAGTTATAATAATGGAAGTGTAAGTGATGTGCATTTTTAGGTGTTGTTGAGTTTGATAATGGAAGTGCAATATTATTATAACTGAAAGAGCATAATATCACAAAATATGTTAGGTGTTGTTGAGTTTGATGTGCATTTTTATTATGTCTATTTATGATGAGAAAGAAGTGCAAGTGATGCATGAGTGCTTTAAAGTGTACTTGATGATGTTATTCATCCATTCGTAGTACTAGAAAGTAATACAATCATTAACAATTAGTACAACTAATGAAGTATACCTAAATATATGTTAATGATTTTTATAATCTTTTGTAGGAAAATATTATCTTACTAATGGAAGATACCCACTAATAAATGGATTTATCACTTTTTACCCAAAACGTACATATCATTTATTTGAATTTAATGTTTCTAATGCTAATATTATCCATGTGAAGGAGGAGTTGTTCAACCATAGTCACTTCTCCATACGAACTACAGTTGACCGCTCATTTGGATTCTTAAATGTATAATTTCTTATACTAAAAACTCAAATTTCATATCCATATCATGTGTAAGTACATATTGTTTAGTTGCATGTGTTTTACATAGTTTCATTCTTGCACGTGTTAAGTTCAAAGAAGAAAGTGAAAGTAGTAATGACAGAAGAAATTACATAAGAGAACTCTATAATGAAGTTACTCATAGTCAATTGCCAGCCTAACGTGGTAGTAATAAACAACTAAGAAACTTATTAATAAACATGATATGAGAAAACTATCAAAATACTAAGTTTTTTGAAATATTAATTATGAATTTCAATAATATTATTTTCTTTCTTATTTATATTATTGAATTAACTTTGATATCTCAAGATGTTTACAAGAACCATTTGGACCGGGTTAGTTCTGAGAATATGATGTAGATGTAATTTATTGTATCATAGTACTTGAATATTGTGTTTTAATTATGTTGTTTGTCTTTGTTATGCTACTTTAGTATTGTTCGATGCTATTATGACTTTTCTTCTTTATTACTAATTTTCATGTTGAATGGTTTGATGTAGGAAGGACATCAATCACATATAAAGGCTTTACATGATATAATGATTGATATTGTTCGAAAGAACTTTATTTTGGACTTGCAGTTGTTGTAATTGATTTTGTTATGGATATGAGGTTGTAATTGGTTTTAGCATTGAAGTTATTAAGGACTTAAAAGATGCTTTAAAATATCTATATATATATATTTTAAATAATCTCTCTTGTGAGTAAGACTTGCGTGCAAGTGGAGACTATAGTGAAATTTCTTTAGAAAACATAAGCACAAACAGATTGTATTTGAGACAAATATGAATGTTATTTTAGAGTGTATTGACGTTTATTCCTTTTTCTTAATATTTGATTAGTTTTTGTAAGGTATTTTGTATTTTTTAATAACAAACATATATGCTCATCATTGTAAATGCCCAACAATCCGAATTGCCTTCATGCAAGTAGAGATTTTGCCAAAATTTCAAAGGGTTACAAAGTACAAATAATTGATCGATTGACTATATGGATATGATGTTTATAATTATGATTGTTGTTTATTGTTCTAATTGATTGGTCGATATACATGTGAATGATATTTATCAAATATGAAACTAGTTGTTAGAAGTTGAAACTCGAGTATCAAGTCCAAGAACAAATCAAACGCAAAACCATGGTTTCGAGTGTCAATTCTAAGTGTAAATCAAACCAAAAACTATGGATGGTTCTTACCATAGTTTTGTGTTACATATGGGTCATGTGGGCTAAGAACTGTAGTTCCATTACCAAATACATGATACCATACGTGTGAATGGTTAAACATGACCGAGACGATGTAAGACCAGGCCCGCATCAAACTTTCATAGTTTTGTTACGTTGCTTGTCTTCCAAATGCAAATCTGGCTTCTATGGTCATGAGTATGAAAACACAACACATAGGGTTGGTAAATGACTAACATACTTGCTCTTTGGCTTTGTTCAACTCTTAACAAGCCCATGCACATTAGCTTCGTGACTTAAAATGAATCAAACACAAGCTGACTCAATATGAATAATGCAAATGTTCATCTCAGCTCGGCACTAAGGGTGGCAATTTTGGACCCAACCCGACAACCAACCTAGATTTGACCTGAAAACTTTGTATTTGTAGGAGGTCCTAAGCATTTGGGTCGGGCCCAGGTCAAGCTTGACACAACCCAAATTATATATATATATATATATATATATATATATATATATATATATATATATATATATATATATATATATATATATATATGTGTGTGTGTGTCTAATACAAAAACTTAATTCTGCCCACCCATTGCTTTTGGATGGCATGAATTTAATTCCAAAATTATTAAGTGGTTTTCAAAAAAGTACGGAGGATATTTTTATGACACTCATGCCTCCCAAAAGTGATAGTTGAGCATGTCTCAAAGGTGAGGATGATCCAATCACTCTATATAATAGACACACTAGTGTTCGCTATTTACTTTTGAGGGCCATGGTTATTGTTTACAAAGTTAGATGTGTATAAGAAATATAAAAATACCTTGAAAAAGATGGGTATGATTATGCATATGTAAGAGAATACATAACCAAGTTTATATATATATATATATATATAGAAAGAGAGAGAGAGAGAGAGAGTGATTGTATCTCGCCCATTAAAATTGTTTATACATACATGATCATGCTTTTTGAAAGCATAAGTGTAATAATATTGTCCTTTTATAAAAAACACTTGAAAAGTTTTAAATTATACTCGTATCACTAAAAAACAATGGGTAAATATGTAAGAGATAGGTAGGATATGGTTTTCTTATATATATATATATATATATATATATATAGCGAGAGAGAGAGAGATATAGAAAGAGAGAGAGATGAACTTGGTATAAGTTGTCACACTCAAGTACTAGCATATCCAAACGTTTTTTAGCCATCTCTCTTGTGTTGATGGATGATTTGAAATATTTATTGTAAAAAAATGGTATGCACGTGAATAATGTATACCAGCAATGTACTTTTTGCTTTTTATTATTTAGATATGCTAACACCTACACATGTTACATACACGGGCTCTCTCTCTATATGTATGTATATATATTTGTATGTATCTATGCATGTACATAAAAGAAAGTATATTTTTTTTCATATGCGGTGATAGTTGGGTTGACTGGAATGCAGCCTAGGTTGGGTCAGGGTTGAAAGAATGGGACCGGATGGAATTCAGGTCCGATTCAGGTCAGTATTTTCTGTATCTCAACATAAGGTGGTGTGACCCGACCCTAGTACTACCTAGTTGCCCTATTTTCCACCCTCATTAGGATTGTGTAGCTCGCTTACTCAAGTATATAGAACATTTATGTACATACATGATAGAAAACTATGTTAACCCAGTAAAGATGGGTGGGTATGAATAATTAAATAATCAAATATTTCAGTTTCACAAAATATTTTTATGAACAATAAAATTTTGGCTTAATTTCTAATAAAAAATTTAAGTTTCCAGCTCAATATTATTGGTGAAAAGTTACATTTTCTGCCGTAATGATCTGCTCGTTTTCAGCTCATGTGGCACGGCTTATGTTTGCGCAGCTCAGATGAGCTATTGAGCTGAAAATCAACAAGATCTCGAGTAGATGTGTAAGCCAAGAACATCCCCTGTTCAGTTGATTGGGCTTGTTTGCCAGCTCTATCGATGAATGTACCTCACAAGATCAAAAATCATATCTGATAATTCCTGAAGTGATCAAAACTTGTCTTCTGAAATTGTCTTTTTCCAAATACCAATTGAAATCAAATTCAATGAAATGAAATTAGATTAAGTTATGCCATTTCCATTAATGCATGGTTGAATTAGAGTTGCAAATGAACTGAGCTGGTCATAAGTTACTCGAGCTGAACCCAAGGAAAACTGCTCAATCTTTTCAAGCTTGAGCTCAGGTCCAGTTGCTCGCTACTCGAGCTCCAGCTTGGGAGTACTTGGCTCAGGCACCTCGCATGCCTGGTTAAGCTTTACCATAAAGATATAAAATTTGTCTATATTTTAAAAGTTTTCTGCAATTGGGTTGATCCACATTAAATTCCAAGCTTAAAACTTTTCAAGTTCGAGCTAATTCACATGCTTAGTCGAGCTCGATTATTGGATTCAAGCTCATTGAGAATGATCATATGCTGAGCTTAATGGAGTCAATCTTGGTTGCACTGATCTCAAAAAACCCTAGAAAGCGGAGCTTTAGGTTAATTGTTTGAATAGAACTCGAGATCGAATCTCGTTCAAGCTTGAGGTCAAGCTCGATCCAAGCATTTTCTAAACAAGTTGAGCTTACTTATCACTGGGCTCGACTCTACTTGATATCACACCCCTAAGTTGGATCCAACCCATTCTTACCCATTTGCAACCAGGTTGGTCCTTGCCACAGAGACACGGCCCTCCATTTTAACTTCCTCCATCGGCTCTAGTTCTAGTCTCTTTCACCAGATCACCTGTAAGCTCAAAAATGAATATATCCTTAGGGTAATAGACCTGATACAAGGGGATTCATTTACTTTTAGAGATGACAATATTGACCCGAATGGGGCAAGGAATACCTCACCCGATAAGGTTCGGGTTTGGGTAGATGGATGTGATTATCTTACCCCATACTTGCCTCGACGGGTACCCAACCACTTTCTTTCTTTCTCTCTCTCTCTCTATATGTATATATATGTATGTATGTATATAAATATGTATATATAGAAATTAGTATATGTTTAAATCCACTTAAAGATTTTCACATTTGGATCACATTGATTAATGGAGAAGATTTGAATTTAAAAAGCAAAAAATAACATTATACTTTTGCCTTTCGCATTTAATATAAATATTTTTTAAATTAAAACTTAACCATTGACCATGCCAATAGGATGGTGGAGATCTTTAATTGGATTTAAGTATATATGAGTATGCACATGGACTATGCTCTCTCTCTAATATATATATATATATATATATATAAAGTATGCCCATTATCCATTGGACACGAACCACACTCTCTCTCTCATATATATATATATATATATTGTAGTCGATCTCTTATAGATGACATGGTTTTTCAGTAGTTTGCATCCGAGAGATTAAGTTTAACACCCTGAAAAGAAGGTTAAGATAGTGTTGTTCTTCCAGGAATGATAAACATTAATCTTTAGGTTTATTTACCACTACCAATATTAAATAACCAAATACAATTGACCTCGACAAATACCTTAAGGATATGACGAAGACCCTCGATTCATCTTTTATAAACCCAACCAAGTCGTAGACAAACCGACAAAGCAAAGATGATGATGTTGCAAACCCAATTAGAGCTACAATTGAATTTGCAAGCTCTCTTAGAAAATAAGTAGGAAACGACTCACACAATGAGAGAAAAGTTGGATGAATCTTGTTTACAATACCACTATATATGGACATGGTGAAGATGTAATTGACGTTGCTAATAATGAGCATAATTGTCACTCAAAAAAGTGGCTCTTAATGCCATAACATGAATGCTTAATCTCAAGAGTTACAACTGCATTATGTGCTACTAATTAATATAATTATTACTTAATAGGTGACTCTTATTGCCACAAATATGACTGAAAAATACTGAAGAGTCACAACCATTACATATAGTACTAATGAGCATAATTATCACTTAAGTGGTTATTAATGCCACAACATGACTACATCAATAACTTTCACCAAATATATTTTAGTATTTTGAAAATCACCCAACAATCTCTATCATTTTCAAAATATATTTGAAAAAATCATCATTTCGAAAATCTAATAGTTTTAATAAAGGTATCTCATTATTTGACCCTTTATCTTGCAAAATATGAGTTTCACTCTTCCGAATAAAATAGTAGACAAGCTTTGAACAATCCAATCCAATTCAGGTTACCGGATACGATGACATTTGTGTCTGAATTTCAGTTCACGGTTATGCTCTCCATGAGGGGTTAGATGTTACTCAATCAGTGAATAACTCTACGGGAAATGCCTGCTTTTCCTCTAAATTGGTCAATGTGGAAAATAGTCATATTTCTTCCTTTGTTTGTATGTACTGCTGATCAATCTAGCATCTACATGTCTCTCTATGGTCTTCAAATACGTGAACACGGTTTTTATTAGAGTAATACACGAATACGAAGACAGTTATATTCTTGCACTTCATTTTGTACATAGGTGGTGCACGGAAATGGTTGCGGCAGATCTACATTTAGGTAAGGTGAGATACACCTCAAGAAAATTTGGAAAAAATTCAAGAAAATAGTAAAACACATGGACAAACATGTGAGTTTTAACCAAAGGCCAAGGAATAAACCGTAGTCTTTTCTCAGAAGCCAAATGTAAATTTCCATATCTAAAGTTTCAAAAATAATAACCGTGGGTAAATATAGAAATAACCTCTATAAAGACATTTAATCAGGGGCCATAAGGTACCTATGACTACCTTTTGTCACAACTAGAAAAAGCTAATGCATGTGTAGGAGTTACTCTGGTCATGTGGCAAAACACAAGAGTATTACTATTAATACACATGTTTCGTTCCTTTTTCAAAATTACCCCCTTTCAAGTTTATCTCTCTTTCATTCTCTTTCTCCACACACTCTTCTCGGAAAAAAAAATGTTTCTACCGTGTCACTCTTCAAACAACAATGTGTAAAGGGTGGCACAGTTCGGTTGTCTCGTCTTTTAGACAAAGACGCTGAATGCTGCACTTCAAATAACGGCGCATCATGAGTGTATTTATCCTTTAAATAGAACATATCTTAGGTGCTTCTCATCGTCTCCTTCACTTGAAATGTTCAGCGTAATCGACCCTCTAAAACTCCATTTTCGATCGATTTGTTGTGAGATTCATCATAAAATTGAGATAAAGCTTGAGAGTAATATTGAAAGAGGTTGAAAAGAAATTGATAAATAAATAAAAATGATTAAAGAAAGTTTAAAAAAGAGAGTTCAAGAGGGAGAGATTTAGAGAGAGATCAAACTATTAAGAAAAAAAATGAGATTAAAAGAGATCGTCGGAGGGAGGAAGATCAAAAAAGATTGTTGGGAGGAGGAAAAGCTAGTGATTAAAGAGGAAAAGAGAGAATGTGTAGTAGGAGTAATTTGGAAAATTTTGTAAAGAAGCGTATGAATAATTATGTTTGCACAATAGTTATTGTGTGTTTATTGCATAAAAAGCACTATATCACCTGGCTAGGTGGTCGACTCATAAGTTGAAGGTCATCAGTTTGATTCCCAGGGCATGCATCTCGCTTCAGCCTCCTCCTCACTGTAATGAAAAAGAAAAGGTTATTGAGTGTTCATTATGTTCCTTGATAGAATTGTAAAATACATGGTATTAGGGTGCTATGGCCAGCGAACGATTCAACAAACCCACCTGAAACAATTTGAACTAGTGTTGTTTCTTATTAGAGCCAAGCGGTAGTCAGAGCCAATATGAGTTAATTTGGAGCTGCAGCAGAGAAGCTAAATCATCGAGTGAAAAGTCAAATTCTGCATGAAGTTTCAGTTTGAAAATAAACCTCTTAATACAAACTTGTCCATTAAGTAAAAGATTAATTGTTTTCATAGAAAAGCTCGAAATAAAACATTTGGTATCTTGCATAATTTTCGACACCGGATCAGCAAACTGAATATAACCAGGAGGGTTTAATTCTTGGAAGAGAAAACACCTATATTGCAATTAAAGAAGATTCTCTCTTTCTCTCTCTCTCTCTCTCTATATATATATATATATATATATATATCTGTGTGTGTACATGTCCACGTATATAATACCAATATATATATATATATATATATATATATATATATATATATATATATATATATATATATATATATATATATATATATATATATCTGTGTGTGTACATGTCCACGTATATAATACCAATATTTCCTTTATAACAGAGCAAAAATTTCTTATTTCTCTTAAAAATTTCGAAAAGGAGTAGAAGTTAAAACCAGATTCAAGGAGGGAAAGAGCACCTGAAGAGTAATGTTTTTACAATAAAACTTCATTCTCTAACAGACCTCACTCGAGAATCGTTAAACTGGGACTTAACAAAACCAAGAAGGAAGGTATGCATATTCTTTACGCATGAAAACACGGCATATGATCGTAGCGTAGGGATGTATTGCAAAAGGCAGATGCTAAAACGCGTAATAAAACCCATAAAGTGCCTATATACTTGGATGTCTGAGCTAAGATAACCTCACTTGGGTCCAAAGAGAGAATAATATGAGAAAATGTATGTCACACTGTACCACATTGCAAAGGATATAAGAACTCTCCCCTGCAAAGGCTTTGTCTCAGCTCCCAACCTTCAGTCCTTCCTAATAACTTTCCTCTTCTTGAACTCTTGGCTCCTTTTCTCCATTGGTGTCAGTGTTGTTTTCCTTTTCATCTTAAACTATTATAAAGAAGAAACAAATGGCTTGGGAATCGAAGAGAGCAAGTCCGTTGCTTTTGGTTCTTGGAATATTGATTATTAGCTTGAATGAAGCTTCTGCCTCAGTCTTTAAGGTTGGGGGCTCCCAAGGGTGGACTGTGCCTAATGATCCGACCACCCAACTCTACAACCAGTGGGCTGAGAAGAACAGATTTCAGATGGGAGATTCTCTGTGTAAGTGCAACTTGCCATCCTTTGTTGTGGTAGACTTCCTTTTTTTCCGGATTGATTGTGGTCAAGGATTCAGGTCAAACTCTAGGTGCGGTTGGTCATTCGCATGCCATTCTGATTATATTTTCTACGTCTTTTTTCTAAAATGAATATAAATCTAACTGCTGCAAACTTTTTCATTAATTTAACAAGAAAGAAATGTGTCAATGTAGTCAAGTGTTAGAGAAAGCAGTATGGGTGGCTATACTGCTTTACAATGAAATCACTGTAAAGAGAGAGAAACCACTGAAAGGTTAGGCAACTAAGGTGTGATTGTTTGAATTCACAGACAGTTCACTTTACAGTGAGAACTAATGATGCGAAGAACTGTCGGGAACAAGAACACTCTCATCTTATGACTACCAACACATCATCTCCTTGAATTCTAACAAATTATAAATGATATTGATGCCTATAAGGTCCTCTTTCTTTCATTTGGGAACTTAAATCTCAACAGAACAATTGACATTTCAAGCTACTATCACTAACAAAATGAAATCCAAACATGGACTTTTCAGTTTAAGCAGTAATCTAGTTTTCTTTCCCTTAAATTTACTCAAAGCCAATCAGTAAACGGGTTTAGTTTATCTTGTTTAGATAAGCATCATTATATGGTTACTGTTCTGTTGTTGACCCGTAGAATTGGACCAGATATTATTTAAGAATCTCAAAGGGTTGGTCCATATGCAGTGTTTGTTTATGAAGCAAACAGTGACTCGGTGCTTCAAGTAAGCAAGGATGACTATGATAACTGCAACACTGCATCACCAATTGCCACATTCAACGACGGCCACTCCACATTCACATTTACGCAATCAGGCCCTTACTATTTCATCAGTGGAATCCAGCAGAACTGCAAGAACAATGAGAAACTTGTCACCATCGTACTTGCCGATAGAACCAAGAAAGCCTCTGCTCCCGCACAAGCTTCAGTGCCCTCACCCGCATCTGCCTCACCTCCTCTCCCACCCTCTGAGACCACCCCAACTCCCCCTGCTTCCAGCAGCCCTCCGTCTTTGTCACCGACTCCTGAACAGTCTCCCAATAGCAATGGTGCCTCATCTTCCACAGTGACCAGAGAATTCGTCGCCACTTTTGGAGTCCTTTTGGGTTCTTGCATTCTTGTTCTGTGAGCTTTTGTATTGTTTGTGTGTTGGATTGTGGGTGAACTCTCTGCACTCTTTCGTCATTCCTTGGTCTGCTGTCCAATGTAATGTGGGTGGTTGGCACTCTTTCTCCTTTGGGTGAATTTAGTTAGCATTCTATGGCTCTGTTAATGTTTTTGAATTGTTTAATAAAATAAACCTAATGGATCCCCTTCCGGGCAAGGTGGAATATCAGAATTCAAAACGAATATTTTGCAATATCCAACTTTATAGATATACATTTGGTCGAACTAGCAAAGTCTAGCATGGAAAAAACCTCAAAAATTCATCTCCGGATTGGGTGATTATCAATCTTTTGACGCTTTGCGAGTCTTTCACAAAGTGGAGTAACGTCTTGTGAATCTCGGACATCCTAAGTGACTAATGTGCTTCAGGACGATGTATATACATAATTTGTTCGTAGGAATCTAACTGGTAAAACTTGCTTTTCTTTTGAAAAAGAAAAGTAAAAACGTTTTTTCCAACAAATTCAAAAATGCACGTAGAGAATTGATGAGAATTATTGGCCATATCTAGTCTTCAGCTAGGGGATCGGTTAAACACGATTCATAGAATTGCTTGATCTGAAATCCAATATCGGGGCCCATGTTTCCTGATAGAGGCCATTCATTCCTTACCGAATATCAAAAAGAAAGAACTAAACCCTGCTTCTGATTTTCCTTAGGAGAACGCAACTCGGATGAAAGTAAACCAAATTGAGCAAAAATGCACCTTCCGATTTTTGCAGCTTTAGACAATTATCTTTTCATGTGGAGTTAAGGATGCATTAGTTGGTCAACTCTTAGGCCTTGATCTCAAAGAGGCTTCGCAGTGTAAAGTCTCATGTATTGTTGTAAGAACCTTTTGAAGGGTAAAGCAGTGAGTTAGTTAACTACACCCTTGGAGGAAAAATACATGGACCTTCTGGATTGACCACAAACTTGTGGGGTGCATTTTAAAAATATGCGAAGGTTAATTGCATCTTAGAAATTTCACTAATTCATTAGGAGGTGGTCTTTTAGCCACGAGAGTGCTTCTAAGAACTCTATATATGCCCTGGGGTGCTAGCTTTGGACTTCTATGCTTGGTGAGTTCTCTAAGTTGCAAATGAGAAAGAAACCATAGGGATGTTAGGAACTCGAATTCTCGTAGCAAACTTGAGAGAGTATCAATTCGTCAAGCGAAGCTAACTATGCTTTCACCATGAAACTTGTTGGGCACAATGAGCCACAGCTCTCCTGGCTAGGCAGCCGATCAACGAGGGCCAGTGAGACAGCTATCGACCTTTTTTGTCACAACCACGTGTATTCGGAAGCCCACAAGGACCCTGACTAATACAGTTCAAGCTAGCCAGGTCGGGCCACTTCGGGGTAAAGCTCTCCTAATCCTTGCTTAAGGGAAAATGCCGAACCACTTCAACCAACCAGCATTGGTTAAGCCCGCTCGTTTGCATGCCACTTAGCCTCTTGTGCAACATAATCAATTTTGAAACATAAAAGAGAAAGAAGAAGACCACAAAAGTGTTGGATAGAAACAATAAAGAATAATTTGCTTTTATAATTGCATTCATACATCCTTTTGCTAAACATACACTCTCTTTTTTTAATTTGAAATTACTGTGCTATAGTTTCTCTCTCATCCTATACCCCTTCTCACAACTCTTTACTCTAACAGTCACACCTATCGGAGCACCCGGAACCCCATCATCGATAATATTTCCCTCTCACCTTCACGTATTTCTCTTGTATCACTTTCAATCGTGACATTCAATATGTTTTCATCAATTTCAATCTATTTTCAACCTTATTCAATTATCCACAATCATAATACGGATATTATTGGAAGCCTTTCATAGATCTAACAATCAATTACACGAAAACGAATAGGAAATATTAAGTTCCTATTAAGTTATAGATGAAGTGAGTGTTGTCGGTCGAAAAAGGAGTGCCCCAAGCACATCAATCATTACCAAATAACGCGCTACATGCATGCACCTTCCTTATAAGTCCTCGTGGATCAGGCATGCTTGTTTTCTCTAAAGGACTCATCTAAGGTGCGACTCTCTGGTAATGCACACACAATATGTATGTGGCTCTCTTCTAAAGATAGATGACCTCAGCGTGGCACAATCAGATTTGTTAATGCATAAAAGGTGTATTCTCTATATTTTTTATGTTAGCATTATTCTTAATGTGTAGGATATCAAAGAAATCACGTAAACATGATGCTAATGAGATTGATGAAAGTAGGATGACTCATTTGTTGATTGGTTAGGTGATGATGCATTTGTTGACTATAAGGGTGATGAACTTGATTGATTATTTGTTTGTGTTTACTATAGGTGCAGTATTTTGCAATTAAGATAATATGGTTCAGTGGGTAAGAGATGTTGGGAGGAAGTACAATAATGTTATAATCATTTTCTGATTGAAAACTAAACATGTGAGAAGCAAAGTATGACTTAGGGTCACTTGAAAATAATCTTGAATAACAAAATATTTATCTAGATAATCTATTGCTCATCTAAATTGTACCATCTCAAAATGTGTAGCTTAATCAACTACTACTCTGCTCCGTGTGTCTTAAA